>OV049924.1:203010486-203444286 GCA_920104205.1 Eupeodes latifasciatus | reverse complement strand
ATATAATATAATATAATATAATATAATATAATATAATATAATATAATATATATATATAATATAATATAATATAATATAATATAATATAATATAATATAATATAATATAATATAATATAATATAATATAATATAATATAATATAATATAATATAATATAATATAATATAATATAATATAATATAATATAATATAATATAATATAATATAATATAATATAATATAATATAATATAATATAATATAATATAATATAATATAATATAATATAATATAATATAATATAATATAATCCCAGCCTCTTTTCTATGTTTTTGTTTTCAAAATTGTAGAAGGAAAGTTTATTTTCCGCTTCAGACTGCGAGTATACTTCTACTTGAAAGTCACTGAAGTGGTCCGGTAGCTTTATTTTATTTTGGTTTTAGACGCTGTACAAAAAAGTGTATACAAAAATTAATTGTTCAAACTCTAGATCCGATGTTTTGTATTAGTTTTCGAGGTCTGGAACTCTATAAGAAAAAGAAATGCAGTTATCGCAAGATCAATATTAATTCAATATCTGTTTTTGTGACATAAAAGATCAAATTTTCAACTTTTCCAGAGAAATATTAGTAAATGATATGAATGATAATTAGTAAATGATGTCTCAAAATCAGGGAAATGTTTTAAATTGTTGTGTTGACAACTTCAAATTCATATTGAGCATTGTGTACACGCATTTTTGTATAGCCTTTATCTTTGAAGATTGCTTATACACACTAAGTTCTAAATATTTAATGTTACAGAATTTAAACTAAGATACAAAAAGGCTACAGCTATGTTTCTTACATAACATCATAGCCTGGTTATCACGTTTAAAACTTAAAAGAAATCTAAAAAAGTTTCAATTTTACAACTTTATATTCAAGGGAACTGCACTGTTGAAAAGCTACAATCAATGGTGCCTTTACTGTACCTTCGTCAGCGTCATCGTCCGTCCGTTCGCTCGTGTTCCTTGATGTAGTCGTTGTCGTCCTCGTCCACCAAAAAACCTTCTCAAACGAAATTCACTACTCCACTCAAGTTGTTTTTGCCTGCCAACCATTTCTCAGGAGAAATTTGAAATATTTAAATTAAATTTCCTCTGTGATTTTGCACAACCAACTTAATATCCCCGAAAGTTGGTAGCAGAAAAAAACCTCTAGGTGAATTCAACCAAAATTCCAAACCCTTCCTCTCCAAGCTCCCTCCTCTTCTTTTTTGGCGTGTGTTTTTGAGCATTTACTTTACATTTATACACAGGGCAGCCTCCCTTCTTTTCCTCTAAACAAGCTTACCTCCCACTGTATCCCCCAAGGCTTCTTATAACAAGTCAACGGACAACAAAGCACCGAGTAGGAAAAACAACATTTTACAAAAGTCAAAAAACAAAATAAAAACAATGTAAGAAAAACTGAAAAAATACCACTTTGGTACTGGAGGAGAAAAACAAAAAGAAAAACTATTTCATTGAGGTGAAAGGGGGTGGTGAACGATGAATGGGTTAAACAAAAGTAATTTTTAGAAACCACCATTCTATAAAGGTGTAACAAACTATCTTACATGTAGGATCGCTGGTCCTAAAAATATTAGTATGGCTTTCTTAATTAAACCTGTCATGTCCTTGCTGTTAAAATTGTCGCACGAATATGATTGTAAGAAAGTTTGAAGACTTTTGATATTTATACAAAAATAAATTAAACAACTTTTAGATGCATTTATAAATCTACTAGCTGACACGGCCACGCGTTGCTGTGGCTGACATTTTTTGTCATATTACATTGTTGTTAACTAGGAGAACATCAGACATGGGCACCACCATGCATTTTTACATAGATAAATAAATAAAAAAAACATGGCGACCTTCATAATTGATTTCCTGCTACCGTTACCTATTCCAATGAAATTATTATTTACGAACGAATACGGAAACATCAAAGATGAAAGGACTTTGAACATACTTGATAAAAATTTTCGTACAGTTGATTTTAAGCAAAAATCAGTAGGTACCAAAGAAATTAATTTAAAATTTATTATTATTTTTATTTGTAACAAATGTTAAGGGCGGATTGTTTAAAATCTTCTTACAATAATATTTATTATTTTGAATTATAAATGCTTTTAAATTCAATTTAATGAGTAATCGGTGCACAAAATTTTGGGTTTACCTGTCTTTCGCTAACACAAATAGGTTCGACGGTTTTCCTACACGTGAACATGCAACATATAGCTGCCCAAACATGGATTTTCCAAATCTAAACCACAAATGGACACTGTTTGGCCCTGAGACTTATTAATAGACGTGACAAAAGCTAAACGAATTTGAGACTGTAACCTTCTGAAGGGTATGGTAGAATCTGACGGTATCATTAGAATTCGTGTCAACAGGACCACTTTTCCTTTAAATTTTCCAATTAAAAGCGATCTTTTTGATGACCAAACGTGTACCGTTGCATAATTGAGGTGGATTCAAATAACGCAGAAGAATAAAAGGTGAACCAATCTTTGATCGAAGATTATGTGGTTGCATTCCAGGTATGTCTAGTGAATTTAAAAATTCAATTGAGAAATGTACACTATCATTTTCATTAACAACGGTATCGATAGATTTAGATGATATCAGAATTCCCGGTAACAATATTGTATCTGAAAGTTAATATCGTCAACGTCAACAATTTTATCTTCCAAAATAGCGCGATATAGTACCCGTGGCATGGTGGTTAGTGCGTTGGACTGTCATGCGAGAGGTCTTTCTTGTCATGAAAAGTGCTTTCTCAAATTAGCCGTTCGGATTCGGCATATAAACTGTAGGTCCCCTCCATCCCTGCAATTACTCGCACACAGGAATGGTTGAGAGTTGTAAGTCACTAGGCCCTGGTTCTCTACGGACTGTTGCGCCACCTAATTTATAATTTTATAAAATAGCGCGATGACTGAGCCAGTTATTATTTAAGTACATAATTACTCTGTACATCCGGAAAAATACTCTGAATCCATTATTTTTTTTCCTGAAGAACAGTGTAAAAAATTGTTTGGCAGTTTAATGCATTGCGTAGTTGGTTGCAGTCCTATTTTACCGTTCCCAATATCTAGTAATTGTTTTGAAAATTGTTAACACCAAAAATTAAAAAAGTAAAATTCACTGTATTTCGTTTAATACAAAATAAACTTAACCTATACTTTAGCCTCGGTAACATGTGGTGGTTATGCTATTGAATTGTAATTGAATACTTACTCAATCCAGTCATTCCAGAATCGTTTGGAGCTAACAGATAATTGTAAGTGTCAAATAATAGACAAATAACTTGCAATCAAATAATGGTGCGATCATAAATTGAGATGTAATCTATCCTATCCTTCAAGTTGGATAAAACCGCATGGGGTGTACAAATTTGATTTAAATCGGTTAAGTAGCTTAGGAGTCCATTGCGGACAAACAACGTGACACGTAATTTATATATATTAACTAGCTGACCCGAAAAACGTCGTTTTGTTATATAAATATTTTCTAGAGAATATTTTGCTATGAATAAATAACTTATTGTAAGTGTGTAAGGATCTGGTATATAAGTGGGAGAGGTATAAAGCACTGTAAACGGCGACAAAATATTAAAATAACAAATCACCAAACAAATGTTTTTATTTTATTAAAATTATATACACATCGCTAATTATGACAATACTACAAAAAACAATGTCAATCCCTTAATGCAACAGAGTGCACAATATTTTTTGTGATCCCATCTTTCGCCAATACAAACAAACTTGTTGGTTTGCCCACTCGAGAGCACGCCACGTATAATTGTCCGTGTGAAAAACATGAAGTGCTCAAATCCAAGCCGCAGACAGACATCGTTTGGCCTTGAGACTTATTGATAGTCATTGCAAATGCCAATCTAATTGGAAATTGAAGGCGTTTGAATTTAATTGGCACATCTGTGGATATATAATAGAGATTCGCGGTAATAATATATTTTCACCTCTGAATCTGCCATTAAGAATTATGGCTTCGATAACATTTTTCATCAATTTTTTAATTACTAATCGCTCGCCGTTGCACAACCGTGGTGAACCGCAGAGATCCAACCTTCAGTTGTAAATTATACGGTGGCATGACTGGTAAATCCAATGAGTTCAAAAACTCAGTTGGATAATTTAGCATCACAAACTGTATCAATAGATTTGTATGACACCAAGTCTTCTGGTAACAAATGTTGCATCTTGAGATTTAATTCAATTTAATTAAATTGACATTCACATTTTTTGCTGCTAAAATTGCTCTTTCTGCCGGCCACTCATGATTTGTATATTGTCTGTGTACATCGGGAAATATCTGGTCAATGAGAGCATCTTGTGAATCAATAATCATACAGAAATGGACCGGTAATTGTATGCATCCAGTTTCATCTGTAGTAACTTTTCCGTCAACTATATCTAACAGTTGTTTTGAGAATGTTTCAGCGGATGGATCTTGAAGCACCTGAACACGCATATTTACTTTCAGTTGTACTCTTTCAACATTACGCCACAGTGGCGATGATTTTAAGCACGCGTTTATCTCATCAGCGTACGTTAAACGACGCGGAAGAATGAGAAGTGTTTGTCTGAAATCACCTGAAAAGAGTGCCCCCAAATAGTCTGTCGTTGTTTTTTATATCTTTCAATGTCCTGTTCAACGCCTCAAGCGAATGTTTGTGTGCCATAGTGCATTCTTCCCAGATGATAATTTTACACTGTTTAATCACTGTGGCCATGGATGATTGTTTTTTTTATATTGCACACCGCATCTGGGTTATTTTGAATATTTAGTGGCAGTTTAAATTCTGAATGAGCTGTTCTGTCTCCATTCAATAAAGTTGCCGTAAAGCCAGAAGATGCAACAGCCAATGCGATACTATTATTTGATCGTATTTAAGCAAGAATTAGCGAAATAAGGAATGTTTTGCCAGTTCCACCTGGTGTATCCAAAAAAAAGAGTGCACCTTGTCCTGCCGAAACTGCGAGCATGATGTGGTCAAAAATGGTTCTTTGTTCTTCATTCATAAGTTGGAGATTGCGAGCAACAATCGCTGCCATTTCTACAGTATTGTATATTATAGTTCACGATTCAATTCAATGTCTATTAAATCAGATGCATTTCGATTTGGTGAATGCATACCGAAATGACTGAGTGGTAAGTTGGCAATGATAATGCAAAGATTCTCAATAGCAATCAATGCTTCATTGTACATAGCGTGACTGAATACTATCGTAAGATCGTTGCACCGTGTACGATGTTGATGCAATTAAACAATAGCACTTAGGAATATAAAAAATTGATAAAAACCTATTCTCAGACCAACAATGCAAAATTTCATTGAAATTGGTTAAGCTGTTTCGGAGGGGTAGGGCAACAAACACTGTGGCAGGAGAATTTTATATATTACATTTATATTTTTAACATATTCATTATAACAGGGCTATAGCTTTTGTTTTAATTGTAATAGATTATAATCTAGATATGTAATTAAAATAACGGGTGTCTTTTTAGAAGTGTATTTTTAAATCTGAAAACATTTTTTTTCGGAGTTAATACGGAGAATAGAATTCTCCTGAACAAAGTTTGCAAGATTCGAGCGACGCACGTAACAAAACAACCAATTTATTGAAGAAATCTTTTGGAGAGCGCATTTTCTCCTGTTGTGGGCATTTGGCGTGGCCTCCAATATCGTGAGATTTAACATCGCTAAACAATTTTTTGTAGTGTTATGTGAACCCCACACGCCAGACACGATTGACGTCTTGGTAAAGAATATTCGGGGCTTTATTGCTTACATACGTCTCCAATTACTTCAAGAAGTGGTCGAAATTGGGGCCTAACGGCTGGAATTTATTGGAGCCATCCCAGTCGGCCACTTTCCCCAATTGATTTTTAAACATATTGGCAAACACTAACCCTTATACATATTATATATTAAAGCTTAATTCTTGGTCATAACATTATATTATATGCGTTTTATTTCTTCTTGAAAACCACACGTTTAAAAAAAACTATCCTTATAATTTGTGACTGGACATTATAGGTTATTTATAATATTTGTATGCATTTGAAGTTTTAGTACTACTTTTAAGAAACCAATACTTTGCATTAAGCTTTACAAAAAATACAATCTTTCAATGTCCAATACGTTTACACTGTGTTATAATAAACGTTTTTAAAGTGACTTACTGACTGTTCGTGTTCATCCTATAATGTTACACATATAAAAACTTTCACATGCGCCGAAAAACATTTTTTTTTTTTCAACTTTTTTATTACTATGGGCAAGTTTTTCAGTGCGAGATCCTCCTAGTTTCAGAGTTAAAATTGAGTTTACTTCTGAAACATGATTTTTGTCTATTATAATCTTGTAGTTCACTCTGAGTTAACACATTAAATTTGGTGAGTTAACTGTGGTTTAAATATACAGATGTTTTTGACAGATACTGAAATTGCAATAGAGAAGTTATTTCTATTTCTTTTTGTGGAACAATGAATAGTTTTTTCTTTACAAATAATTCCTAATCAATTAATAACTTTTAATTTTTTGAAATATTGATGACAAAAAAAAAACAAAAATTAGCCCATTTAACCAATAATTTGAATTAATTTTATTCTACGAGGAATGCCGTTTTTGACATTCAAGTGAGAGTTACTATTAGCTTAGTGGTAAAGGCGTAACAGACAGAGTTACAGAGAATACGTGATACAAGAACATTGTTTCGCTTTGGCTTATTTTCTTCAGCGACGAAGCACATTTCTCACTCGGTGGGTATGTTAATAAACACAATTGTCGTATTTGGGGTTTTAAGAATCCTTAAGTAATTGAAGAGATGCCATTACATCTATAAAAAGTCACTGTTTGGTGCGCTCTTTGGTCCGGAGTTGTGATTGGACCTTACTTCTTCGAAAACGACGACGGAACGACTGTCACCTTCAATTCGAAGCGTTATGGTCATATGATAACCGAGTTTTTTTGCCTGCTATTAAAAAATACGACTTGAAAAAAAATTGTTGTTTCAACAAGACGGTGCCACATCCGACGTAACTCGAGTGAATTGGCTTTTTTGCAAGAGACGCGTAAATTCTCGTTACGGCAAAATCAACTGGCCACCAAGACCATGCGATTCGACACCGCTAGATTTTTTTTGTAGGGCTACTTGAAAGACCGTGTTTATGCAGATAAACCTTTAACTCTTCAGCACTTAAAAACAAACTAAAAAAAGAGAGATGTGGGATGCGACCCACACTAATAACTTCCCATCCCGTCTATCGATTTGTCTTGCTTAAAAGTTTGTCTAAATGTATCAATTATTACCCAATTTCCGTTCTATTTTTTGTAGATTTTATTTTTTTTATGAAAAAACGGACTGTTGGATTTCTATAAAAAAATTATTGAATATAAAAAACAATATTTTCTGTGAAATAAAATAAGTTTGAAGCCAATATTTTTAATTTTTGAAAAGCTATTTGAGCCGAAAATCAATTTTTACCAACTTTTATTAATTTTTTTGTTTAGGTTTTTATTTTTTGTAAAAAAAACTGTCAATTCGATTTTTCTCAAAATTTTTCCTAATGTTGAAAACAATATTTCTTATAAGTTAAAATTAGTTAGAAGCCATAATCTCAAATTTTTGAAAAGATATTTAAGTCGAAAATCAATTTTTACCAACTTTTGTTAATTTTTTTTTCGGTTTTTAATTTTTTGTAAAAAAAACTGTCAATTCTATTTTTCTCAAAATTTTACTGAATGTTGGAAACAATATTTTTTGAAAGATAAAAGTAGTTTAAAGCCAATATCTCAAAGTCTTGAAAAGATATTTGAGTCAAAACTCAATTTTTACCTTTTTTTTTATTTTTTTTTTTGGTTATTATTTTTTGTAAAAAAACTGTCAATTCGATTTTTCTCAAAATTTTATCAGATGTCGAAAACATTATTCTTCGTTGCACAAAATTGTTTTGGAGATGAAATCATATTTTAGTCGTAAAATTTTCGAAGTGACAAATTTTTTTTTTCAGTTTTTTTGATTTATAAAAAAAACCGTTACTTGATTTTTTTCCAAAAATATAATTGTTTTGTATCACATTACAATATATAACATAAAATTTAATTCAAGTCTCTAGCGTCATTGGTTCATGAGATATTTAGGGTTAACCAAAATTTTCACCTTTTTTTTAAACTGCTATGGTAAAAAAACCACCCACTCAATTTTCTTGAGAGCCCTTTCTGCATCTTTCTGCCTTATTATCTGTATAACAAAATTTATTTGAAGTCGATATCTCTTCTGGTTCTTGAGCTATGGACGACGAAAAAAACGTCGCGAACGTACGGACGTACGGACGTACAGACGTACGGACGTACAGACGTACGGACGTACGGACGTACGTACACACGCACGCACAGACATCTTTCTAAAAATCTTTTATTTCGACTCTAGGGACCTTGAAACGTCGAGAAATGTCAAAATTTTCAATTTGACAAATCGGACCCATTACAATAACTTCCTATGGGAAGTTAAAAATATTTATCGCACCGAATATCTCACGAACAAAAACTTATTTAACCTCCAATAATTTTATGCAACGAAGAAAAACGTTTTTGACATCTGGTAAAATTTTGAGAAAAATCAAATTGACATTTTTTTCAAAAAACAAAAACCTAAACCTGATTTTCGACTCAAATATCTTTTTTAAAATTAAGATATTGGCTTCATTTTATAAAACATAATATTGTTTTCAACATTCATTAGAATGTTGGGAAAGACCAAATTGACAATTTTCTTACAAAAAATAAAAAAACATTACTAAAAATTGGTTAGTTATTTTTTTAGAAAAATTCAACTGTCAACTGATAAGTTCAAATTATTTATCTCACACAAAATATTGCTATGAATATTTTGTTAAAGTTTTAAGCAAGACAAATCAAAAGACGGGATGTTAAGAAATAAGTGTGGGTCGCATCCCAGCCTATTTTTTACTTTTTGAATTCGAACTAAGAATTTAGATAATCAGAGCTCGGTAAAAATTAAAAGAATAAGAGCGGTCTTCTTCGTATTGAATATTCAAGTTATACATATTGTTCTTGTTGATTCTCATTTATTAGTGCTGCCATTACTATGGAAAATACAATCCATACATCGCTGTTGGTTTTGTGTTTCCGGATTTTGTAATACGGGCTTTTGGGAAATAAGATTATGTGATGCGAGATTTCGTACCGAACGCGTTCGGATTAGGTAAGAAACCCTTTATCAATAACATTACTCGCCCACAGAATGGTTGTGAGTCACTAAGTTGGTGATGATTCAGAATCCTAATAAAAAATATAGTGTTGGCAATTTAAATTATAAATTAGGTCGCACAACAGTCCGTTAAGAACTAGGGCCTAGTGGCTTACAACTCACAACCATTCTTGTGTGCGAGAACTGTTGTCAAGGATGAAGGTGACCTACATTTTTAAGCCGAATCCGAAGGGCTAATTTGAGAAAGTTTCATGAAAAGAATTACTTTTGGAGAATTTGTCAATTGCTCGCAAGAGGCAGTACCCGTGAAAAAAACTTTAGATGACACAGGCAGGAATTGAACCCAAGACCTCTAGCATGACAGTCGAACGCCTTAACCATCATGCCACGGGTACTACGGCAATTCAAATTAAAAACGTCAAATAAACAACAACATAACACAATAGTAAAACCGTTCCTAACAGTCCTATACTGGTGTTTTAAATGTATTAATATTATTATAAAATTATTTTATCAATTATTCTCACTTGTTGCACATATGAACAATGAACATTTCTTAAGATAGAGGCCTGACAGCAATAAATCTTGTAACGGAACCGCTGTTCCTAAACCACTTAATGCGATGTTATGCTCTTTAAATGAGTTTCATTGATGCACAGGACCACAATTGTACCCAAAGAAAGGTGGCTTAGGTTGTCCAGTCAGCAGAGTGCGGTTAGGCACGCTAGCGATGGCCATTAGGCTTGCTCGTCGGAGGGGTGGGATCTTGCACCCGCTACTGGACTGCCGTTTACTTTAAACGTGCCTGAATAATAATCAAGAATAAAAGAATAACTAAAAACTACTAAAAATCACCTGTCTTATCTAATAACCCTCCTTTTGGGAACTTAAGATGTATTTAGTTCCTGAATGTAACCCTCCCACTGTTTTTGCACTAGGCAAAAACTCCATGGTTACCGCACCACTCTAAATTCACTCACGATAACCCCTAAATTGAAGTCAAGGTAAAAATTAAGCCTTACTTATCTCTCCACCGTCGAAACTACCCTTCAGCATCCCACTTCTCAAAGCTCACTTAAGAAACTCAAACACACGTCATTGTGTATGACAGTAACACTCTATAAATTTCATTTATCATTATAATTCATAATATTTATTTAAACTCTTATAGTATAATATCAATAATACATTTCGACTTCGTTTATGATTTCAGGTAAATGAATAATCTAACATTAAATTTAATAAAACAGGAGAAAGAAAAAAAAACGCGTATACGCCCCGGTGGTCAATTCATATTTTTTTCTTGATTAGGTTATAGTTCTATGTTTTTCATAGAAAAAAAAATAATATTCACTTTGGACATTAGTTAATTCCAATTCTTAATTCTAACAACACTAGGTACCTAAATAACGATACTTAAAAAAAAAAAAGATCTACATTCGGAAAATCGATTATAAATAAAATTGAAATTATCGTTAAGCTCATAAAAAATAAAATTAAAAGGTCATTAACCTTCTGTATGGCTCTCTCAGTAAATGTTGAGGTAGGTTATGGTTTTAGTTATACAACTTAAAATATGCAACAGTAGATATAAATCTTTTGACACTTTATCAACATAGTCTGTTAAATTTATGTTAATTTCTGGTAGTTCTATTTTCACTCAATTATTAATTATGTACTTGTTCTTGACTCATTTAATCTCCTCATGCATATGTTAAACAAAACAAAAAAATGCATACTCTTACTAGCTTATTACATAGGACTCACCAAATTTTTCCTCCAGCGAAGTAGTGCGCACAACTTGTTGGCGGGTAACAGGTGCAGGAATGAGTTTCTCTCTAAACTCTTTTACTCTAATTTAACTAAATTTAAAAAAAAAGTATGTTTATCATATGTATGTATAGGTGATCATGAATGAGTTGGAATTTATACTTATCTTTTAGCAAATCTCTTAACATTGAGTGACTACCATTTGAGAGTACCATACATTTTTATATTAACTTAAAAAAAAATATAATAACAAATATCAGTTGATCTCTGGACTTCGATGACGATGGTTGTTTAGGTAAGTATGGTTATGATAATGATGGCTTTGTATATTTGATGTCGAGGTAAGTAAACGTAGGTAAGTAAATATGTATAAAATACATATATGTATATATTGTGTCTGGTGTGTTACTGTAGTCGAGTCGACACTCCTACGGTGCCCTGCTCGGTTTTTAAATCGGTGATGACTTAAATCAAATTAACTTTAAATTTTGTATTTGAGGTGGCTTTAGTTGGACATATGCCTGGATCCAAAGGTACCCTTGCGATCCCTTTGAAGCTTGCCTCGCTGGCTGGCCGTGCGTCGACGACGACACACGTGGCCTTGGCAACACTCTCAAAGTACCAGCCAGCAAGTATTTACGAACTTGGGAAATGCGTTTTCGAATATCGCTTGTTCCTAAGTTAACACATAGTAAAAAAAAACAAATCAGAAAAATATAAAAACACAGTTTTTATAAAGATTACCTTACCAGATTCGATCTGCAGTATTTTGCTTGTAAGACGTAAAAGCGCGGTTAAGAGCGTGATTTTCTTGGCTAAGGAATTGATCTTATAGGATTGGCTTACGCCAGTCTGTGTGTGCGAAACACCTTTTTATAGCTCCGGGACACAGACGGAGGAGCTTAGGAAATTTAATAATCCTATTCCTAGTACGAAATATGTAAAATATAAAAACTCAAAGTCAATAAAATTAGCTTCTAAAACATCTTACGATTTGAGGTCCAAACTCTGGAGCTAACAAAGCTCTGTTTCGCTTCAATGCGATAAATTATTTTAGAACTTTTGAATTTAGGTAGTATGTATTATAATGGATTAAATATTTTTGAAACAAATTCTTTTCTTGGATGCTGTGGTCGCGATCAATTTCTTCTTACTAGGTGTGACGGAGTAAGATCTTCACGTGACGATGGTTTGGGTGGAAAAGGAAATAATTTTTGTGACGTTTACTTAGGTATGGTCAGCTGGTATGAAGTGAGATCGAAACGATACTCGATTACTCGAAAAAAATCAAAATGAACCAAATTAGTGGCTGCGTTCATGTACGTATAATTGAATGAAACTAAGGCTAAAGTTGCGTCAAACCAAAAAAAAAATCGAGTGAGGTTGTGGCCCATACAATCTAACAAAAAAGTTACATACATATTATCTTTATTTATAACATCGATTAACTAATAATTGTCAATAAAAATTGTTCATTAAACATCGGTTTTCAATTCTACAAAAAGACCACTAAATCAATATTTGTATATAGGTAAGTTTACCTATTTATATTTTTACAGGTTTAAGGTAACACCTTTTGCATTAGCTAACGCACCTATTATCCTACCATCACCATATCACCAATAATTAGATAAAATTTTGATTGCTTTGGCTTTTTTGTTTTCCTCCCAAAAAGTCAACAAAATCGTATGTAAATTATTTAATCAAACCATTAAGGGATCCTTTTCAAAAGAAGAAACTCAACTCCAACTTAATACCTAATACAAAAAAAAAAAATATAAAAAAAGGGAATCGATTGCTTTGGGGATTTTGGAATAATTAATTTTAATTACCATTTTTTCGTCCTTTTATTAGCTAGAGTGAATAACTTCTTGCCATATCAACCTTTCATCAAAAGTCCATTAAGTTTGCGGTTTATTCTTTATATACCTACCAATACTTTGTTTGTCTTGACGACGATAACGCGACGACCGACTCCGCGCCGGCCGCGCCGCGCTAGCGACGCACGACGGGACTAAAATTGAGTTGACTAAAAAAGGGTTCTTGTCCTCATAACTCGGTAATTGGTTTCTTGATTTTTAATTTCAAGTAATTAGAATTATTTTGACTAGAAGTTTTCTTTCAATTTCTTTAAGATGAAAATATTATTCAATTGAATATATATGTATGTATGTATTTCAAAAAGGGGAAATGTAGGCCCTGTTTAGTAAATTGAGTCGTTTATGGTTTCATTCTTCTCCATGTCTTATATATTGTTCAACTTACAATAAAGTGCAAAAACACATATCCAATGTACTAGGTATTTACAATTTGGCTAAGTTAACAATTTTGGTATTTCTCAAGGATTTTGTTGCGGAAGATTAATCAAATTTGTTTGATAAACTCAACAAAACATCATAGCGATTTTTATAACCTTACTTTGGTTAGCTATTGTTGTTATGTCAAAAAACCAAAGATTATCTGTTGGTACAAATACGAGCAATTAGGAAAGGATTACAGCGAAGATACAATGAGTTGGAAATATTGACTCGGGTAAAGTAGCTAAAAAAATAATATCTGTACTTAAGTCCTTCCGAAATTGAGCTCAAGGGTAAACTGATGAGCATTTCTAAAAGTACGGGTATTATGGTTAAATTATTTAACGGTGCCAATATAACTGGTTATTTCTATAAATCATTGTTTATGAAAATATCAATAAAACAATTATAGACATGAGACCTCTTTTTAATTCTATCAAAAAAGTTCAATGCGTCATTTTTTCAATGCTTAAATGTGAAAATTGTACTCCAATTTTAGACGAATAAAATAAAAAATTATAGTTCGATCATAAGGCGTAAAAAACTCTTACACCGTCGAAGAAAACTTAATACTTAGTAGCATTTTTGGCAATGTCGATCACTTAACAACTCCACAACAAGTTGTATAACTAAAAGCTATTCAGTCTTCTCGATGCAAGTAGCACCCATGGATAGTGGCACTAGGGAAAAGGTAACGCTTTTGCAGCAGTGAGTTTTCGAAGTATTAAATTCTACACGGTTTTTGAGTCCCCATTGCAAGATCATAATATAATGAGCTTGTCATACGCCGCCGTTGGTAGTCTACACCCAAAGAAAAAGGATAAGAATCTATAAACGAATATGAAAAGCTGAGGGTACTGTCATCAGCGAAACAATTAAATGCGTTAGAAGCTTCAAACCAAAGATCATTTATACAAATAAGAAAGAGTGTCGGCGACAAAAGGGAGCCCTGGGGTCTTACATAGAGACACTTTGGTCGCTCAAGAGACGGCTTTACTTTCTTTCTTTGCTTTCTTAGCCCAAAGAAACAGCGGTTAGCTAGAGTAATTCTTTGTTTGATCTCTGATGCTGTTTTCTGTGTTCATAGCGGAGCCTAGGTAGACAAAGTCCCTAACTACCTCAAAGTAACGTCTGTAGCTGGTGACGTTTTGACCGAGACGTCGGTGTTGTAGTTCCTTTTTTGATGACAGCATGTACTTTGTTTAGCCCTCATTGACCATTAAATCTATTTTTGCCGCCTCTGCCTCGATACTCACAAAAGTCCCACTATTCCGATTAAAAAAATGTCTTCAGCATATAACAGTAATTGTACAGACTTTTGAAAGATAGTGCCTCTAGTGTTAAAATGGGAGCTCTGCACTATTCCTTCAAGAATGATGTTAAAGAAATCGCATGACAGCGCATCACCTTGTCTAAAACCTTTTTTGCCATTGAAAGGTTCGGTTAAGTTGTTTCTAACTTGTATGGTCATTGGTCATCCTACATAAGCAGAGGTATTTGGCAGGGATGCAAAACTAGACATGGCTCTGTACAGTTCGTCCCTGGTGATCAGACCCCTCTTTACTACTGGGCCCAGGCCCAGTGCCCCGCAATCACCGGGGCCCCCAAATTGCTGAAACATCACTTCACCTCTTTTGGTCTATTTTCAAGAAAAAAAATATTTCGATACAATT
Organism: Eupeodes latifasciatus; assembly: GCA_920104205.1. NCBI lineage: Eukaryota > Metazoa > Arthropoda > Insecta > Diptera > Syrphidae > Eupeodes > Eupeodes latifasciatus. The sequence goes on along the minus strand of OV049924.1, from coordinate 203,429,273 downwards.
TTAGATGCATAAAGAATGATCAGAATTCGTACCTTCCTTGCTGACCAACAACCTTTGCTGAACAATTTAAATCACATTCCCTGCGAAATTATATTCAAATTAAAACAGAAATATGAATAACTAACTGAGTGGCAATGCAGTTTGCTTTCTGAAAGAAACAAAAAAAACACACACATTTTGAATATCACAGTATTTGTATGAAAAAATAAAGATAATGGTGTTTCTATATTTGCAACGCGCATACAAGTTTGCATCAACGCAGTAACTCATACATAGGCGATATAACTATCCGTCGGATGAACGCCGAACGGCACTCAATTTTTTAAGGTTTCAAGGTAAAGAGGTAAAGAGTTTTTGTTTTTGGCCATTCAATGAGATAGATGAAAGATTACACTTCTCACTATTTGTTCTATAGGTCAATAGTAAAGAAAATCGTTCTGTGTCAAGTTTGTAATGTATTTTCAATTTGTGTTTTTATAGTTAAAATGTTCCGTTTTGATCATCGTTCTGTGTAAAGTTTGCGTGTATCATTAGTGTTTTTGAAGTGCATACAAATATACTATTAAATCAAAATATGTCTAAACGATCATATATACATATGTGGATCTGAGAAAAGGAAGTAATCTAAACAACAGAAAGAATTAATTGAAAAATTGTAATTGTAAAAGTTGTCAAAATGGCAAAATATTTTTCAATTAGCGTTGATAGTACACCCGATCTGTCTCATGTTGATCAACTAACATTTATTATTCGTTACGGTTACGTTAAAGATCACGAGCCTGTTGAAAGATTTTTGGACTTTATTCCAATTAACGAACATAGATCTGATTATATTTAGCGGAAACCATACTAAAGTTTTTGGAGGATCATGACATTTCGATAACAGATTGCAGAGGCCAAAGCTACGACAACGCGGCAAATATGTATGTCAGGAAGGTTTTTTGGTCTGCAGGCAAGAATAAAAGAAAAATTTTAATTTGCCACTTTTGTACCATGTGCAGGGCACTCATTAAACTTGGTAGGAGTGCATGACGCTGGGTGTGTCTTAGAAGCAACCAAAGTCTTTGACATTATTCAAAAATTGTATAACTTTTTTCGGTATCTTCTCATCGATGGATTGTGTTGACTGCTCATTTAGGTCCAAAAAAAAGTTTAAAAAGACTTTCTCAAACAAGATGATCGTCGCTAGCTGATGCACTAAGCGCCTTATATAAAGGTCATCAAGAAATTGAAGGAGCTTTGATGTCTATCGCGAACGATTTAGGACAGGCACGAGAGGCCAGAGAGGAAGCATTAAGTCTTTGCAAAAAAATGTATACGCTTGAATTTGCCATACTTACAAAACTTTGGAACTCTGTATTGTAAAGAATTAATAAAACAAGTACTTTACTTCAAAAACAAAATATTACCCTGGATGTTGCAAAAAATTTGCTGAGTGCAATAGATGAATTTATAATTGGGCTCAGGGACAATTTTGATAACTTTGATTTATCAGCCAGACAAAAAAACCCGGATTTCGAATATGAGGACCTATATGAAAGGATAAGGTGTAGAAGCTCACGCCAGACTTTTTTTTGACGGCTCTGGACCCTCAGTAATTCTGACTGGGAAAGAAAAATTTAAAATTGAAACATTTCTTCCCATTTTTCGACACACTAAGCGTTCATTTGAAACAGCGACTAGGTTCGTATACGAAGATTGGCCAACGTTTTGACTTTTTTTTGATTAAAAAATCTGAATTCAGAAGACTTAAAAGAGAACTGCAAATCTTTTGCTAAATTTTACACCGAAGATGTGAACGGAGATGAACTACATGCTGAATGCCTGAATTTAAAAGACTACTTGAAAATTAGTCGACACGAAAATGAAAAAAACTGACAACATTCTAGAGCTTTATAATTTTTTAAAAACTAATAAAATTTAAGATGAATTTCCAAATGTTAAAATTGCACTAAGAATTTTCTTAAGTATGATGGTGACCAATTGCAGTGGGGAACGTTCCTTCTCTAAGTTAAAAAGAATCAAAAACGAACTCAGAACTACAATGATTCAAGAAAGATTGACATGTTTGTCGCTGATGTCAATCGAAAGCGACATCTTCAGAGACATCGATTTTGAAGATGTGATCAATGATTTAGCTAATCTCAAATCAAGAAAAAGACCCATTCAATAAATACGAGCATTCCTTTCTTTTACCTGAAAAAATATAGTCTGTGTCAATATATTTTTCTTTAAATTACATTCTCTATAACTCATTTAATTGTCTGTTATTTAAATTTTGTTTACTTTTGAACTTTTATATGAAATATTTATTTTTTGTTTTTATTTTTACATTGTTTATGTTTATGTTTTAAATGCTGCAATAACTATTTATCTCTTTAATGAATTAAAAAAAATATATCTATATATATAAAAATCAATGCCACTTTTCGTTGTAATGTTATAACTCAACAATGCCTTTACTGAATTGGATAATTTTGGTCTTGAATTATTCATGGAAAGCCAAAGAAGGTTTGTACGTAGAGAAAATTTGAGAAAAAAAAATCTTGAAACGGTGTTAAATCAACATCTTCCTATACTCCCATATACAAACAATTTGTACTAATACTGAAAAGCCAATTTGAACCTTTGGCAAAACAATAGAAGATAAAAAAAGTGACGTTAGTTCTGTCAAACAAATTTAATGTCATCATATGTCATTTCATTTTATCAGCGATAGGTAATTATTACTTTGTTGTGTTTATATTTTCCAAAATATTGCTGAGTTATAGCTTTGTGTTTATATTTTCCAAAATATTGTTGAGTTGTTGAGTGAAGGTAAAATGCCACGAGCAAGACGACCAAACATAGGCCGGCGAACGCGTAATGCAAATCAAGTGGCATTATTAAGACGATCCCAGATTACAGATGAACGCGCACAAGCTAATGCATCGCAGCGTGAACGTACTGCATAGAATAGATCTGTTGACCCTGTACCTGTACTTAATCACGAATACATTGTGCTGTTTTGGATGAAATGATGGGTGCTGCTTTTAATTACAATAGTCAGATTGATTATAGTGTGTACGGATACATTGGAATGATGGACGCAATATGTCCACATTGTGATGGGGCTATCTTTCCAGGTGAAACGCCCGGAATGTGTTGTGCTAATGGCAAAGTGAGATTGCCAACATTAGAAACTCCACCAGAACCATTGTATTCATTTATTTTTGGTACACATCAAACGTCGAAGCAGTTTTTGAGTAATATTCAACAAAACAATTCGGCATTTCAAATGACTTCTTTTGGTGCTACTAAAATTATTAGAGATTCCAAATTCAACAAAAACATGTATATGACACAATCATGCAAGCCATTTCCAATAACGCAGGTGGATTATATTTCTTGGGTGCACCTGTTGGTAGAGGCAAAACTTTCGTTGTACCATTGATTTTAGCGACTATTCGATCGGAACAGAAAATTGCTTTGGCACTTGCATCTTCGGGAATTGCTGCTACATTATTAGAAGGTGGTCGGACCGAACACTCTGCATTAAAATTGTCATTGCATGTACAGGTGATTGAAACTCCAACGTGCAATATTTCGGGAAATTCTGCTATGGCAAAAGTTCTACGACTAACGTCAATTATTTTATGGGATGAGTGCACAATGGCGAATAAAAAATCAATAGAAGCATTTAATCGAACAATGCAAGATTTACCCGGTAATCAACAGCTTTTTGGTGGTGCTCTGATATAGCTGTCAGGGGACTTTCGTCAAACATTGCCTGTCATTCCTCGATCAATTCCTGCTAATGAAATAAACGCCTGTTTGAAGCCAGCAGTTCTTTGGGACATGTACGAAAATTGATACTGAACATTAATATGCGTATACACCTACATAATGATGCAACTGCCATGAGTTTTCAAAACAATTGTAAAAAATTGGTGATGGCAAAATACCAATCGACAGTACCAACGGATTGATCACTTTACCGGACAATTTTTCTACAATTGCGCAATCTATTGATGAGTTGATTGAATGTGTTTTTCCGAATATTTTTCAGAATTACAGAAATCATGATTGGTTGAGAGAACGCGCCGTTTTTGCACCGAAGAATATTCATATCAATGCCATTAATTTTCAAATTCAAGCGAAACTGCCAGGTGTAGTCAAGACATATAAATCAATTGACAGTGTTATGAATCAAGATGAGGCATAAATAAGGCCCAAGGCAAACACTTACGTTAGTGGTGTCAATTTGGAGGAATCATGTTTTTCACATGGCCAACTTTATGTTGCCTGTTCCAGAGTCGGTACCCCCAACTGTTTATTTATTCATGCTCAAAATGGAAAACCAAAAAACATTGTTTATCCAACTGTTTTAGACTAACCAATATAATCCTACCCACCATAGTAAGAGTACCCAATTCTTTTTTATTTTCTAGTTTTTACTCTTTGCTGATAAAATATAATAATAAACAATATATCATTTGGACTTTTAAATAGCTAGCAATTTAAAATATTTTTTTGTTTGAATAAATGAACTTAATAGTAATTTTTGTTTATGACTATGCCTTATACGTAGCGAAGCACGTATACCGGGCCGCTAGTTTATTTAAAAAATAAAAAGAATAAATATCAATTTAAAGTTATATGATTTTTTCTGTATATCTTTAGTACACAACATAACATTTTTATATAATCATACAGGGGCCCCATTTTCGAAAAGTGCCCAGGGCCCCCAAAAGGGTAAAGGCTTATCTCCAGCTGGTTTGGAGAGCTAGGCATTTAAGCCATCTGCTCCAGCGGCTTTGTTAGACTTCAACTTAAATATAGCAATCTTTACTTCGTCTAAGTCATGCATGAAGACAGGATTGTTGGCTTTCGTCGTCTATATTGAATGGATCATCCTGCCTGACAGCGGAATTCGGTTTGTCGACGCCGCGCCATTATACAGTCTGCAGAAGTGGCCATTCCATATCCTCAGCATTGACTGCAGTTCCACTATGATGTTTCCACTTTCGTCTTTGCAGCTTTTAGTTCGAAGTTTATGTACTTGTGAATTTCGTTTCACCTGCTCTTAAAACTTTCGAACTTCTTTTCTGCTTTTGAACCTCTCAACATCTTTGACCGCTTTTCATGCTCTCTCTTTTTCCTTCGGTTTTCCTCTCACCTCTTCTGCTCATAGAGCTCGTGAGCAGCTCTCGTCTTTCTATGCAGCGCCGCTTTGCGTGCCTGTTGTTTGGCTGCATTTGCCTGCCCACATTCCTCATCAAACCAGGGATTTCTTGTTGGTGGCTGCTTAAAACCCAGCACATCAGAGGCGGCTTCTCTAATTGCATCTTGGCAATGTTGTTACTAGTTCTCGATATATTGCTTGGCGGCAGAGAACTTTGAAAGAGGCTACTTGTGTTTCTGTCGAAGAAGGATTTGGCGATCTTTTGTGATTGTACCCATTGTAGTGGTAGTGGTCCGAATCGATGTTAGCTCCAGCTCCTCCGAAAGTTCGGACATCAATGATGCTGGAGGCATTTCTAACTTCGATCGGAATATGGTTTATCTGGTTGACGGTAGATTGATCTGGAGAACACCAAGTTGGCAATTTCCTTTGTGGATATTGAGGTGTGGAAAACGCATACTGGATACCATGACGTTTCGCCCGAAGCAGTATCGATAAGCTTTAATCCGTTATCGGAAGTGTTGTCGTGCAGGCTGCTTTTCCCGATTATTCCACCAAAAATGTCTTCCCTTCCTAGCTTGGAATTAAAAACGTTCAGGACAATTTTTATATCGCAGCCAGGACACTGCTCATATGCTTTGTACAAGAACTCGAAGAACATATCCTTGGTGTTGTCATCCTTCTCTTCTGTGATGCACAGGCCTATCATTTGAACATCGATAGCCATAAATCACTCTTTAAAAAATAACCATCTTTCTATGTGTTTTCGTTCCAAATTTGACGGTTCACGTATACCAAAAACTTAACTATTATTGTTTTGTAATATTCTATTGAATTTTGTATTTGAAGTTTGAACACGGTTATTTGTCATACACCTTATATTTTAAATACAATTTTATTTTTAGTTTTGAGCGATAATCATTTCACTAAACGAGAAGTATGGGTAATCCTCAAAATGTCAATTTGAAATATTGATTGGTTATACAACACATACAAAACTTAAAAAGAGTTTGAAATCAAATTTTATCAAGACTTTTTGGAATGTGAAAAGTTGAAGATTGATAAACGTTTTGCTCTTTCATTTCCATTCAACCGCAACAATTTAAACGTGCGGACGTTTATTGAAATCTATTGCCACATCGGCATTTCAAATATATCATGAGTATAGTTTATACCATCTCAGCTGGAACAGGCTATTGTTTGTGGCACATTCTTCTGTGCTTCTCCAATTGCAATTGAATTGAATACCTTCACCATTTTTATTTATTTTTCTCATCCTTTAGCTCAAAGATCCTTTAGTTGGATACAAGCAACAAATAAATGATAAACGAAAAAACAAAAACAATTCTATTCGAAATCGTTCTTCGGGTAGTGATGGTATGGATAAAAATGTGTTCTTTGGAATTATACAAAAACCTATAAATATATAACACTAATATCTAAGGAATTGTGAAGCATGTGCTTAAAAAATTATTATTATTTGTCCGTTCAATTGATCCTGAATAAAACACAAGACAAAATACCAAATCCCATATTAGGATATCGTCACGAATTACCCGTAGAAATAAAATCTCGATTTAATTTTTGGTCGATCAGATGCATTTAGAGTTCATACGAATTTCCACATGAAGTTTCATAAAAATTAACATAAATTAAGAAGTTTTTACAATAATTAAGCTTAAATAAAATCCGCTTCCTTTAAAATGCAAGCAAGAAGCGTAAAACCCACTAAAGCTTTGCCATCGCATTAAAATTGTCAGTAATATGGAAGTCAAACACGAAGACTTTTTCAATATTTGATGTTGTGGCTGCCATTTTAAGTGAAGTGACGTAGAAATTTTCCGAAGGCACAACCCCACATACATTTTTATACCCCATATCCTTCCATATTCTAACTTTCTCGTAATGGGGTTATGCAAATGTTTAATCTTGAATGTTAAATATAAGGAAGCGACTTTTTCTTGCCATGTCACTAATAGAGATATTATACCTACTTTGTGAATATGTACATATTTATGTACTTTTACAAGTATGAACAAATATTAACATCGGTGGATGTATCCACGAGTTTGTAACAAAATAACAAGGCCACAGTTTCTTTTTTAAAGTCGTATTTAAATCAGTTTAAAAATTTGTCTCGATGTTCATCTTATTAAATAAGCCGCTCTTGAGGGGTCAAACTTTCATTTTGTTTTAAATATGTACATTTTTCTATAACCTGAAGGGATGAAATGTCAAGATTGTGATCTATGCTATGGGTAAAACTCAATGTACATTCATGTAGGTGCGTTCCTCTTTATATGTGAGCCATTTTACATAAAGAAATCAGCGTTGGGCTAAAAAATTTTATTTACGCTCTTGTTCCTATACAAAAAAGAGCCTGGGATCCGACCCACACTAATAACGAATTGTCGATTTGTGTTTTGTTGAAAAAGTTGTCAGTTGAATTATTCTAAAAAAAATTAAAAATTACCAACAATATTTTACATCACATGTAAAAAGATAGATTTATTTCAAAATCTTTTTTTGTGAACGAGATTTTTAGTCGAAAACCAGTTTTTAGCAATTTTAGTAGCATTTCTTAAAAGTTTTGCAAAATATTGTTGGTAATTTTTAATTTTTTAGAATAATTCAACTCAAAATTTTTTTACAAAACACGAAAACTTACAAACCTTTTAAGTAAGACAAATCGGCAGACGGGGTGGGAAGTTATCAGTGTGGGTCGCATCCCAGCATTTTTTTTGCGAATGTATGTAAATGAATTTTTCTATTTTCCGGACGGGAAATCATTTTCCTGATCGCTATAAACGACAGCCAAAAAAAATCCAATGATTGGTTTCAATGATGAAAACCAATGATAGATATAATTGGCCCCTTAATCTTTCGATAAAAAGTCTTTTCTTAATACATATGTACCTCCTGATTTTTCTGAGAATGTTGTACGCTTCAACAATATATTCAGTTTTACTTTCCTCGTCAACCTTTAAAATGACTTCATACAAGATGTTTTTAGCGGTTGATAAATGCTTGATTTCTCAGCAACTCTAGGTACCAAATATTTAAATCTTGTATCACTTTTATGGCCACTCTTTTTACGACGCGTGAGTCATTCATTTTAAAACCGTTAAGCAAGAAATCCGCTTGTAACTTCAATGTTTTTTTAAACAAAATAGAGAGACCCGATTCCATTATGATGACGTGTAGTTTGCGGCAAATTAAATATTCCTTTTATAAAGTGCGTTAGGAATTTTTTAAACGAATTATACTTTTTACATCCCCATACCTGCGTTCCATATAAAAGTATACTCTCAGCTACTGCTTTAAAGACTTTAAACTTGCTACTATGCGCTATACACTTATTCACGAAGCATTGTTTCCATGTCATATTAATAGCAGTTTTCGGCTTAACCAATTTCTTCTTTAAGTGTTTCTCCATACTATTTATTAATATCCATATTATTACTTAACTATCTTTCAACTTCATTTGATCGTGCACAAGGCACTAACAGCATTTTTACCAACAAAAATTCCCTCAACTCCATAATAAGTTGTATTTTGTATTGTAATAAAATACTCATTACTCCTTACTCCATTTCCAATATAGCGATGAACACTTTAAAACTAAAGTTTAAATAAAATTGTATATTAAATAATAAATAAATAAATCACAGAGGTTTGAAGTTCCTCTTTCAGTCGAATGGAAACACAAGATCCGCTAATATTTTGCCATAAGCAAAGTAGTAAGGGAGATTTTTCTTGAAAAGTTGACTTTCCAATAAATTTGCCTTATGAAACTAGAAACTTGCCTAAACTTTAAGTCCCTCATACCACAATTATGCGAAACACTTCAATTTTTGTTTTGTTGCAAAGAATTTTTGTTTTTTACATTTTTAATGATTAAATGTAAGGATTTGCCACTCCTTTTAAGCTAAAACCAAACTTAAATGTTGTGATTAATGATTTAAGAATGGAAATCACATTGTAAATAGAATGAGTGTTCCACATCTATTTTTGTGCGTTAAATCGTATGCAAAATATTTCTCATATGCAGGGTGTCTGGCGGCAGATTTATATTTTCAAAATAAAATTTAAAAAAGTCCATTTGATATATTGTTTAATTTGAAACATTTAACGACAGTACATGATGGTTAGTGCATTGGACTGTCATGCCAGAGGTCTTGGGTTCGATCCCTGCTTGTGTCATCTAAAGTCTTTTTCACGGGTACTGCCTTTTGCGAGGAATTGACAAATTCTCCAAGAGTAATTCTTGTCATGAAAAGTGCTTTCTCATATTAGCCGTTCGGATTCGGCTTAAAACTGTAGGTCCCCTCCATCCCTGATAACATTACTTTCACACAGGAATGGTTGAGAGTCGTAAGTCACTAGGCCCTAGTTCTCAACGGACTGTTGCGCCACCTAATTTATTTTTTAAAGAACAGACTAGTAAAGCGTATTCCGATTTTTGAACATTATGTCATCCAAATGTCTTCCATCAACTAGCCTCGTGGTTGGGGTTAAGTCAGGGGACCTCGATGGCCACGGGATGTCCCCAAAGGGACTAATAAATTTTTCATCGTACCACGTGTGTGATGAAAAGGATGGATGAGCTTGCAGGTTCGGCAAAATGAAATCCGTTATCGTAATTGTCACTATTGGCATTTGTCGACTGGTCCCTAACATTATCGAAAAAAAAATGGTCCAATTATCCGATGCGTGAATAAGGCGCACCAAACAATTATTGAGGGGCGATGTAATGGCTTTTGGTGTTTCAGTCGAGGGTTATGGGTTCTTGAAGTCCATTAACGCCAGTTTTGTTTACTAACGTGCCTCGTCGCTCCAAAAAATGGAATTCACAGTACGAAAACGGTCCAACATCGTCTCACAAAAATGTTTGCGTGAAACAAAATCATTTTATTTGAGTTCTTGAAGGATTTTAATTTTGAATGGATGGTACCTTAAATCCTTTTCTAAATTCTCATGAATAATCGCTCTTGGAAGTCCAGTGAGGCTGCCCTTTTTCGTGTCGAAAGTCGTGGGTTTTCACGTAAACTCTGTAACCACTTTCAACGTTATTTTCGTTAGTCCATGAAGATCGACTGGGCCCTGGCCATGGAGTGTTCATAGCCAAAGCAGTTGCGCGGAACCTCTGCACCCACGAACGAATCAAATTCACACTCGGCCCATCACGTATGCAGAAGTGTGAACAAAATTGTCGACGTGCAGTTATGTACGAATCGTTACTCTTGGAAAATGCCTCGTTGGCGAACGTGCGATGCTCGCTTGACCAGTGTGACATCTAGACTGTGAAATCCATACGGTCACTGATACCAATGTCACATATCCCCCCCCACATGTTTTATTAATTTTTGAAATATAATCATATTTGAAACCATAAATCCGCCACCACACACCCTGTATATACATTTGTTCATATATAAGAAAAAATAGGGACATACGAGTACTAAGAGGGATCTCGGTCGACTTTAAGGAGTTTCTGCCTGTTTTTATAACTGGGCGGTGAAATTTTTTAATTTTTTTGTGTTTGATAAAACAAATTTGTCCTTTTTGCTGAGTATAAGTTTTGAAATGATATTTCTAAATTGTTTAAAAAAAGAATTAAATTTACAAAGCTGAATGGTGTTGTCAGTTGAAGTGCATAATTTACATTAACATGGTCTTCCTTAATTCTTTGTTTTTGCTACTTTCCGACTGATCCAAAGTCAGTCTAAAGAATTTAATTTCTTTGTAGATTAAGATGAATAATTGTTTAGGATACGATAATTTTTAAAAGAATATTTGGAGTGCATACTTACCATTTGAAAGGCCATATTTTTGATTTTAAGAGCATGAAAATACTTATTGATAGGTACTTCAAACCAATAACAAAGTATAGCATTTTTAACCAATAATTTGTTTAAATTTATTTTTCATACGTAAGAATTTATGGAAATTTATTTATGCAAAATTAAAAATATACAAAAATGTATTTTAATAAATGTACGTCTCAAACATAATTTGAAATGTCACAATGCTCCTGAGTTTGAAGTGAATTTGTTTAGAAAAATATGGAGTAAATTCTTATTAACAGATTGCAAAGAAATTTTAAAGCCATTCAATTTTTCTGAAGTATTTAAGCTCCCCAAATTTTTATTAATCCAGTAACTTAAAAAAAAAAACTGGGATGCGACCCACACTGATAACTTCCCATCCCGTCTGTCGATTTGTCTTGCTTAAAATTTTGTAGGTTTTCGTGTTTTGTTAAAAAAGTTGCCAGTTGAATTATTTTTAAAAAATTTTAAATTACCAACAATATTTTGCATATAATGAAATAATTTGATTTCAAAATCTATTTTTGTTAACGAGATTTTTAGTAGAAAACCAATTTTTAACAATTTTAGTAGCATTTCTTAAAATAATAAATGAAAAATTATTTGAAGTCAATATCTTCTATTATTCAAGAGATATCGAGAACCGAACATCAATTTTTACCGAATTTGCGTACTATTTCTTGTAGATTTTATTTTTTTTGAAAAAACGGACTTTTGGATTTTTATAAAAAATTTACTGAATGTCGAAAACAATATTTTCTGTGAAATAAAATTACTTTGAAGGAAATATTTTTCATTTTTGAAAATAAATTTGAGTCGAAAGTAAATTTTTACGAACTTTTAGTGATGTTTTTTAGGGTTTTTATTTTTTATAAAAAAAACTATCATATCGATTTTTCTCAAAATTTTACCGAATGTTGAAAACAATATTTTTTATAAAAAAAAATTTATTTGAAGCTAATATCTCAAATTTTTTAAAAGATATTTGAGAAGAAAATAAATTTTTACCAACTTTTAGTGATGTTTTTTTTAACCCTCTACTGCATGAATTATTATTTAAAGAGAAAAAAAATAAAATACCTTTTAAATAGCTTCTTTGGGCTGTTTTAAGACATCTTTTATTAAAAAAACAAAAAAAAATTTAGTTGTTTAAATAATAAGAATACAGGCCAAATTTGGCTTCGTATGCATTAACGGTTTTAAAACTAGAACATTTTTGATTTCAGTTTAGGTAAATAAAATATATAAAAAAGCAACAAAATATAAAGAAAAAATTATTTATAAACAAAACAGAACAATTCATTTAATAAATAAATAAATGAAACAAAACAAAACAAACAATTCATTGTATCATAAAAAAGTAAAATAATCTTTAAAAGTTGTGTGTTTATGCGCCATGAAATTTAGAAAAGCAATTTCTCTTTTCATTGTAACACAAATAAGCTTTACATTTTTGGCAATAAGTAAATGAACGAAAAGTACAGTCGTTTTGACAAATTTGGCGGTTCTTTTTTATTTGTGGGAAATGACCGACGTTGTCGAATCGAACTGATAACAATGGAAAATCTTGATGTCTTTCAGGACGCTTTCTCTTTGGTGTTGATTGCGTAAGTATTTCAAAATTGCTGATAGAGGATGTTGAAGTCGCAGGGGATTCAAGTCTAGATCCAATACAGGGTCGTCCACGTCTTTTCAAATGTTGCTTTTCAGCTTTACATAAATATTCGGCAATTTCTAGTTTAAAGTCAAATAAAGGTAAATGAAAATCATGCTGACGACGCCAAAGAATCCAAGCGTTTACTGTACATAGATCAATCATGTGAAAAAATATTCGCTTATACCATTTCTTGGATCGTAATTGTATGCGATATAAGCCCAACATCGAATCTAGCAAGTCGACACCACCCATATATTTGTTGTAGACCTCAACAGCTTGTGGAGCAGGAATAATTTTATACTCCTTATCCTTTCTGGAGTAACGGATTCATTCCAACATAAGGTGACATTAAAGTTACTATTTTGTTGTCAAACCAGGACACCAAACTCAATTTTACTCCATCGATAGTTGCCACTTTTTCGATCATACTTCCACGTCCTTGTTTCATCAGTTGTTCCTTCGGAATTCTGGAGTTTGGCACTCGGTTGAGTCTTATAGTCCCTAGTGGCAAAAGTCCACTTTTCAACAAATAAACTTGCAAATTTGGACTATTATACCAGTTGTCGAAGAAAATCTTGTGATTAACATTTTTATGAACTGTTGACGTAAGCCTTGTGACAACGTTACCACTGACCCCCAGATCTGGCGCTCCGTCAGGATACTTATTGCTTTGTTGTCCGGCAAATAAATCAAAATCGTAACTAAATCCCGAAATTCCACTTAGGACTTGATTTTTATAGCCCCATTTATGTGGCTTAGCTGGGTTATATTGCTTCAGTTCGTGGCGGCATTTCGTCGGAATAATTTGTTCGTCTACGGCGAGGAATTCTTCTTTTGGAATCAACAGCAAACGTTCCCTTATTTTCTCCAAAAGTGGTCTTACTTTGAAAAGTTTGTCATGTCCTTCTGTTCCCAATGGTTTGAAGTTTTGATTATCGTTGAAATGGATTGACCTTTTGATAGTTTCCCACCTATTGCACGTCATTGTTTCATATATCATTTGTTGTCCTACCGTCTTATTCCAGTAATGTCTAGAAGATGGAAGTTGACAACAAGACATGAACATCACCATCCCGATGAATTGTTTCATTTCTTTCCTTGTGATATTAACTGGCTTATTTATGTCATCTTGGAGGGCTTTTTTATTAGATTCCTCGATAATGAAGGCCAATAAATCATCCGTGAAAAAAAATTTAAAAAAGTCAGATGGTGTCTCTAGTGTTTGTACATATTCTGGAAGCTCGGCCGATCCTGCAAATTTGAAAAGCTCTTCATCGTAATTAGGAAGATGTCCCTTTCTCCATGCTACTTGTTCTTTTTTTTTTGTCTTGCTTTTCACAAATTTTGATTTCAACGCTGCAAGAGGCTCATCATCTGAATCCGATTCCGTTTCCTCAACCGTAACGTTGACACTTCGATCATTGATATGGAATTCTGTCTCCAACTCCACATCTGAATCTCCAGCCAATTCATCATCGCTTCGCGATCCGTCTCCAGGAATGGGATTAACGAATGATGATCCTCCATAAAAACGATGACATTCCATTTTTCTAAGCAAAAAAGTAACATACTGTATTTCAAACGAAAACGATAAAAAAAGGAAAAAACAAGGGCACCACAACAAGAGTCAAGTAAACAAAATGTGTAGATTTGCAACCCTTTGCTGCATACGAAGCCAAATATGGCTTCTGCAGTTTTACCTCTCAAACGAGCAAGATAATATTTTTTTTTTTATTAAATTTTATTTGTGGCAAAGAGAAATAAATATCCAATCACAAATATATTTTTATGACCACTTTACTCACCTTACATCAAAGTTATAATTTTTTTAAATCAGAAAATTTTTCACGCTTTCGTTTTCAACGACAACAAGCAAACCACTAGCCTACAAGCAGGAATATCTTCCTTGTTTTTTATCGCACTCGCGCGAAAAGTACCGCTATGTGTTCTCAGAAATGCATAGAAGAGAATTGTGTTGTATAAAGATTTGTTTTTAGAGAGAAGAAGGAGTAAAAAAGGAAAAAAAGTGAAAAGCCATATTTGGCTTCGTATGCAGTAGAGGGAGGTTTTTATTTTTTATAAAAAAAAACTATCAATTCGATTTAAAAAAATTATTTTGAAGATAAAATCATTTTTTGTTAGTAAAATATTCGAGGTGACAAATATTTTTTTTTAGTTTTTTTGATTTATAAAAAAAAACCGTTTTGGTTGGAATTTTTTCCAAAAATATACTATTTTGGTATCACGTAACAAGCGTTATTGGTTCGTGAGATATATTGGGTTAACCAAAATATTACCTTTTTCACTCAATTTTGTTGAGAGTCCTTTCTGCATCTTTCTGCATTATTATCGGTATAACAAACTTTATTTGAAGTCGATATCTCTACTGGTTCTTGAGCTATGGACGTCGAAAAAAACTTCGCGAACGTACGGACGTACGTCCACACAGACATCTCTCTAAAAATCTTTTATTTAGACTCTAGGAACCTTGAAACGTCGAGAAATGTCAATTTTTTTTTAACTTTCTATTGGGAGTAAATAAGAGTATTTCTTCGCTGATTCAATCTAAGCATTGTGATCTAGATGTGGAATATATGTAGGTCACTAAGAAACTTTGACCTATCAGCTACATCGACCGATAACATTCAAGAATTTTGGAAGGATATTTTACCAATGAAGTTGGATGAGGGTAGATTCCAAAATATGGAAAAATTGGTTTCATATATTTTTTGTCTTTTACACAGCGGAGCAAGCGCTGAGAGGACTTTTTCAGCAATAAGTTTTAACAAAACTAAGTTATAAAACGGGACACTTAGTGGAATTCTTCATAATATATTGTTAATGAAAGATCAAAATTGTGTGGAACCTCATTTATCAACATTTGGTTTTTTCCAAAAAACCTAACCTAAAAATATCGACAAATAAAAAACGGAAAAAGCTTGTCCCTATTCATGTGACACGAAGGTTACATATTTACAAAATTAAGAGATATTATGGAAAATTGCGCTATAGTCCGTTGAGAACTAGGGCAGAGTGGCTTACAACTCTGAACCTTTTCTTCGTGCTAGTTATGTTATCAGGGATGGAGAGGACCTACAGCTTTAAGCCGAACCCGAACGGCTAACTTGAGAAAGCACTTTTCTTGAAAAGAATTACTCTTGGAAGATTTGTCAATTCCTCGCAAGAAGCAGTACAGGTGAAAAAGACTTTAGATGGCACAGGCAGGGATTGAACCCAAGACCTCTGGACTGACAGCACTACGCACCAACCATCACGCCACGGGTACTATTAAGACGAGAATTACGATCTATATATTGATTGCCCAAAAATCAACACCATTGAAATCTCTATAAAAGTTTCCAAGCATAGAAAAAACGGCCTTATTTTAACACCAGAAGAGGAGCACTTTACGACCGCAATTTTAAAAAATTCTGCCACTGATAGTCAACTCCTCAATTGTTGAAAATTAATTTTATTTAAAAATATTTTTTTTAATTCATTGACATTTATTAATTAAAAAAGAGGATTAAAATAATTAATTTTGCAATAATAAGTGCGACTTTGTTCGACAGGCTTAATAAAAATATGCCACACACACATTCTATAGGAAACCTTATTGTTAAAACCCTCTGTGGTCAGACTGGTGCAAATCGGGCAGGCCAAAAAATTCAAAGTTCCGGCACTCTTAGCACAATCGCTTTAGCGCGATCTAGTGTCCATGGTAATTATGTCCTACTATAGGGCTACCAACGGGTAAGTAGCAATGCTGTCGAACGTACTGCAAAAGCAATATTTGTATTGCCTTAGCTTGGTACGTACTGCCGTCTTCGTTGTTCATAAAACTAAATATGAACAAAAGGTTTGGAGATGGCATCACTTTAAATATTTTCTATAAAAGTGCACTTCGAAGTTCCACTATTTTGTCGAACTTTGTCAAAAACGAATTTATCGATGACGCCTCTCTGAACTCAATAGATTTTTGCAATAAGTATTGCTTTTAAGACTCAAAAGAAATCTACCTTGGCGCAGAAGCTAACATTTTAGTTTGCTCTGGGGGCATAACAGGTGAGGTTATACAAAATATACAAAAAAAAGTGGAGAGATTACTACATCGAATTATGCACTCAAATAAGAAAAAGAATTAAGTTCCAGGAAAAAGTTGTAGAAGCCGTGCAAACAATTGATCCAAAAAAATAAATCCCCAAGCCTTAGGTACCCCGCTTACACAATTGTTTCCAAATTTAATTCAAGAAGAACTTGTCAATAACCTTGATGATGAATGGAGGGCTCTTTTACATCAAAGTATGATAAGTGTAGACTTGAAATTCGAAGACTATTGGAGCGCTATCTTTAATTTAAAAAACGCATTAAATGCTCCAATGTTTCCCCTTTTAAAAACATTTGTTGGGTCCATTTTATGCTTTCCGCATAGCAGTGCAAATGCAGAGCGCATATTTTCGCAAGTAGCTTTGATAAAAGATAAAAAAAAACTCTTTACTGACATCCACAGTCAATTCAATTTTAATGGAAAATGAATTAATAAGGCATAGCTGCGCTATGTAAAATTCAATAAACATTGTTTGCCTTCCAAAATTATTACTAGTTACCTGAATTTAAAATATAATTTTGTGTTGAGTCTTTATAAAAAAATATTCTCGTGCTAAAATTACATAAATGTGTTTAAAAATTCACAAATATGAATTGAAATTAACTGTGATATTTTTATTTTATTTTTATTAATTTATTTTTGTACATATAATAGTTATATAGCTATACCTAATATATATTTGTTTTTATTATACAAAAGTTCCTATTTTATTAAAAGTGAAATTAATAAAAATATTAATGTTAAAATAAGACTAAGCAATTGAACTAAAAGGCTTATAGATATATAAAGTAGATATGTATCTAAGTTTATTTTTTGTTATAAAGAAAAATAAATATGAATTAAAAAAATATATATGCGTATTGCTTTTGTGCAAAAATTATGCAAAATTTTTTGGAATGTACTGCTTTGCACTTTTCCAAAACGACAGCACTGGTAAGTAGTGCGGCGTCAGTCGCTTGAAGGGCTTGACACTGTAAGGTTGCAAAAGTGCACATAGGCCAAATTTGCACCCGTGTGACTTTAGTGTCGTAAAGTTCCGTCAGTTCACGTGTTTTGAATTAATAAAACAATTTTTTGTTTTTACTTTTCGCATCGAGTCTTCTGTACACCATAAAGCGGAAATAGATCCAATAAAAAATAAGCCATGTATTGTTTTGGATTATTATAAAAATAAAGGGGGAACTGACATGTTTGACTAAAAATGCCACGCTTACTCGGCAGGTCGTGGTACAAGACGCTGGCCTTTCAAATTGTTTACAAACATGATCGACAAAGCTGGCATAAATGCCTATATTTTGTATATTTCAAATGCTCTAAACTAGAGATTGACTAGACATCAATTTTTAAAAGATTTGGGAATTGCCTTAGTGGAAAACCTGTTGCGCAAGCGTTTAGAGTCACGAAGTTTGCGATCAGAGCTGCGAAAAAAAATTAACAAAATTTTGAAAATCGACGAGAGAATTATCACAAATGTCAGCATTGTGAGGGAGGAAACTCGAGCGAAGTGTGGCTTGTGCACAGGGCCGCAAGCTACGCGGACTCGTGCCAAATAAGCAGTTTGTCATCGTCGCGTTTGCGATGAACACCGGGCAGGTATATGCATAAATTGTATAGATACCGTCGAATAAATTAATACCTATTATACAAAAAAGAAAAATATTGATATGTAATGTTGTCCTTTTTTTTACAAAATTGTATTCAATAAACACATTTGATTATAAATAAGCCTGTTTTTTACTTTTTAAAAATATGCATATTTCAAGCACCCGGGAAAAATAGTAAAATTGCCTTAATCAAAAAAATCTTTTTCTCATTTCTTTCTACAACTATTAAACTGCAAATATACCAAATTTCAAAGTCCTACATATATATGTTTTCTTTTTATGCTTATATTCGTAAAACGCGATTTTTCAATTTTTTTTTTCATAAATCGCATTTTTTGTATAAGATAATTAATTTTTAGAATATTCTGCCTTGCACCATTGGATTCATGAGAAAATTTCCCATAAGAAACACTGGTTTTTAATAAAAATAAATTAAAATGAATAGGAGTTATAAGATGCCAAAAGTACGGGATCCCAATTTGCACCCGTGTGACATTTAAGTTTCAGGAACGAGGTGTGACCACAGAGGGTTAAGCCTAACATCACCATTCTTTCCTCAGTACGTACCTCATATATATTAGTTTCAAATCTCTGCAGTATTTTACTCAAAAGACTGAAAAAAAGTTAATTGACTTAAAATTAATTAACAGCAGTCAAAAGACTTACTGACTAAATACTCTATACCCTAATATAAACAAAATTGTACTGATTAAGAAGACTAAAACCATGTTAAAAGTACTGCAGTATATCAACCTCAAGCTGATTAACTGCTTTTAAACTGCCAAGTCAGAAATTAAATTCTGAATGCTGTATAGGTTAAAGTTTTCAGTTGCAGTATTAACTTATGTACATTCAAAATCCTAGTTATTTAACTGCGATTGCAGTTTTTACAACTATGCTAAATGTGTGCTTATTAGAATTTAAAATAAAAAAGGTGGGTACCTCAAAAACACAGTAACATTTAAAACAACGTTTTAATTTTAAATAGGATAATTTCGAGCACTCCTGTCTTTGGAGTTTCTAGAAAATTAAATAAAACAATAGTAAGCTTTATGTTTCTGTAACCAACTTGAAAATTAAAAATTAATTTTAAAATGTGTGAACTTTTCCATGATTACAAAACCAGTATCGTATTTGATTTCAAGCTGATTTTTCAAATGCATCTTCAAGGTTGTCAAGTTACATGTTCGTTTTATCAAAATTTACTCTTTGATTTATGGAATTTCTAAATCAAATTTACACCATAGACCACAACCACATAACACAAAACAATTAAATTAATAATAATAATTGTTAAAAACTTAAAATATTTCTTTTGATAAAGTGATTTAGCAATTAAAACTAGCAGGAACCTTTTTTGCTCAAGTCATCCCTATGTCATTGTTCATGTTCACTTGTTATCTACTGTAGTTGGACACAATTGTGGAAATGGAAATCCTTATGAAAAACGAAATTGAAAAATCTCGAACTCACACAAGTTGACGGTTTATTGTTTGCGGAGTAGATTTTAAGTGTACCTCTTCTTTTCCACTTAAACCAAAGCATTTAAATTATGCTTAATGAGTTGGAAATCAATTAGAATCACAAACAGGTGGTTTTTCTAACTTGCAACCCGTTCGTAGGACTTAGTTTTACCTACATTGGAGTTTTGAATGTTATGTAATAGTGTTTTTAGTGAGAGTGTTTTTTCTTATTTTTCTGAAGAATGCGAAGTGCAAACGGAGGTGCAAAGTGATAGTCACAACAAATGTTTTAAGTAATTTTGGGGAAGTAAAAACAAATTTGACAAAAAGCTAAATTAATTAGAACCTTATTAGGAAGTTGATATTTGTGCTTTATTTGAATTATAACTTTATAAAGGAGCACTATACATATCGGGTTTTTCAATAAGAGCGCTACAAACATTTTTTTTAAATAAAACAAAAACGGTTTTGGATATCAATGGCATTCTTTATTCCTGCGAAAGGACGTTTGATGCCATTATGTATGCAACTCGATTTCTATTGCATGGCCACCACGGGCACGCTTGCAGAAGTCCAGACGCTGAACCCAATTTTCGACGGTTTTAAGTTCGATATTCATACGAAGTTCATCAATCCTCGCTGGCTTGTTGGCATTGACCACAGACTTCACGTAGCCCCACAGGAAATAGTCTAACGGCGTCAAATCGTGAGATAACCCGTTCTCCAAACTTGGTTTCCAACAAATTTATTGTGGATTACTGCCTAACCAATACCGCATATTTTGTTTGTTGACGAAGCTATTCAGCCAGAAATCAGCCTCATCGCTGAAGATGATTTTTCGATGAAAATCCGAATCATTTTCAAGTTGTTTCTCAGCCCAATTCACGAACATACGACGACGCTTCTGGTTGTCAAACGGCGTCAGTTCTTGCGTCAATTTAATCTTGTAAGGATGTGGGCCACGATCTTTTCGCAAAATTCGGCAAAACGACGTCAAAGAGATGCCCAACGCTTGAGAACGACGTGTGAGAGACACATTTGGGCTTTCTGCAACTGAAGCCTCAGCGGCAGTAATATTCTCGACACTACCGGGCACTTCTTTTTCTCACTGGCACCGGAACATTTTGAACTGTGCCTGTGGATTCAAATTTGTCCACTAGACGCTCAATTGTTGATCTGCTAGGACAATTATAAGGACCATAAATTGGAAGTAGCCCTCCTAACGTTGAGGCCACTGACTCTGAATTTCGGAATTTCTATCATGAAATGGCAAACCTTATTAAAGAGAAATGTCAAAAGAGTGGCAAGAAATATGGCGTCGTTTTCTGTCCCTGTCGCTCTACTTTTGTTGAAAAAATCCTGTACAAATAAAAGAATTGTAAAAAACAATACCAATTTTAAAACAAACCATGCAGCAATTGAATGCAGAGCTCTTCCCTATAGATGCTGTCATACGCGGCTTTAAAATCGATAAAGAGATGGTGGGTATCGATTTGAAGTTCCTGGATTATTTCCATGATCTACCGTAGGGTGAATATTTGGTGAAAGGTGTGAAGCCCCACTGATAAAGAACTATCAGGTTGTTGACGAACGTCTTCAGACGTTCACATAATACGGCAGAAAGGATCTTATGTGCAATGTTCAGGAGACTAATGCGTCTGTAGTTCGCGCTCTTCAAAGGGTCTGCTTTCTTGAGTATTGGGCAAAGTATGCCAAAGATTCCACTCATAGGACATGCTTTCTTCAGACCATATTTTGCAGATGAGTTGGTGCATGCGCCTTACCAAGTCATCGCCTGCTGCTTTGAATAATTCGACAGCGATGCCGTCAGCTCCAGCAGCTTTGTTGGACTTCGGTTTCGTTAATATTACTATTTGGTTTGGAAAAAATGGTGCTTTCTGCAAGACAAGAAGTTTGGTTAAATTATTTAAAAAAAATCATTATTTTTAAAAAATTGTGCGGTTTGTACTTCAAACACTTATCTAAACAATGATAAACTAAGCTAGAGTTCTAAATTATAATTAAATTACTAAATATATTTGAATTTTTTTGTAAAAATAAATAAATTAAATAAATCCGAAGCATGTTTTTAAGTCAAGAACGATTTAAACCATTTTAATGATCATATAATTTGTTAGATTCGCCTCGATCTCTGTCTCGAATAATAGAATATAAAAAAGCACAAGAGAAAACTAAAGGGAGAGGTATATTTCTAAATAAATTAGATTTGGCACTTTACCATCTTCATTCATTTGCAAAATCACGTCAAACACGCTGAAATAATAAGGGCAGCTGCAACTGTAATTTTTGAAGCTGTAATTTTAAAAGTAAAACCACGCGATGACTAAAATGGAACAATACGCATTGAAATCGAGAAAATTCACTACGAAAATAGTGAAAATACGCATCCTCAGAGACGCAAAGTGCTATTGCTAATATGGAGTAGAGTATCGAAGAAAAATTAAGCCGGCCATAATGTTGCTTAGGATGTAGAACGCTATGGAGAAATGTTGAATGACTTTTTCGTGCCTGAATTGGAGGATGTTGACGTGTACAAGCTTTGGTTCCAACAAGGCTGAATCTTTTGGTGAGCGCATGTGGCGATAAGCTCGAAACGATTAACGCCGTTGAAAAGAATATTCGGCTATTTATTGTTGACATACGCACCAATTGCTGCAAAAAGTGGTCGAAAATTGGAACTGTCGCGTCGGCTGGAATTTATTTAAGACAGCTGCAGTAACTTGCCCGAATTAATTTTGGCTATAGCATTAAATTATATGCGTTTTATTTCATCTTGAAAGAAACACGTCTAAAGAACACTCCTTATTTAGAATCTTGTGTTTCTTCATATCAATGAACTTAAACATGTTTTTTGTTTTGTTTCCCTTATTTTACCTTTACTAAAAAATCAATTAGATCACGGTATTTGAAAATAATTGTCTAGGTATATAAACTATTCCACTGGCAAAATTCTCATTTCCGCAGATAATTTAAAATACAAAAAGATGTAAGAAACAAAGAAAACACAATTCAGGGTGTGAATTTCAACAACTCTTTTCCTCAAATACAATTAAATCGGTCTGGCACAGCCTCTTTAAAACACAACCGATCTGGCTATACATATGTATGTACTAGTACCTATTTCTTAAATAATCTTGCTTTAAATTAAATTGAAGTGTTCATCATCAACGACATCACAAAAACAATAACTTAGTTCAATTGCTTACATAAGTTATTGCACTTGTCCACTTTCCGGCCGGCCGCCTGGCCGCCCAGCTTGTATTTGAACCAAGGGTGGAGGTCAGACTGTCGTATAGTATACGTAGAGTATTTGCCTTGCACCTGACACTTAAAAATCTCTTCGCATCTCCCAGCATAGCTTTAAATATAATATGGCAGTTTGATGTCGATGGGATTGTTTTATGATGGTGTGACCATACTCATAGGTTTTTGCCATGTTCTATACGACTCATAAGCAATTAACTATAAATCACTTAAATTAAAGCCCTCCGTTGCTCCGTCTGTTTGCCTATATGTATGTTGATAATCTCAATAACTATTGAACGGATTTTCATGGTATTATCATCTATTTACAAAGTGGTTTCCAGCGAAATTTTTAGGCGTACAGTTTGTTAAGGGTTTGTAGAAATTGATTGAAATATGATGATAACTGCTGCAAATTATAGAAAATTGCTATAAGTCTCTCTGATCTTTTCTTTATCCGTATTAAATAATTTATGAATATAATGTAATAAAAGTTCTTTGTTAAAATAAATTTAAGCAGATTGATATCATAACCACTCCAAATTATGTCAAAAAAGAAGCTGAGATGCGACCTACACTGAAAACTTCCCATCCCGTCTGTCGATTTGTCTTGCTTAAAATGATTAATACTTTAAGTGAGATAAATAATTTGAAGTCAATTTCTATCTTTGTTCTCCTAATACTTGAGTGCAAAACAAATTCATATCAGTTTTTGTTATTTTGTAGGTTTTCGTGTTTTTCTAAAAATGTTGTCAGTTGATTTTTTTCTTAAAATTAAACTTAAAATTACCAACAATATTTTACATATGATGACATAGTTTGATTTCAAAATCTATTTTTGTTCCCGACACTTTTAGTCGAAAACCAATTTCTTGAACGTTTTTATTTCTTATATAAACAAATACAGATTGGATTTCTCTAGGAACAATATCTTACGTTAACAACAAAATTTAGCACAGAATGAAATCATTTTGAAGTCAATACCTTCATATATTCACGAGATATCGAGAATCGAATATCAATTTTTAATAATTTTGCGTACTATTTTTTGTAGATTTTAATTTTTATCAAAAAACTGGCTGTTGGATTTTTATAAAACTTTTACTGAATATCAAAAACTGTATTTACTATGAGATGAAATCAGTTTGAAGCCAATATTTTTAATTTCTCAAAAGATATTTGAGTCGAAAATCAATTTTTACCAAGTTTAAGTAGTGTTTTTTTATGTTTATATTTTTTGTAAAAAAACTGTCAATTCGATTTTTCTCAAAATTTTACTTAATGTTGAAAACAATATTTTTTATAAGATGAAATTAGTTTAAAGCCAATATCGTAAATTTTTGAAAAGATATTTAAGTCAAAAATCAATTCTTACAAAGTTTTAGTAATGTTCTTCATATGTTTATATTTTTTGTAAAAAAAAAACTGTCAATCCGATTTTTATTAAAATTTAACCCGATGTCAAAAATGTTGCAAAATATTCGAAGTGACAATTATTCTTATTATTGTCCAATTTTTCTTATTTATAAAAAGCGAGTAATTAAATTTTTTTTCAAAATTATATCGGTTTGGCATTATATGTATAATATAAAATTTAATTCAAGTCTGGTTCGTGACATATTTTGGGTTAACCAAAATTTTCACTTTTTTCTTAAATTCCTATGGTAAAAAAAAAAAACCAAAACACAATTTTGTTGAGAGTCCTTTCTGCATTTTTCGGCTTTACTATCTGTATGAAAAAATTTATTTGATGTCGATATCTCTACTGGTTCTTGAGCCATGGACGACGAAAAAAGCTTCCCGAACGTACGGACGTACGAACGTACATATGTACCCACGCACGCACTAACATCTCTCTAAAAATATTTTATTTAGATTCTAGGGACCTTGAAAGGTCGAGAAATGTCAAAATTTTCAATTCGACAAATCAGACCGATTACAATAACTTCCCATGGGAAGATAATAAAACTGAAACTAAAACTAAAACTAAAACTTAAACTAAAACTAAAACTAAAACTAAAACTAAAACTAAAACTAAAACTAAAACTAAAACTAAAACTAAAACTTAAACTAAAACTAAAACTAAAACTAAAACTAAAACTAAAACTAAAACTAAAACTAAAACTAAAACTAAAACTAAAACTAAAACTAAAACTAAAACTAAAACTAAAACTTAAACTAAAACTACATTTTGAATAATAATAAATACTTTAAGGTCGAATTAGATATAAGATTAGAACTATCGGGTGATTTTTTAAGAGCTTGAGAACTTTTTTTTTTTAAAAAAACGCATAAAATTTGCAAAATCTCATCGATTCTTTATTTGAAACGTTAGATTGGTCCATGACATTTACTTTTTGAAGATAATTTCATTTAAATGTTGACCGCGGCTGCGTCTTAGGTGGTCCATTCGGAAAGTCCAATTTTAGGTAACTTTTTCAAGCATTTCGGCCGGAATAGCCCGAATTTCTTCGGAAATGTTGTCTTCCAAAGCTGGAATAGTTGCTGGCTTATTTGTGTAGACTTTAGACTTGACGTAGCCCCACAAAAAATAGTCTAAAGGCGTCAAATCGCATGATCTTGGTGGCCAACTTACCGGTCCATTCCTTGAGATGAATTTTTCTCCGAAGTTTTCCCTCAAAATGGCCATAGAATCGCGAGCTGTGTGGCATGTAGCGCCATCTTGTTGAAACCACATGTCAACCAAGTTCAGTTCTTCCATTTTTGGCAACAAAAAGTTTGTTAGCATTGAACGATAGCGATCGCCATTCACCGTAACGTTGCGTCCAACAGCATCTTTGAAAAAATACGGTCCAATGATTCCACCAGCGTACAAACCACACCAAACAGTGCATTTTTCGGGATGCATGGGCAGTTCTTGAACGGCTTCTGGTTGCTCTTCACTCCAAATGCGGCAATTTTGCTTATTTACGTAGCCATTCAACCAGAAATGAGCCTCATCGCTGAACAAAATTTGTCGATAAAAAAGCGCGAAACACATTTCGAACCGAACACTGATTTTGGTAATAAAATTCAATGATTTGCAAGCGTTGCTCGTTAGTAAGTCTATTCATGATGAAATGTCAAAGCATACTGAGCATCTTTCTCTTTGACACCATGTCTGAAATCCCGCGTGATCTGTCAAATACTAATGCATGAAAATCCTAACCTCAAAAAAATCACCCGATAGATAACGTTGCATAAAACGGTAGAAATGAACCAAACTGATATTTAGAAAAGCAACTATTACGTGTTGGCTCTAGAACCGCTTCGAACATCCACAGGATAAGTGCAATTATTCGTAGTCAACAAAAATATCAAACTTCACCTCTTAAAATGTTGACAATATTTTTGTGAAGAGTTCTGCATAAACTGCATGCAATGTATTATTATTATTACAAAACTTGAAGTACAAATGTGCTAAGCTTATCGTTTCTTAGGGTATTTGACTGTTACATCAAGCCAGCGTAAATGACCATTGGTCACACTAAATGGGTTGATGGAACTAAATCATCGATTTGTTGACTTCTCAACATTTTCTTTTCCTCTTATCAGCTCCCAGCAGCGCTACATCCCAACCTGTGAGCACTGGTTAGAATTGGAAGAACGTCGAACATCGCAACGCGGGTGGTAATAGCTTCAAGCAACAGTAGCCGAAGCGATGACTGACTTCAACCACCAAGCTGTATAGCCTCCGGCTGCGACGCGGCGGCGTTCGTCATCATCGTTGATTGGTACTACTTGATCTTGGAATCAAATTTAACTCGACTTGACGGCCAATTAACTCTCTCAGTTGTCTCAGTCTCAGTTTCAGTCTTGGTCCCAAACGTAGAGGATCGCGGACAAATTCTGATAATCTTATTAAAATCGAGACGCGCATCTTCTTGCATCGAAAAGCATGATATCAGGATCTTCTATCTCTATCCAACTCATGACTTATAAACGCCGCGCGCACTAAGGAACCTTATCAGTGTTATCGACTTTTTTTCTTTATAAAAACCGTGTGGCTCGCTATATACGGTTAAATATCTCGTTATAATTTTTATCAGGCCGTTAATTTTAATTATATACATAAATTGTATATTTTCAACAAAAGAAGTGAACAAAAAAAAACAGTGTTTCCGGCGGCAAAATGAGGAACCGTCATAAGTGTTCAGTATTATTTTGTATGTTATCGATTTAATTATGATATTTTACAAATTTGCATTTTAAATATAAAGACTCCAATTTTCTTTTTAATAAAAATGCTAAAATTGATTTCTTCAATTTAAATTAACATCCTTATTTTAAAAATTATTCGTGCAAGTTTATTCTCGGAAAGTTAACGTTATATATATAATATGCATACAAACATACATCTTTGTGTACATATATATGAAAAAATGTCTAATATTTTGCTCTGTCGATAATTCTTATCAACATTGTACGAAAGTTTATTTTTTTTAATAATCTTTAGTTGTGTGCTGATCAAAAAATTATATTCAAATTTTATTTTAAATTACTGTTTTTTTTCCTCTAAAATTCATAATTTTCTTTTTTTAATTCTTGGAAATATACGGATATCAGTGTCAATAATAATAATGATGATTTCGTCTTTAATTTTGTTTTTTTTTCTTGATTCAGATTCATTTTTAATAATTATTATCGATGCTGGTAGCACATTTAATATTATTGGAATAAATAAACAAATGCTATATGAATATGAGGGAAATGTTGCGGTAGGAGCGAAATCTCCACAGGACGATGACCATCCCGCACCACCCGAATCTGGATGGGTTGTAAAAGGGAAATTAACACTACAACGACAAAGCTTGGAAACGCTTGCTGCATCTGTAAGTTGTTTTCATAACAAATATTTAGTGTAAACAAAAAGAAAATTAATTGTCTATTTATGCACTTAGCCGCTTAAAGTCATGATTTTATAAGATTTACTTTGTCCATAACAGCTTTGCAGAAGACTCATACAAATGGACTTATCTTAAAGTCTTGTTCTTTTTGGTATACACAAAATCTCAGATCATTTATTATCAACATTTAATTGTTAAGACTGTTCCTTAGGATAATTTCACCCTTTTGCTATTGACCTACGCATAGAGAATAACTTAAAAATCTCATGGTTTCACAAATATAATTTTATGGGCTACATTATTGCATTTTCGAAAAACTACCGTCAACAAATCTCATAACTTTTTAACAACATTTCACTTCATTATTTTGTCTTATAGTGTTTTATTTTCACTTACCCTAAAATGTCAATTCTCAGTGCCGGCATTTTTAACCAAACGTTTGAATGAACTTTCTTTTTAAATCAATTTGCACTTCGATTCTTTCAAATTCTTCAAAGTATTTTTAATTCTGTCTGTGCTTTATTAACATCCTTCATAGGAAGTCATTGTAATCGGTCTGATTTATCGAATTGAACATATTAATATTTAATCGGTCCGATTTATCAAACCAGTGAAGACAAATCGAACCGATTACAATAACTTCCTATGGGAAGTTAACAAACAATATTTAGTTTTTTTTTTAATTCTCATAAATTTAACTCCTGAATTGGAATAATAACTTCACTACTTGCTAACTTCGAACATTAAAACACAAATTTAGTAGCTTTGAACACATTTTAACGTCTACCGTATTTTATTAACTGACATCTGGTAAAATTTTGAGAAAAATCGAATTTGGAGTTTATTTCCAAAAAATAAAAACCTAAAAAAAACACAATACTAAAACTTGATAAAAATTTACTTTGGACCCAAATATCTTTTAAAAAATTAATAATCTTGACTTCAAACTAATTTTATCTCACTGAAAATATTATTTTCAACATTCAGTAAGTTTTTTATACAAATCCAACAGTCAGTTTTTTCATAAAAAAAATAAAATCTACAAAAAATAGTACGCAAATTTGGTAAGAATTGATGTTCGTTTCTTAATATCTCGTGAACAATAGAAGATATTGACTTCAAATTAGTTTCATTTATCCAATTTGTATTTGTTTATATAAGACTAGCGGCCCGTCCCGCCTTCGCACGGGTAGACATAAAAAGGTACAGGTATTAAAGTTATAAGCATGCTAATTAAAACGACCATGAATCACTAAATTAGAAAACATTTTTTTGTCCTATCATTAATACTCTTCGCAGCGTATGCGATGAAAGACATTTTATGGCTAATTTTTGTACACCTTCGGTTGGTTTTAATAGGAATTTCTAAAGATTTCTATAGTAATCTAGTACTAAATATAGCCTATGTTACTCAGTGATAATGTAGCTTTCTAATGAAAAAAAAAATTATTAAAATCGGTCCAGTACTTTTTGAGTTTATTCGTTACATACAAAAATACAAATCTTTCCTCTTTATAATATTAGTGTAGATATAAAAACTTTTAAGAAATGCCACTAAAATTGGTAAAAATTGGTTTTCGACTAAAAATCTCGTTAACAAAAATTTCATTATATTCAAAATATTGTTGATAATTTTAAATTTTTTAAGAATAATTCAGCTGACAACTTTTTTAACAAAACACGAAAACCTACAAACTTTTAAGCAAGACAAATCGACAGACGGGATGGGAAGTTATCAGTGTGGGTCGCATCTTTTTTTTTGTAAGAATCAAAAGTGAAAGTGGAAAATCAATGTTTGTTAAATCTGCATCTATTGCAGATAGAGTTATAGTGGTTCTGATTTTTAAAATAATTATAATTCTAAGAAGGCTTTGATGGTAATTTGTGATAATTTTGCAAATTTATAATTTAAATAGAGATTTTTCAATTTAGATAATCTAGAACAATAAATTTTTGATTTCAATAAATAAAACGAGGCTGGGATGCGACCCACACTGATTACTTTCCATCGCGTCTGTCGATTTCTCTTCCTTGAAACTTTAACAAAATATTCATAACAATATTTAAATTATTTGAAGTCAACATCTTTCTTTGTTCTCCTAATAAAATTTCTCGAAAACCATTTCTTCAGGTTCTGAAGATTTTCGAGTTTTGTTATAAAAGTTGTCAGTTCAATTTTCTTAAAAAAATTAATTAAAAACTACCAAAAATATTTTGCATATGATAAAAAAGTTTGATTTCAAAATCTATTTTCGTTAACGATATTCTTAGTTGAAAACCAATTTTAGTAGCATTTCTTGAAAGTTTTTTATTTCTTATGAAACAAATACAGATTGTTTTTTTTTGTTGAAGTCAATACCTTCATTTGTTCACTAGATTTCGAGATTCGGATTTTAATTTTTACCAATTTTTCGTACCATTTTTTGTAGAATTTAATTTTTATGAAAAAACTTATTGTTGGATTATTATAAAAAATTTACTGATTTAAAGTCTATGGCGCAAAATTTTAGACGATTAAGTACGATGTTAAATCATTTTTAGTATGATATTAAGGTATGTTTGTTTTTTTTGCTCCACAATCTGTCATTATTTAGATGTGTTCATATTTTTTTTTTAATAAAATTGTTTTAGCATGATACTATTAGCAAAACAATAAAAAGTGTTTAAAATTAGTGAAAAGTTAGTAGATTACTATGTATATAGTAAATTGTTAACTAGTATTGTGCTAAGGCCTTAATAATAGGTTGTTTAAATTTTTGCGCCTATATCTTTAATTTTTGAAAAAAAATATTTAAGCAGAAAATCAATGTTTCGTATTGTTTTTTATCCGCTTTTATTTTTTGTAATAAAAACTGTCAATTCGATCTCTCCCAAAATTTTACTGAATGTTGAAAACTATATTTTTTATAAGATGAAAATACAAAGTTATCTATTTTGCGGTTTCAAAAGTAAACGTAAATAAAACAGATATAAAATATATTTTTTCATGATATTTCTTTTTTATTATAAAGTTTGAACGTAGACATTATGTGTGAAACACTACATCATTTGAATGGCCAACTCGCGAATTGTTGCATGCATCGATTTTTTTGAAGCAATGTTTGACCTTTTTTTGACACATATTGGGCGGTATCTCAGCCATAACTTGACGGATGTTGGATGTGCTCAAGAGTTAAAGGTTTATCTGCATAAACACGGTCTTTCGCGTAGCCCTACAAAAAAAGTCCAGCGGTATTAAATCGCATGAGGCCAGTTGATATCGCGACGACGAATACGCCATTATGTGCCGTAAGTCAGTTCTAATTCCTTAGAACGACTAAATCGCCACATTCGGGTCTTCGGCAACACTTGCACTTACAACAGCGATATTTTCAGTGGTACGAGGGAAACAAAATTTCTTCACAATTTTGCCAATTGCTTGCGTAGTTGGACGATTATGTAAACCATAATCTCCTCTTAAAGCACGATATGTGGCTGTGACAGAACCACC
Source organism: Eupeodes latifasciatus (assembly GCA_920104205.1). Classification (NCBI taxonomy): domain Eukaryota; kingdom Metazoa; phylum Arthropoda; class Insecta; order Diptera; family Syrphidae; genus Eupeodes; species Eupeodes latifasciatus. The sequence continues at coordinate 203,397,848 of OV049924.1, read as the reverse complement.
ATTTTTGTAGCAGGTTTTAACAATTTGTATGCGTTGTGCGATAGCTATCCATTTTCGTAAAAATCAACTGAAAAAAAAATGTTAACAACTTAGTTTGACAGATGTCGAATTCCAGCCCTATACTTTTGAAACCACAAAATTGTTACCTGCAAAAAAGTTCTTCTCCAACAATTTAAATACCATTTAATTTCTCAATAAAGCTTAGTTTTTGAAATTTTTATTTGAAAATCGTTAGATCTTTTTTTTAAGTAATTTCGTATGTATACAATTTTTCAATTGCAGTTTAATAATATTTTTGGTATGCAGTTATTTTGAACTTATTAATATACATTTGACCTTTCAATTTGGTAAAACAAAATGATGACCCATTTTCAAGATATCGAATTTCAAAAAAAAAAAAAACATTTTTAACATTTTTTTAAAAATCAAAAATAAAAACAATGACATTGATCATCAAATATTATTGAGACAGTATAAGAGCTTGTGCAGAAAAAAAAATGTATTGAAATCGGTTGAATGGTTCTTGAGAAATCTTTAAAAACAAAACAACGGTTATATGGGGGGTACCCTCTGGGGCAGGTTTGGTTTTGAGAAAATTCGAATTTTCGATTTTAACCAAAAAATGTGTATAGGGACTGTTGTTATTTTAAGCCATAAACAAAAATGAAAAAACGAATAACGCGAAACGGCTTAAAACGTTAATTTCCAAAATTGAAGCCAATTGACCCAATGCTTTGGGCTGTAGGGGCCAGGACAGACGGACTGACGCACGGAATCAAAGGACTAATGGCGGATCCAGTGGAGAGGGCCTTAAGGGCCATGACCACCCCTGGGAGATTTTTTTTTTTAATTTTCATAGGAATTTAATTGAATTCAAAACTTGCATTAATGGATATGCCCAATCTTATATTTTTAATTATTTATTTTTTATATATGAACGTATATTTTCAATTTACTGTCTTAAACTTTGTTGCTAAAAGTACCACTTTTAACTGAGCACTGGTCCAAGAACATAATATTAATCGGAAATTCAGCCCTATTCCAAGCGCTCAGCACAAATTCATTAACCTTTGATCAATTAACGATCGAGGGGGGAGGAGCCATAAAGCGTGTACAGATAAGTTGTATAAGTAAATATTTCATCTAAAGATTTGTTAGTAATTTAACGATATTCACCAAAAGCGCTTTACTGTCAAAAACAACTAGAATCTTTGTTTTCACAAAATTTAGAATTTGGAAAAACTTAAGTAATGCTTTAAATTATTTTCATAAGATCTTTTCTGAGGAAAAGAACAAATATTCAGTTTCTTAAGAAAAAACCTTGAATAAGAAATTGTCAACTTGATTTTAAATTACCTTTACATTCCTGAAATTTCGTCTTCAATTCCATCTTATTTTTTTGACGCATATAAATAGTGTACGGCTTTCTTAAAGTGTTTTTTCTTTTTTTTGACACATATAAATAGTGTAAGGCTTTCTTAACGTGTTTTTTTCTTTCAAAATGTAATTTCTATTAAATACAAAAACATTTAAGATCTTAAGTTTTGTTGACTTCTTAAGATTGAAATATTTTCAAAAGGTTCACGCAAAACAGTAATTTTTTAGAATTTGTCTTTTCGAATCAGTTACTAGTAGTAAGGAGACTAATAACGATTGAAAAAAAAGACTCCCGAAAATTGAGTCCGAAAAAAATACGTCAAAAAAGCCAGAAAATTCTTCATATCCGATTCTCTTTTATTTTCCTAAGAAAAAAAATCAAATTTTTCTTAAAACAAACTTTCTCATTTTCTGGGTTTATTGATATACATTTTTGTAGCGTTCTTCACTTTTATAAAAATGCCAACAAGATCTGAAATTATTTTTTTTTTGAACAAACCTAAGTTTTAACTAAATTTATAACATTTCTGCGTGAAATGCACCGAAAACCTCTAAACTATTGTAATTTAAAATATGACCTATTTAGAAAACTGATTTAATCTTGAAATGATTTTATGTGTAGTGGGAGTCGTCCAAGTTAAATATTTATACCATATCTTTTTGGACAACAATGTTCTAAAATAATCTAATAACTAAAGTTGTTGTTTTAGCCCTCGAAATATGTAAATGTAAGGACATTACGTTATTTAAAATTTGTCAGCCTCCTTTTAAAAACATTAAAGAACATTTTTAAGCGGTGCTCTGAAACTCAGCTTTATGTTGTGTATATGACCCCCCACCGCCTGGATTTCGACTTCTCTGCCATTGTAATGTCATGTTTGATTAAAATCTCGAGGTCGAAATATTTAGGAATGCAAAACTTGCCATATACATACATAGTTCCTATATGTATGTCGCAAGTAAAAATGAAACTTAATTTACTGTACCGCTAACGTATTAGTAAGTCAACATAATATGCACACACATTAATGCAAGAAACTTATTTTTGAAAAATTCAGTAAACCCAGAAAAGTGCGTATACGTCATGTGTACCGATTCTAAAAAGGAATATTTGTAAATGCCGCCTGTATAAAAAAAATAAATTGGGTGGCGCAACAGTCCGTGGAGAACTAGGGCCTAGTGATTTACAACTCTCAACCATTCCTGTGTGCGAGTAATGTTGTCAGGGATGGAAGGGACCTACAGTTTTAAGCCGAATCCGAACGGCAAATTTGAGAAAGCACTTTTCATGACAAGAATTACTCTTGGAGAATTTGTCAATTCCTCGCAAGAGGCAGTACCCGTGAAAAAAACTTTATATAACATAGGCAGGGATCGAACCCAAGACCTCTGGCATGACAGTCCAACGCACTAACCATCATGCCACGGGTACTACTACTTGAAAAAAATGGTGCATGTATACAGCATAATAATAATATGTTAGTTATGTATTTTTACATGTTTTCAGTTATGTTAACTCTATTAAATGAGAAGAACAAAAAGTTGATGCTGTGTTTTATGAAATTTCAGATGCTATTGTTCGGCTCTGGAAAAGCCTGTAAGCCTGAGTGCAGAGTTGTAAAAACTGCAGTCTTTTCGGGACTGCAGTTAAGTCACGAATAAGACTTTTTTTCATTAGTCTTTTAACTTACAAAAGTACTTTAACTGCAAAACAGCAGTCAGCAGTCAGTACTTACTTTCTGACTTGGCAGTTAAAAAAAGCAGTTAATTGACTTAAAGTTAATTAACTGCAGTTATTTTAACTGGTTTTAGTCTTTTTAGTCAGTACAAATTCTTTTGTACTGGGGTATTAGAATTTTTAGTCAGTAAGTCTTTTCACTGCAGTTAATTAATTTTAAGTCAGTTAACTTTTTTTTAGTCTTTTGACTTCTTTTAGTCTTTATAAGTCCAAAGAGTATTAAGAGTACGGGCGTCGTTTGAGAGTATATTGTAAATCGAAAAACAAAGTAAAGAGATAAAAATATAACAACATCTGTATTTCTGTTTTTTTTTTTTTCAAAAAGTTTGAATACTAATGCGTTTTGAAAACGCCTTTAAAGATGTTGTTCAGATTTGTCATACATTCATGTATACATTTTTTCATTTTTCGGCATATAAACTGTAGGTCCCCTCCATCCCTGAAAACATTACTCGCACACAGGAATGGTTGAGAGTTGTAAGTCACTAGGCCCTGGTTCTTCATGGACTGTTGCGCCACCTAATTTATTTATTTATAACTGCTTTTTTTAACTGCCAAGTCAGAAAGTAAGTACTGACTGCTGACTGTTTTTTTGCAGTTAAATTTTCCAGTCGCAGTATTAACTTGCATTCAAAAAATTAGTTAATTAACTGCGACTTAATTGAATGCATTACCCAAAAGACTGCAGTCTTTACAACTCTGCCTGAGTGTCACGTTTTTCTCCAGCTTAATTCGATATGTTATATTTAACTTCCCATAGGAAGTTATTAAAATCGGTTCGATTTGTCGAATTGAAAATGTTGACATTTCTCGACGTTTCAAGGTACCTAGAGTCGAAATAAAAGATTTTTAGGGAGATGTCTGTGCGTGCGTGTTTATGTCCGTACGTTCGCGACGTTTTTTTGTCGTCCATAGCTCAAGAACCAGTAGAGATATCGGCTTCAAATAAATTTTGTTATACAGATAATAATGCAGAAAGATGCAGGAGGGATCTCAAAAAAATTACGTGGGTGGTTTTTTTACCATAGCAATTTAAAAAAAAGCTGAAAATTTTGGTTTACCCAAAATATCTCACGAACAAACGACGCTAGTGAGTTAAATTAAATTATATATTATATATTATGACTAAACCAGTATATTTTTGGAAAAAATTCTAACTAACGGTTTTTTTATAAATCAAAAAAAACTAAAACAAAATATTTGTCACCTTAAATATTTTACGAACAAAAAATGCTTTTATCTCCCATATAATTGTGTGCAATTAAGAATAACGTTTTTGACATCTGGTAAAATTTTGAGAAAAATCGAATTGACAGTTTTTTTTATAAAAAATAAAAATCTAAAAAAAACTTTACTAAAAGTTGGTAAAAATTGATTTTCGACTCAAATATCTTTTCAAAAATTTCAGATTATGGCTTCAAACTAATTTTGTCTTATAAGATATATTGTTTTCAACATTCGGTGAAATTTTGAGAAAAATCAAATTGACATATTTTTTTATATACAAAATACAAACCTAGAAAACAAAATACTAAAAGTTCGTAAAAATTGATTTTCGAATCACATATCTTTTCAAAACTTCTAGATATTGGCTTCAAATTATTTCTTTTTATTAAAAATATTGTTTTCAAAATTCAGTAAAATTTTGAGAAAAATCGAATTGACAGTTTTGTACAATAAAATAAAAAAGCTAAAAAAATGAAAAAAAGTTGGTAAAAATGTATTTTCGGCTCAAATATCTTTTCGAAAATTTGAGATTATGGCTTTAAACTTATATTGTCTTATAAAAAATACTGTTTTCAACTGTTTTAGATATGGTGGGTTTTGCCATTATGTTTTAAAAATGATTTCGAGTGACTACCGCGGCTAGTAAATTCCAGCCGAGAGGCCCAATTTTCGGCCATTTTTCTGGGCCGTAAATCATCTCTGGCTCATCTGCGTAGATAAGCTACTTCACGTTGCTGGATTTACCGACTTTGTGGGGCGATTATGTCGACTAAATATTGGACGCAGAGCGGGATGCGTCACACTAACCGAACAATTATCATGATAATAAATTTGAACAATTTGCAAACGCTTTTCAGGAACAAGTCTATTAATTATAAATGGGCAAACTAACTGAGCATAAATCAAGTGACAGCTGTCAAAAAGACCAACTTAAAAAAAGTATTGCCACATTGAAAACAACACGTCTGAACAAAAAACACCCGTTATTTGAAAACAATCTTAGTTTCAAATATGTATGAAAATTGTCGTTGAATATGCAATTTTTTATCATATTTATGTCTATACGAATAATTTATTTATCTCAACCGGATAATAACTGGATTGTGTTGGTTTTTGATAATTACTCAGACTCACGTACAGGAAATTAGAATTTTAGAAGGAAGTTAATTAGTTTATTTAAAATATTTAAATTTATATGGGAGAATGATAATTAGGCAACTTAAATACCAGCAACTTTAAGTTGCTCTAATTTGCTCTTGTAAATTAGTTTCCTTTAACTAGGATTGAATTTTAGTCAATAACTACATCAGGAATAATAAATAAATTAGGTAGCGCAACAGTCCGTTGAGAACTAGGGCCTAGTGACTTACAACTCTCAACCATTCCTATGTTCGAGTACTGTTGTCACAAATGGAGAGGACCTACAGTTTAAAGCTGAATCCGTTGGTTGGTTGGTTGGTTATTACATCACTGTTCAGTTCATGCCAAATTTCTATGACAAATGGTGAATCTTCTGTCTTATTTGTTAATGGTTAAATTGAACAGTTTATATTTCTAAAACTTTTGACGATTTTCTCAGATGAATTGATAGCCGAATATGGAATATAAAATCGAAGTAGCTTTGCATTTATTTTTATCCTTTTTTAATTGTGCAATACAGTATTCTTGAGAAATCGAAAAATAAAAATTCTGTTCTCAGATTTCTAATAACAAAAGTGAGAAATTTATATGCGAAATTTTGCTAATATTTCTGAGAACACGGATATGTAGGTATCTCAAAGATCTTAGAAATATAAACTGATCACATTTGAGACTACAACCACCACGAAGTCAGAGCAACTCCTAATCAACTAAGCTGTAAGCCCGAAGTAGTCTATTAATGGTAATGGACTAAAACATAACGTTTAACTAACTTCGATTTAGCAATAAATTATCTGCATTGTATGTACTTATGTTAATATTTATAAATTACGTGTCACGATGTTTGTCCGCGATTGACTCCTAAGCTTCTTAACCGGTTTTAATCAAATTTGTACTTCGTGCGCAGTTTGATCCAACTTGAAAGATAGGAAAGCTTACATATCAATTTATGATGGCAATATTATTTTATTGCAAATTATTTGTCTATTATTTGACAGTCACAATTATCTGTTAGCTCCAAACGATTCTATCAGATGGCGGCATCTGTTGACTGGATTGAATAAGTATTCAGTAGATGGCGTTATGTCAAACTTCCAAAGTTTCATATCAGCTACAATTTAATAAAGTAAAAGCTAAAGAATAGGTTAAATTTGTTTTGTAGTAAACCTTTTCAATTTTTGGTGTTACTTAGACTAAAGTATAAATTAAATAAAACCAAATACGCAATGCATCAAACTGCCAGACAATTTCTGCACTGTTCTTCAGGAAAAAAATTAATTGATTCAGATTATTTTTCCGGATATACAGAGTAGTTACTTGAATCATAACTGGCTCAGTCATCGGGCTATTTTAGCAGCCAAAACTGTTGATGTTGACGAAATTACTTCCAGACATAACAGTTGTTAACAGGCGATCTGATGCCTTTTAAATCAATCGTGTTTATAAAAATGATAGTGTTGTTAATAAAATTGATAGTGTACATTTTCCAATTGAATTTTTAAAGGTCAAAGTTTTCATTTCGTTTGGCTTTTGCCATGTCTATAAATAAGTCTTAGGCCGCGGCCACGCAGTAAGCGGCTGAGCGGAAAAAAAATATAAAACATATGAAATCACATAGAAGCGGCCACGCAATGAGCGAGCGGCGAAACAAAATTCTGAGCGGCTAAGCGGCGCCGCTCAGCAACCAAACCTGTTTTAATTTTTGGTAATGTTCTGAGCGGCAAGAAGTAAAGATGGCCAAAGTAAACATTGAGTTGTTAATTTCGTGTGTGCAATCTCCACTTTAACTACTAATCGCTCAAAAGCAGTCACTCAGTGCCTGGCCATACGTCGCTTAGAGTTGCCTCTCAGCCGCTTGCCGCTCAGCCGCTTAGCCGCTCAGCCGCTTACTGCGTGGCCGAGGCCTTCAGGCCAAACAATGTGCATTTGTGGTTAAGATTTGGAAAATCCATGTTTTTCTCATGGTCAGCTGTATGTTGCATGTTCACGTGTAGGAATACACCAGAGGAATCCAGCCATTTGAAATGAGGCTGGAAATAAGGTTGAGGAAGATGAGGGGATTTAGGAACGAGGATAGGTTGGGAGCGCGGAGGATTCAATGACCACCACATAAGGGTAGGCCAGAACTAAGATGGGAAGAGGGGATATGGGAGTTGGGATAGAAAGTCCACTACGAAGGCGGTGGCATGCTCGCGATGCTCGACTAAGCTCACCGGATAAGGGGGGGATCTTACCTTCGTAGATGGACATCACTTCTTTCTATAAAGGTATACCAAGACTTACGATTCGACCAACAACTTTACAACAACTTTACACAAAAACATCATCTTCATCGTCGTGATTCATTCGGTACGTTGAAACCTTCCGAATGAAGACAACTGGACTCTCTTAATCGTCACAAAAACAAACTTTTCTTACCAGTCCCGACTGTCCTCTCGGACCGATCTCCAACGCATCGTCGCAAGTATGCAAGCATTTTCAAAGCTATCTTTGCATACGACATATGCTTCAATTGAAAACGGTTGTGAAAACAGGCTGATACTGTACAAGAAATGTTGCTTAATCTTTGGAAATTTTATATGGATGGTTTCCGTTCACATCTCTTTGTCTTTGCATCGCAAATAAACGAGTTTTCTTATGAGCTATCGCGTTTACGACTTATGCTCCTACCAAGATCTGGTCCCGAAACTACTAAAACGAGTTGAATTGTAAAAAAACATGTTATAACATTCATACACACAAACGTTGGGTGCCATTTGAAATCAGGCTTGCAATGATCTTCGACTCAAATATCTTTTCGAAAAATTGAGATTATAGCTTTCAACTAATTTTATTTAATAAAAAATATTGTTTTCAACATTCAGTAAAATTTTGCGAAAAATCGGATTGACAGTTTTTTTTACAAAAAATAAATTTTCCAATTTGTATTTGGTTATATAAAAAATAAAAAAAAATTAGAAAGAACCAAAGACCTCTGTCATGACAGTCCAACGCACTAACCATCATGCCATGGGTACTACTTCCTCTTAAAGGAAGTTTGGAAAATCTGTGGGCATTTATATATGTATATTTGAAATTTATTAACTTGCCATTGGAAGTTATTGCAATCGGTCCAATTTGTCGAATTGAAAATTTTGACATTTCTTGACGTGTCAAGGTCACTAGAATCTAAATAAATGGAACCGTCAAACATATTGACTTAAAATAAATTTTGTTTTACAGATAATAACATCCAAATCTGCAGAAAGCACTTTCAACAAAAATGAGTGGGTGTTTTTTTTTACTTTTTACTATAGCAATTTAAAGATTTGTTTAACCCGAAATATCTCTCGAACCAATAACGACTGCAATTAATTTTTATAACAAATTGGCATTAATTCAAAAAAAAATTAACTAACAGTTGTCACCTCTAATATTTTGCGAACAAAAAATGATATTACCTCGAAAATAAATGTTTGCATTAAAGGTTAACGCTTTTGAAATCTGATAAAATTGTAAGACATTTTTAGTGGCATGTAAATAAAAGGTTTTTTAATAAGGGCGGGTAGATGTTGAAATGGAATAAAACAAGCTGTGTGTGAGGTATTATCAAATTTTTTTTTATTTGAAAGGCGCATTAAGTGTGGAATATGACATCATTCAAATGCCCGCCTCGGCTTCTTACGGTGGCACGGATCCGAGTGGTTCAATTTTCAATGACTCTTCCGCATAGATCCAGCTGAGTTTGAGCGATGGCCTGTGTTATGTTCACCTTTAGGGCATCGGTCGATTGTGATTTATTTACATAGACCTGCGACTTCAAGAAACGCCACAGAAAAAATAAATACTAGCGGGGTAAAATCGAATGGTCCTCTTCCAAACGATTCGAAGCCCAGTCAGCGAACAAACGGCGTTGTCTATGGTCATGAACTTTGAGCTCCTGGGTCAGTTGAATGTTGTACGGGTGTAGGCTCAAGTCCCGACGCAAAATTTGCCAAGTTGAAGTCTGCGAAAGGCCGAGTTCTTGTGCACGGCGAGGAATAGACTGCCTCGGGTTCTGTTGTACACTTTCACGGAACGCGGCGATAATCTCGGCCGATCTTGCGTTCGTCTCAAATTTGGCCACCAAACGTTGAAGAGTCGACTGTGAAGGGCCACGAACGTTCACCGTTAAATGGGCGCAATGCGCCCAACGTTTGCGTTAACGAACACTGATTTTGATAATAAAGTTTTATCATTTGAACGTGCTGTTTAATCGTGTAACTTGCCATGATGATTTGGCATAAACAACTGGATAATAAACAAAAGATTTTACAGATGTCACCAGAACAAAATGGCCGCCACGGGGCGCCAAAATCTACCCGCGCCAATTGAAAAACCCTTTACGAAAAATACTACTTAAAGTTACAAATTTATTTTCGACTCGAATATCTTTATATCGCCTTTAAACTAATTTTATTGAATACAAAATGTTGTTTTTAACATTTAGTAAAATGTTCCTCATTTTTTATAACATTTTATGTCAATTTTACACAAAATTGGTAAAAACTGATGTTCAACACGAATACCTCGAGAATAAATGAAGTTATAGACTCTTAAATTAATTAATTGCATGCAAAATATTGTTTTTAATAAATTTAATTTTCTTAGAGAAATCCAATCCCGATATTTTTTTTAATTTAAACTTTTAAAATTGGTAAAAATTGTTGGGAACAAGAAAAGACATTAAAATCAAAGTAATTTTATGTGCAAAATATTAAATATTAATTAAGAGAAAAGACAACCAAAAAATAATGAGAGCAATGCGAATAAAAAATCATTTCTGCCATCCATGCCACTATCAATAAATTTATTATCAATTTGCATATTATATCCAAAACTTAACCAACCAATGATTATTTAAGCATATTTCTATTATACATTGTCCTCTTCTTTATCACTAGTGGCACAATAATATTTAAGTGTGTATCAGCAGGCAGCTCTTTTTAAAAGAAAAGAAAATCATACATACGAGTATTATGAAAATTCCGCAACTGAGAGCAAGTAGTGTCAATCAAATTAACCTCTGAGTCTTTATGAATGAACTGTTTTGACGGATCGTCACTAAACATCTGTTATTAATCTGTGTTGATGCCATTTATTGCCGGTTGTACTTATACCCTTATGATGATTACGATTTTCGTTATCAAGAGTTTATTAAAATGAGGATGAAATGAGAAAAACTGCATTATTTAATATCAGCTCAATATGTGTACTTAATGTTTTGGAACAGTACAGCTGATGTTATTTAATTGTACGTCATTATTTGTTATCAATTTCTCAAGAGTATTTTACTGACCGAAAAGTCTATTATAGAGATACATTCTATGTCTGTATTGGATATAGGCATATAGTGTCTGTTAGCATGTGTTTGGAAATGATATCATGGACTACTTATGAACATATTGAATTATATTGTTGATATTTTTTTTGTTATTTTGATCACTTTTCTGTATAACAATTAAGAACACATATTTAATTGAGGCATTTTTGTAGAAAATTGTATCTTTTTATTTGAATTGAACAAAAATTGTAAGGTTTAATTATGAAATAGCAGAATATAAGTAAAGGATAATGGACAAACGTTTATAAGAGTTTGGTTTGGCTTGGATTACGTCCGTATTTTGAAGGACAATTCCTTTAAACCCCAATGCTTTTTTTCTTATTTTCCAGAATATCGTTTAAGTTATTTGTTCAAGTTTTCCATTCTCAAAAATATGATGATATCGAATGATGAAATCAAAACGAAAAACAGAGCCAATACAATTTTAAAACAAAATTAACATCAGGGATGGAATCGGGTTAGGTGCTGTCTACTGTTCTCTATGAAACTTGTTAATGCAATACAGAGATCTTACTTTGACTTTCACCTGGCATTGAGTGAAACTCAGATAAGTGAAAATTCCCATGTACACAATTCTTATTTGCTTTGCTTTTCTGGTCAGACAACACCTGAGGGAAGGTATGTTGAAGTATTTGCTGTGTTAAATCAATTAACTCAGCTTGTCGATGAGCCAACTCGAATTTCTGACGTTGCAGTTCAATCGTCCAACACCTAGACTTGTTTCTTACCTCTGACCCTAATTAATACACAGTAAGTGTATTACCGCCTCTAGGCACATCAGACCATTTTATCGTATCTGCAAATTTCTCATGTACAAAAAAAAACAGTTAAAAGGAAAACTCCTTTGAGAACCGTTTGGCAATATGAGAAAGCCAACTGGGACGGTCTCAACGAATTCTTCAAGAACTTTAACTAGTCCCTGTGCTTCCTCGATAGTGACTTGGATTCAGATATGATTACAGATATGATTACAAACCTAATTCTTTGTGGAATGAGAAATTTTATCACGAATAGGGCAAAATCTCATGATTTGATTCGAGCTGTAAAGAGGTTATTAGGGTCAAATATGTGAGTTTCCGTTGTTATAAAGCCAACCCCATTGTAGAAAACCGGTATAAGTAAAAACAAGCTAGAAAGACCTACAACGGTCATATTCGACGAATAAAATTTTGGCATGACCAGGAATTACTGCAAAAAATACTACAATAGCCCAAAGGCAGTAAGAATGTCTGGTCATTTGTAAAAACGTACTAAACACCACATAATCCTCGGTTGCAACTCTCGTCCACATTTACACTCCCTATGAAAGCTCGATTGATAAAACCAATTTGCTTTTAATTCGACGATACCATAGTCCTCCTGTTCTTTAGAGCATAAACGGTTTTATATAGGTAGAATCTTCTTTCGCACCCGTGCAGTTGCAAAAGTACTGCAAGACCTTGACATTCACAAATCCGCTGGCCCAAATAGTATTTCCTTATTGTCCAGCTTGTCCCTAAAAAAGGTGAACCTTCCTCCCCTCCAGCTATTGTCCAATACCACTCACGTTCTTTCTTTCCCTGGTCATGGAAACGCTGATTAATAATTAGCTTAAGATATAACAACGGAAGCTTCTCAATGACTGGCAGTATGGCTTTCATCACGGAACAGTGGAGAAAGTAAGATTATTGCGCTTGATATTTCAAAAGCATTTGATAGAGTTTGGCACAGTACTGACAGTACTCTCAGCTTTTCATATTCGTTTCTAGATTCACATCCTTGTCTTTTGCATGTGGAACTTAAACGACAGCGTACGTTAAGTTCAATAAATTCTGATCTTGTCCAATGGGGAATTATTAACCGTGTAGAATTTAATGCTTCAAAAACTTAATGCTGTCTCCTGTCGTTAAAGCGTAACCCACCCCAACGCCGCTATCCATGAGTGGCACTTGCATCCAGGAAACTAATTGACTTTCAGTACTCGGTATGGGTATCACAAATCACCTCTTATGGAATGATCACATATTCGATATTGCAAAAAATGTTGCTAAGTGCTTAGGATTCCTCCGACGACGGTGCGAGAAATTTGTCACCCCTTCTGATCAGGCTATAAATTACAAAGCCTTCATTCGTTTAAAGCTTGAATATAATTGGTATATCAAGAAAGGTGACCCAAACACAAGTTTAAGTCTCTTGCATAGAATTCAAAAGGCTTTGAAAGTTATAGGCGATAGAACAATAACCGAAACATTCACATCCCTCTAACACCGCCGAAATGTTTTATGGCTTTCGTTGATTTATTGATATTTTTACAAACAATGTGCTGTCGAATTAGCCAGTTGCATTCCACCTCTTAAACATTTCAGCCGTAATACTCGCACTTCCAGGAATGCTCATCAGTTTACCCTCGAGCTCGATTTTAGGCAAAGTGAATGAAATGAGCACTTTTGTTCAGATTAAGATGTGTTTCCAAGAAAATAAATAACGTACAAGGCAAGATTCTCGATAGTCTTTTTGGAAATAGTTTTTCATCTAAGAAATGTGTAAAATGTACTTAATCGCTTTTTTTAAACCTTACCTTATAACATTTTTTGATATTATATGGTTTGAAATGTGTCGTCTTTAAAAAAATGTTTAAAATGTTCTCCAAACAAGATCTAAGATCTAAATTAAATCCAATTTTTCACATCGAACGAATCTTAGATCTCAAAGGAGAGATGTACAGCTCTTGACACCTGTTAGCTTTCAAGAAATAAACAGTCGAATTTTTCATTAATAAGCTGAAAAGAACCATAAGTGCCGAGTGCTTTAAATAACTATGTTTAAATAGTTTTATCGTTTTTTAAATATTACCTTAGACAATACAAGTATTTTTCTCAATCACTCACTCACTGCATAAGAGACTTTCAGAACATAGGCAACGGCCTATTCACTGATAAAGCATCGGTTCCCATCGATCACCGAAATCAAGCATCAGTGAGCGTGGTTAGTACTCAGATGGAGGACCGTCTCGAAACCTACCGCGTGCTGTTGTCATGTGTTCTTTCTTTCTGTTGTTCTTTCTCTTCTGTCCTTCTGTCTTGTATTAATGCTTGTGTTGTTATCACCTTATATAGTCTAGTCGCTCAAGGTGATGTGTTCTCTACTCTGTACATTTATGTGCTGAGTAATGTGTAATGTAATGTAATGTAATGACTTTCAGAACATTATCATGAATTCATCAATAGCTTCTTCTGGCGTTGAAAATCGTTGACCAAGCAATTGATTTTTGATGTTTTTCAACAAGAAAAATTCGTTGAGTGCCAAATCAGTTTTAGGATGGCACATCAATTCCATGTTTCTTCAAAAAATCTGTTTCAACTGATTGTTGTGGATTTGCGTTGTCATGATGGAGAATGATTGAACACCATTTGTTTTCCACATTCCACCAAATATGTTGGCCTTACAAATGCTTGATACAATTACGATTTTATTGTTCTTAGACTTACAGTTCATGTCAGAAATATCAAAGAAACAGAAGACCATGGATTTTGGCACAAGAACTGAATTTCAAGAACATCATCAGTGGGCAACCGCCATTAAATTCGTAATACCGAGGTCTAACAATGATATATAATGGGGCTTTAAAAATAAACCGTAATTTAGAAGAAGTACTTTATTACTTATTAATTTTGTTTAGTTAGTTTTATTGCCTATACATACATGTTATGGATTTTTTAAATACCCCAACATTAAAAAAAATTGCGCATTCTATTTTACATAAAATTTGTACACCATAACTTACTAGTAGCTTATATTTACCAGATAAATTTTCTTAGCTTGAAATATATATCATTGTTTCTTTAATGTTTAACCTTAACAACAAAATCCTTTATATGATTTCAGCTTTCAATCGATGAAGTGCGACTCAATAACTCAGGTGAAAAGTTTTTACAAAACAAAGAAATGTATCCCCCATATAAGCCATTTAAAATCGTACTCACCAAAGAAGGGATTATATCGCATTTACTATTCAAAGACAACGATCCGATTTGGTCGACAAATTTGAAAAGGGCAATAGCATCCACGCTACAATTCCAAATGAAATCGGTTGGAGCTTTTGTTGTTGATGAGGTAACCAAAGGTAAAGCAGCAAGTAAACAATTCAAATTGTAACCAATTATCTCTGAACAGACGGGTATCCATGGCAAATGCTCCACTGAGTACTTTGTGTCCAACAAGACTAACTACATATCTATCCGAAAGACTCCTGAACTTAAAACATGTACTCCGTATTCAGAGGCCGTACACATAACCCGCAGTAATGTACCACCAAATTTGTGCGAGTTCGATTTTCAAAAGAACGTTATAATTGGAAACGAAGCTGTCTACGGACTG
This sequence comes from Eupeodes latifasciatus, assembly GCA_920104205.1. Classification (NCBI taxonomy): domain Eukaryota; kingdom Metazoa; phylum Arthropoda; class Insecta; order Diptera; family Syrphidae; genus Eupeodes; species Eupeodes latifasciatus. The sequence goes on along the minus strand of OV049924.1, from coordinate 203,382,648 downwards.
CTTCCACACAAGGATACCGAATATTTTCTCAGTATGGCCCACGTAAGAGGCAACACTCTTATCCATACATTCGAGTCCACAGGCGAGGCGCAATACATTAACTCAGAGTAAGAGACTCACATTGATTAACCACCCACCCCCATACTTTCCCAACACAGTATACCTAATAGAATGTAATTTGTTTTAAAATGTTTTGTTTCATTTTTACCCCAACGCCATTCTTGTGAATACCACCCGTTTTGCAACAATTCTAATTGTTCAGACTTCTGTTGAACTTCCTGAACGAAACCACTATCGACATTCCCATCGATATTGAAACAGCAATGGCATCAACTATATCCGGACTAGAACTATTTCCATTGGATCCAAATGATCCAACTGGTGGCAGGCATCCGCAATTGCAGGAACATTTAAAAAGCAATGCATCGGTTATGCTCAATACTATGGCCGAAGGCCTGGAGAGTTCAGATTTGAAATTTGGCGAACCATATGACAGCACCCTGTCCGAGATAATAAAAGTTCTCTCCCAAATGGATTACGAATCGCTGCAGAAACTTTACACCGAACTTGATATCGGAACGTCCTACCGACAAGAGACTATACGTAACATCTTCTATGAGATCATACCACGAATTGGTACAAAAGCTTCAGTACTCTTGACAAGGGACCTGGTGATGGAGAAACAAATAAAATCCACCACTGCAGTGCAATTGTTAATTTCATTGCCATTCCATATTTTTGAACTCTCCAAGGATTTGGTTAAGGAGTGTGAAGCATTTCTATCTCTAGGTAAGTACTTACATATGTTCATAATAATTATTATTCTCAATGAAAAGTTGAAAGCTATAAAATTGTATAATCATTAATTTGTTCCTAGGTCCTGATCGGCCCGAAGTGCGACAAGCAGCTATTTTGAGTTTCGCTACGCTCGTACATAATGTCTTCGTAGGCAGAGGGATATCAAAGGACTTTTTTGATATGTTTGTTCAAAAATATTTTAATCTATTTCTAAGTAAGTTATTTTAGTGTTAAATTGTATTTTTATAATATTAAGGACATATACATATAGAATATGTTAAAAAAGAATCAATAATTTAGTTAATTTAATTAACAATGCCACGTTTCCGAAATATTCTTTGAAACGTTCCAAAGAATCTACTGTCGCATATATTCGAAGCATTTTAAAAATTTACGGCAACTTACTTGTAGTTCAAGTTTAAAATCTAAACATTTTTTTACGTTGCTCTCCTGCCTATTAATATTTGATCACTTTCGCCGTTTATACTAACAACGCTTTATTGAAATAAATAAATAAATAAATTAGGTGGCGCAATAATCCGTCGAGAACTAGGGCCTAGTAACTTACAACTCTCAACCATTCCTGTGTGCGATTAATTTTGTCAGGGATGGAGGGGACTTACAGTTTTAAGCCGAATCCGAACACCTAATTTGAGAAATCAATTTTCATGACAAAAATAACTCTTGAAGGATTTGTCAATTCATCACAAGAGGCAGTACTCATGAAAAAAAAAAACTTTAAATGGCACTGACAGGGATTGAAACCAACACTTCTGGCATGACAGTCCAACACACTAGCCATCAAGCCGCGGGTACTACCTTTATTGAAATAAGTACAAAAAATTAAGTTGTTTTCAGGTTCTTAATTTCCTATCCCATTTATGCAAAAACTCAGGTGTCCCTCAAGGGAGGCACCTTGGTCCTTTGTTATTTGTCTTAACTATCAACGACGTTATGAATGTCATTGATAATTCAACTGGCTCTATTCACGCTGATAACATGAAAGTAACAAAGGCTATTTCAATTCGTATCTGATGTTTACTCCAAAAAGATCTTGGCTCATTTTAGACTTGGTGCGCCAAAATTTTCATAGAACTCAATGTAGCTAAATGCCAATTTATAACAAACTTACAATCTGCACGACGACTTAACCATTCTTTCTGTCTGATCTATTCACTACGTAGGAGTTATTTGCGGCACTCATTCTGATCTCATTCTAATATATTAACAATGCCAACTCATCCCTTGGCTTCATCAAACGTTGGTCTCAAGAAATCCCGAACCTCTATGTCACTAAATTCCTTTACACAACGCAGATTTCTGCGATTTGCACTTGTTAAGATCGCTCAAAACCTATTAATCTGCAAACCCTACAAAAACGCTGCGAAGTTGCTGATATTCTTATTTTACACCAGCTTTTAACAGATACCACAGACTTACCATTTCTTCTAGAAAACATTCCTATTTATAGTAACAAAAGGTACGTCAGTCAGGCCCCTCTTTTTCGCCTTCTTCATAATCATACAAACTATGGCCTTTTAAACCTATTACAAGAATGCTGAGCTTAGCTTACAACGTACATACAATATCTGACATGAATATCAGTCCTTCCTCCCTTAGAAACAATCTCTATAACTCGTTATACGTTTTTTTGTCATTAAAAACTAACGTGTGGGCCCATAGGCCCAAGCCTAAGCATAATGTAAAACTTTTTGGTTTTCATTTTTTCAAGTTACATCTTACAAACACAATTTAATATTTTATTTCAATTCTTTCAGACGAACATGACTACGAAAATAAAATGTTGTATCTGCAAGGATTAAGCAATTTGCAACTTGGTAATGTTGCCAACTATTTAGATCCAATAGTTAATAACGATGACGAAGATGATGATATAAAATTTTTAGCCGCTTGGGCTACATTACCCTTAGCAACAACTCGTCCAGACAAGGTCTAGTATTTTATTATTTATTTATATTTATTCCAAAATGTAATACAATTTAAAATTTGTAAATTTCTTTAGATCTACGAAATTTATTGGCCAATTTTTGAATCAAAAAATGCAACTCTCGAACTACGAGTGGCAGCTGTTACATTACTTTTAATTTCAAATCCCACTCCAGCTCGTTTGATAAGTATTCATCGGATAATCCAGAGTGAAACATGTCCTCATATGATAAATTACTATAGAACAACAATTATAAGTATTTCGGAAACTACATTTCCCTGTTACCAGAATTTGTAAGTTAAAATATATCTCAAAATTTGTTTTCAAAATTTCAAAAATCTTTTAAATAGTTGGTAAGGCATTATTTAAAATAATCTATTTTTATTATAACCTTTAAGACGCCGTCTTCTTTCCTACATGCATCGGCATCTACCACAAAAACCAGAACCACGTTACTGGGTAACGGGGAATTATATTTTTGACTATCGTGACTCAAAATTCGGAATCGGAGCAATGCTTCAAGCCTTTATCGTTGGAGATCCCGTTTCAGATTTGCCCGTCGTTATGTATTTTAAGTTTGACACAGAAGCTCTAGGAAAATTTACTGGACAATTAGCGGTAAGTTTTTATTTTTTAAAAGATATACCTACATAAATTTATCATCTTCCTAATCTTCTGTTTGTTTTTTAACTAAAGCTTTACATAAAAGCTCGTGGTCTTCCTGATGCAGTTATTGGAAGGCTTATGAAGCCCGAAGCAAATACAATAAAGTTTGAAAACCTGAACAAAATTTTAGAACTTTTGAAAGCGCCTCGAATTGAAAATAAGCCTCTTCACTTAGAATTAATTGTTCAAATGGAAGGCAAAACTGTTTTGTCATTTTACCTAAATCAACAGAGCTATATGAATTTAAGCTATCAAGACTGTAATTAAGCATCGAATGAGTATCTATGCTTTTTAAATTAATTTTATATATGTTTTTTTAAGTGATGAGCCGTTTAAGCTTCCTTATTGCAACTGACAGTCATATCAATATGCAGACTGTGCGATGGCCTTTTATGACAAAATACGCTGCACCAACGGTGTTAGGTACGGCAGCTGATGTCTTATTGGAAACGACAGTTTTAACATCGTTAAGGGGAAACATAACCCAACACACACTGCCAAATGCCATAAAGAGGACTCATCAAATTGACGCAAGGTTAGATTTCACTGTAATTTATGTTTTTATCGAAATAAAATAAATTAATTATATTTTTAGATATTCATCATATGCATCTTGTCGCAGTCGGAGTTATAATCCGTTTTTAAATTTGGATCATGAAATAAATCGTGAACAAGGATTCTTAATTTATGTTCCATTTAATAATGACGTTGTCTTGAATATTTCAAGCGTTTGTCTAAAGTATTCATTTTCTAGACCAGAGAAACTAACAAGTGGGATGTCTTTCAAATCAAGATCACTTACATCTACGAAAGGTTTTATCACAAAGTCATCATCTCAACCATTTGAAGAACTTATTTTGCCTGAAAGAAAACAAGGATTGGTTTGTTTTATTAAACAAACTAACACCTATGATCTTAACATGCCATTGTTTTTATTTTAGTTCCAGCTTTTTAAATACGATTCAGATGATCTGGGTGTATCTTTGGCAATGAACACTAATCATAATGAGCTTATTAAGTATTGTGGAATGCTTCTTAAATCGGAGTTCATGGAAAAGTATGTAAAGTTAATTTATTTATTAAAACAAATATTCTTTTACTTTCGATTACCAAGATGTTTGGAATATATCAAATAATATAAATATTGTCAAAAAACACCCATTGTTAGGTTAGGAATGTTGATAGTTATTAATAATGGCAACAAAAAGAAGTAAGAATTTTTACGGATTCCAACGATTCATACAAATTTTCAAATACATAATAAATATTATCGAAAAATAAGACCTTTGTATTATCTTTCTTCTTTAAATACCTCTTAATTTAGAGTTATCAACATTCGTAATTTCGAAAGGAAACTCCGGTTCCTGGTTTAGGGAGCTATCACTATTCAACCCAAAACTTTTTCTTTTGTTAGGCGCCAGTTATAGCTATCATTGGTTTTCATCATTGAAAACAAACATTGGAATTTTATTGACAGGTCGTTTATAGCTATCATTACAAATTTCTGTCATTGAAAAAAAATTCCTGATTGAAATCCACCACAAATTTTTACTGACAGAAATCTGTCATTGGAATTGTGTGAAATTGGAACACAAATCAGTGATTGGGCAGGTTCAGCCGACATAAGGGACTTGAAAGTAAGGCAAGTTTCTTGCATCTGATTGGCCAGCTGCCAAAAAATTGCCTTCCAATTAAGGCAACTTTATTGGAAAGTTGACTGGAAAGTTAGGCAAGAAAAATCTCCCTTACAATCAAGTCAAGTCAACTAATGTCAAAATGACAATTTATCATATTTTTTAGTTCAACTAAAAGCTGAACTTTATTACTCAATGATTTATTTATTTTCTGCACAACTTCATTTTATGCTTTCTGTAAAGAGGTTCCTTGTAAATTTGGAAAAGAAATAAGTAATATTTCTTTAAAATACAAAATACAAATCATGATGGACTTGTAGCTTGCCTGAGGAGTGTCTTGTAGAAAATAATGATTTTGGTAATTTTTGTACTATGAACTTGAAGTAGAGGTTTGTGAAGTAAAGTTCTGAATTATAAATTCATGACACTTGAAAAACTAACTAGTTGCCTTGGTCAAAATTTACGTTCAAAGAATGAAGTTGACTGCAAATGAAGTCTGAATGGTTTAGTATTAGTACTGATTCTAGTGTCAAACAAGGTTGTCCGCTTAGTGCGCTTTTATTTTCACTATTCATTAATGACATTGTTAACCACTTACCTGGAGGGATTAGAATGGCCGGAATCCGGATAAATGTTTTACTATATGCTGACGACATATTATCGGAATCGAAAGAAAATCTTCAATTGATGATAAACCGACTGTCTGCATACTGCGATAAATGGGGATTACAAATCAATACAGATAAATCAAAAATAATGATCTTTTCGCGATCCAATCGGACTGAAGCTGAAAATAATTGGAAGTACAACGGAAGAAGTTTGGAAGTGACAAACGAATATATATGTTTGTATATCTTGGAGTGAAGCTCAACCCACGCACGACTGAATTTTAGTAGGCACCTTGACATTAAAGCAAAAACAACACAAAAATAAACTTAACATGGAGAAAGATTTTCATGAGCAACCTTATTTATTTGTCTACCATAATACCAAATTATTAATTCAGTTGTAAAGTATGAAAAGTATGAGGAAATTGAAAAACTTCAGAGGAGTTTCATCAAAAAAATCTTCAACCTACCAATCAACACGCCGAATTACACGATCTACTTAGACACTAATATACCAAAGTTATTTACTCGCACTTTGAAACTACATACAAGCGGATTATATATTAAAGTCCTAGGTTTCCCAGATGAACGATTGAGCAAAATGATGCTGCTATAAGGAACAAAAATGTATGGTATGATAAATGGCAACGAATTGCCACTTCATCTGGTGAAGATATGCAAATTGTTAGAAGAAAAATTCTTGATGTGATGAAAAAAATGTATAAAATTATCCAACTAAGAAGACTCGGTTCGGAATCAACTTGTAAAAACAGCTATTGAATCAGAAAGTTGAATATTATATACATAGCCAGTTACAATTTAATCTCAGTACCAATAACTATTTCAACGATTCTTTAAGCTACAAAGATATTTCTTTAATTTTCAAAGCAAAATGCGAAGTCTTATGTCTTAACGGTAGACTATACAATGGGAGTTTCAACCAGTTCTGTACACTCATACACAATTATAAATCCAAAGAAGACTGCTTTCATTTTATAAGCGTATGTCCAATATTCAAATACAAGCGATTCTCATGTTTTAAAAAAATTCTCTCTCACTGTACAAGAGACAATTCTAATATTGGATGGACCAGATTGGACAAATCTTGTCAACTATCTGAAGGAAATTTGCAGATTTAGAAAACTGATTATGAGAGAGAATATGATTAAACTAGTAGATGTATGTATATATGTATGTAAAAATCAATATATACATAATTAAAACTGAAATTTAAAACAAAGTAGACCAATGAATAGTCGAGCTATTAGAGCTGACGGCAAACCCAAAGCTTTTAAATTCAAAAATAAATGTATAATGTATTTATTTTAAAAATTGAAAATAAATTAAATACTTACTTACTTACTTACTGAAAACCAATCATAGCTATAACTAGACCTTTGCACAAAAATCCTCTCGTTCAACCATGGGCCGACGACGGGTCACTTCTACACAGTTATAGTAGACTTTTGAAAATAAAATGGAAACTAGAGCAAACTACATAAACATAACTTTTCCGTTTTTTAAGCACTTTCATGTTTTTATAGAAAGATTTAAGTACATTTTCAATAACTTGTGAAAATTTTACAACAACAACACGAAAATCCTATGAAATATTTAGGCTGTTTGAAAAAGTAAAAATAAAAAAAGTACAAGAAGAAGACAAAGTGAAAAATTTGTAATAAGAACAAGGATTTTATATATACATACATAAATATGTATGTAGCGCTTAGGCGCCAGTTATAGCTATCATTAGTTTTCATCATTGAAAACAAACATTGGAATTTTTTTGGCAGGTCGTTTATAGCTATCATTAGAAATTTATGTCATTGAAAAAAAAATGTCTGATTGAAAGCCACCGAAAAACTTTTACTGACAGAAATCTGTCATTGGAATTGTGCGAAATTGGAACACAAATCAGTGGAACGATTCGTTTCACTTTTGAACATAAAACTATCAGCTGTTCAGGAAAATGAATTTCCGTCCGGAAAAAAGAAAAATGCATTTTTAGAGAAAAATACATAAATGCGTAATTACACTTTTTTTCTCAAAAAAAAAATTCTTTGTGTGATTTCCGATCGATCAGTATATAATTTTCATTTCTAATCAAAAGAAAACACCGTCAAATTCAAAAATTTTTCCGGATGGATTTCAATGATAGCTATAACTGGCCCCTTAGATTTAAATTTTTGGGGGGAAAATCCACACATTATTGCGGCATACACTTTTCTTTTTTCGAAAACTTCAACATTAGTTTGATTTTTTTTTTTGTTAAGAGTTGCTTTCCGTACATTTTCCAAATTTAATTTTGAACGCTTATAAATCCTTATTATGAATCATCTTACAACTTTATGTTTCAGTATAACAAACGATTTCGTTCATATGGCCACCGCGAGCGCGTTTGAAACGGTCAATCTTTGGACTCAATTTTCGATGACATCACTTTCAATGTTCCATCCGCTAATTTGGATCGTTTGATACGGACAACCGTTGTCATCGCACAAAGAATATGTGGCTTTATAATTTTTTTTTATAATTTGCACACGTTGCTCATTTGTATAGATACTTTAACGTGATGAAAAAGTTGAGTTTACTGAATAATATTGCAACTTCATTTCAATGATTAATGAAGGAATGCATTCACAAATCACATTGGCCAGGTTCATCAAACAATATAAGGGACTTCATTTGCAGTCAACTGCATTCTTTGAAAGTACATTTTGACCAAGTCAGTTTGTAAGTTTTTCAAGTGTCATAAATTTAAAACTTGGAACTTAACTTTACTAACCTCTACCTTCAGTTCGTCCTACAATCAAAAACATAATTTTCTTCAAAACACTCCTCAAGCAAGATACAAGTTCATCAAGGTTTGTATTTTAAAGAAATATTACTTATTTCTTTGGAAATGTGCATGAGTAATAAAGTTTAGCTTTCAGTTAATTGATAAAACAGGATCAACTTTAATTTTGACATAAGTAGACTTGACTTGACAGTTAGGGAGATATTTCTTGACTTACTTTCCAATAAAGTTGCCTTAATTGGAAGGCAATTTTTTGGCAGCTGGCCAGATACCAGAAACTTGCCTTTCAAGTCCCTAGTGTCTGAACCTGCCCATTGAAATTTGTCAAGTCCATATTGGAAAACTGGATATTACAAATCGTTAGAAACATTGAAATGTTAATTCTTCAACAACTAAGCTTTTACAATGGGCAGGTTCAGGCAACATAAGGGACTTCATTTGCAGTCAACTTCATTCTATGAACGTAAATTTTGACCAAGGCAACTAGTTGGTTTTTCAAGTGTCATGAATTTAAAATTCAGAACTTTACTTCACAAACCTCTACTTCAAGTTCATAGTACAAAAATTACCAAAATCATTATTTTCTACAAAAAACTCCTCGGGCAAGCTACAAGTCCATCATGATTTGTATTTTGTATTTTAAAGAAATATTACTTATTTCTTTTCCAAATTTACAAGGAACCTTTTTACAGAAAGCATTAAATGAAGTTGTGCAGATAAAAAAATAAATCATTGAGTAATAAAGTTCAGCTTTTAGTTGAATTAAAAAATATGATCAATTGTCATTTTGGCATAAGTTGACTTGACTTGATAGTAAGGGAGATTTTTCTTGCCTAACTTTCCAGTCATCTTTCCAATAAAGTTGCCTTAATTGGAAGGCAATTTTTTGGCAGCTGGCCAATCAGATGCAAGAAACTTGCCTTACTTTCAAGTCCCTTATGTCGGCTGAACCTGCCCAATGTTTGTATAGGTACATTTATAGGAGAAGTCATAGGCGCTCATAAAATAGAGCAGCAATCTAGGTTTAAATAGGCCAAAAGTTATGAATTTGTATGATCAACAAAATTAGATTTTTCAGATTTTCGATTCAACTTCTAACTCAAATATCTTAAAATCTGCAATACTGTTTTTACTATTTTATATTCAAATCAGTCTAAGTCCATACAAAATATGTAAATCTAACAAAAATTCTTGTTATTTAATTTCGACGAAATCTTCAGCTATTTATCTTGCAGATAAAAAAAAAATGGTAATATTTATTACTGGTATTTTAATTTCTTTCGTTAGTTTTTAATTTTTTTTTTAATAATTTAATGGTGAATTATTACTACATGCTTTTTAAAACTGATTTCGTATTATAAAGTTTATATTTTTTATTGTAGTGGTTTTTCAAGAAGTAGCATCATAAACATACTCATGCATCTTTTTGGAGTAGCTCAATTAAGTTCAATACATTTGGGACATGATCGAAATTTTTCATTGTTAGTAACAAATGACAAAAGCACAAAAGTAAGAACTTTAAAATTTAGCCGTTTTGTTTTTAGTAATTATTTTATTTTTTCTTTAAAGATCGAAGGATGTTTTTGTAATACGCAAATTATAAATGGAGACGATAATGTTGGACAACATTTTGATTTCACCATGATTCATACTGATGATATATCAAATGATATTTTACATAAATGGAATACAACAATGGACTTTAAACAATCTACTAAAACTAAATGGTATAATGTTATTGGTAAAATTGAACGTACTACCGGATCGGATGATAACGGATGGAAGGTAATTACAAATTTTTAATTTTTATTTTTAGGGATTTTTTCAGAAGTACTGAATTTTAATATAATCTACATATTGACTGCTTACAAAACTTTATTTTGAAGCGATCAAACTTTTGCTTCTTTCATTTGGTTTTTTGTAACATATCTATGTATTTTGAGAACATCTGAGTTTCAAGCAAACTGTAAGCAAGAAAGGAAAAATGAGGAACGGTAAAACATTATATTTACCCTTTCTGGCATTTAAACTTTCTTTAAAAAATATTTAAAAATAAAAGTCTCCAAACAGATAAACAACTATCTCAATTTTTACAACCTACACAGAGCACATGTCGGTCTGGCTTCTGAGCACAACGTAATTACAAGTCGAAAAAGTGTTTCGTTGCTGATTAAGCCTTAAACTTTTTCAAAGCTTTTGACACTGTAAATCACTCGGTACTTAATAGAAGACTGCAACAAAATTTTGTGTTGTACTAAATAGTAGATTGTCGAACTTTATTAATGTACTTTACTGGATCCCATAAAGATCAATACTTGAGCCACTTTTCTTCTCTATTTATATTAATAATCTACCACACATAGTTAAAAGTTACTTTATCTATTTGTATGCGACGACCTTCAACTTTTGATCAACCGACTCGTATCTGTGAAGGACGATGGTTAAGTTCCTCAGAGAGACTGCTCTAAAGGAACTAAACCATCTTACGATGGTCAACGCTTATAATCTCCACATTAATCCTACCAAGTCAAAAGCTTTACTTATATTTTAAAATTAAAAAAAAGTAGCTGGGATGCGAGCCACACTGATAACTTCCCATCCCAACTGTTAATTTGTCTTGCTTAAAAGTTTGTAGGTTTTCGTGTTGTGTTAAAAAAAGTTGTCAGTTGAATTATTCTTAAAAATTTCAAAATTTTGCATCTAGTGAAATAGTTTTATTTCAAAATCTAATTTTGTTAATGAGATTAGGAAATACTGTTTTCAACATTCGATAAAATTTTGAGAAAAATCTAAACTAAAACTTGGTAAAAATTGATTTTCGACTCAAATACCTTTTAAAAAATAAAAATATTGTCTTTAAACTAATTTTATCTTATAAGAAGTAATGTTTTCAACATTTTATAAAGTTTTGAGAAAAATCGAATTGACATTTTTTAACAAAAAATAAAAACCTGATTTTCGACTCAAATATCTTTTAACAATCTATTAAAAATATTGTCTTTAAACTTATTTTATCGCACAGAAAATATTGTTTTCGACATTCAGTAAATTTTTAATAAAAATCCATCAGTCCGTTTTTTCATAAAAAAAATAAGATCTACAAAAGTGTACGCAAATTTGGTAAAAATGTATGTTCAGTTCTCGATTTCTCGTGAACAATAGAAGATATTGACTTCAAATTAATTTCATTCATCCAATTTGTATTTATTTATATAAGAAATAAAAAGGTTTAAGAAATGCTACTAAAATTGGTAAAAATTGGTTTTGGACCAAAAATCTCGTTAACAAAAATAGATTTCGAAATCAAACTATTTCAATATATGCAAAATATTGTTTTAAGAATTATTCAACTGACAACTTTTTTAACAAGACACGAAAACCTACAAACTTTTAAGCCAGACAAATCGACAGACGGGATGGGAAGTTATCAGTGTGGGTCGCATCCCAGCCTCTTTATGGTGGAAAACTAAGCTTCTGTTAGCAAAAACCCTTTTACTTTCACTTCTGCTTTAATGTCTTGATGTTTTTAGTGATTTGTGGTATGTGATATCTAGAAAACACAATGTTGCCTATAATAACATTGCTCGTTTCGTATATAATCTTCGCTCATTTGGTCACGTTGATTTCTACTCTGAGCAATTTCAGTTATGGGCTGTAGTCTGAATAACCTATTGAAATGTTGATCATTAAGAAGCTACCTTCAACTAGAAAAACGCATTTAAAGGTTCGCGTACTTAGTACTCCGAAACTGTGCGATAGGATTTTATTTTTATTTTTTTAAATTGAAGTTAGTCTTATTAAGACTTCACCTACCAATTTTTAAAGTGTTTTGCCGTACCGTTAACAAGATACGTTAATCAGCACAAAAGTCTACATTTTTTGGCTTGTATCCCACCTCATACATTTTGAAAATGATTTCTTTTTCCATACACGTGGACCACACAAAAATGAATATGGCACAAACCAATTCTCATCAATATATAATGTGAAAAGCAAGAAAGCATGTAGTTGGATGCTAAAATTTTAAAAGAAATCGATTATATCTTTGTTTTCAATAAAGTCTTTATTAAAAAAAAAAATAAAAAATAAACAAAAAAACAAAAAAAATTAAAGCAGTTCTACTGCTATAACAAAGTTTTCATTTACAGTACAATATTCTTATTAATTCATTACTTAAAAAGATAGTAAATACATTAATTTGGTAAAAACAAAATAAAAAAGCAGTTCTACTGCTATCACTTTTTTAGTTTCTAAATATTAAGCAATGTTTTAAGATATTGCTTATCAATTTCAGGTAAAAACGGTAACGAGTCTTTAAGGTCTTTTTTCTTTTCTTTTGAGATCGGTGTTTTAAAGGTTTGTGTTAATTTTGCACAAAGCAAATTTTTCGGTGTTGACAGTGCACCCTTGGTGGCTGTCTTAAATAAACTTACAGTTTTGTACTCTTTTTCTTTCGCCGAGTTTTTAAATTTTATTTCAAAATCGAAATTTTTTTTATAAAGTAATATTTTTACTTTGGAAAAAGGTACTTTGCTGAAGTCCATTTTGTTAGCCAAAATGGAATACGCCTTAAAATCTTCAGGAAGCATTTGAATAATTTTAAGTTCAACTTTGTCTGTGTTCATGCTTTTTAAAAGCTTTACTAGGTGAAGTGGACTATGAATCTCAAGGTTTTTCAAATACTTATCGATTGCCGAATGAATACAATCCACCTCCTGAATTAAGGAATTTCCCGGCTCGGAATATCTCTGGACAATCATCTCTACATCACTTCGGTTCAGGAACATTTGAATTGCGGTGGAATTGATTTTGTTCCTATTCTGCGGAACACATGAATCACTCCATAGTATGATGGATTTTAAGGTGGGGTATACTTCGATAAGCCTGTCCAAAATTTTTATTAATGCACTTGCAATGTCATTTCCTGAGCGACCACTATGAGCTTCTGTCCAAACTACGCAATAAGTAAATCTTTTTATGCCAGGGATAGCAACTACTACTGTTGCAGTTAGATTGAACATATTAAGCTTCCTCTGATAGTAAAATGCGGATGCGGATTTCATACAATTGTCTCGGGATATCTACGCAATTGTAATGGATATGGCACAAACCAATACTAAATTTTTGTTTGCGATTATTGTCCCATAAACATAGCATTTCTTTAACACAAGTGCACGTAGGACAAACCAATTCTCAACATTCTTAGTATTTTTTCTATCCCTTGTCACCGTAATATGCACGTGGAACAAAACAATTCTGACAAAAAACTTGACAAAAATTATATGGAAAAAATGTCCCAAACGCCAAAAAATGGTTTATGGCACAAAACAATTCTAGAAAATCTTGATTTTGGTGGATATGGAACAAAATTGATGTTGGATATCTTGGGATTGAAAAGACGTAGCGCAAATCTGATCACAGATTTAGAAAGAGCATACAAAATTACCATAGAATCCATTCCTAACTCAAAACCCACAAAAGTGGCGTATGGAACAAACCAATTCTCGGGCGACGATTTTGCAATCACACAGAGGAACATGTTTTAAAACTAATTCTCAATTTTTGTATTTAAGTTTCTCTCGCCGAATTTTATTACAAAAAAATGTTTTCTTCAAAATAAAAATAAAATTTATTTTCATCAAAAATCTCGTTACAGTTTCGTCAAAATCTTCTATTCATTAATTTCTTCTTCTTGTTCGGATTTAATCAGCTCTGCTATGCCGTCATGCAACATCTTAACTAATTCAAATTCTGTGTGCCCCAAACGACGTCTATTTGAAATATCCATGATACCATCTTCGATTTCAGTGTGTTCGCCTCCAGTCCCTCGGATTTGTAAATTTAATTCGTCCGCTAGAGTTTTCAATCGATCCATATTTTTTGAAAGCAATGGTAGTCGTATATGCACAGAAGCTCGTAAAGTAGTTCCCAAATTACTTGGGCAAGCGGTTAGAAAACCATAGCGATCATGATGAGCAAAATTCAGACGTTCCTCTAATTCACGCAAGCCATTAACCATTCGATGGTAAACGTCACCTAGAAAAATAATTTTAAAAATGTTTTTTTTTTTTAAGTTAAAATAAAACCGTTTACCTATATCGCCACTCGGAGTCATTGATATAATTCGCAAATGATCCTCCTCGTTTACCCAAACTAAAAAAGTTTCAGCTGGATTGTGAAAAATACCACGACCTGTTGGCCAGAACCGATAGCAACCAGCGGTTGAGAGGAACTCGTCACCTTTGTGGAATAAAATCCTTCGACTGACCATATCTGCTTGGGTGTCTGCATCCAGGTCTTTAAGAGATAAATATACACCAGCATGTTCACCATCCAATGACTCAACTGCTTCAATAATCTGAAATTTTCAAACCTTTAGTTATTTCAAAGGAAATATTTTAGCATCATACCAAAACCAGCCCACCTTTTGTTCGATTTCACCGTATTGGTCTTCAGTTATTTTGGGGAAGAAAGGATATTCCACCAAATTGCGAGCAATACGTATCCTTGTGGAAATAATGTACTTGTGATCCGGATCGAGGTTTTCAATTTCATCTATATCACCCCAATCTGAGTCCTTCTGCAGACGTTCTTCGTTCGCATTTTCAGACTGGTCATGGTAATCTACTATAATGGGATCAAAGAGGCTCCGATAGACATCATAGGATGCCGCATCGGCTGCGTATATACCAACCGATGATGCATGGTGCTCGAATCCAGATTTCAAACAATCTAGTAGATTTGCCTCGACGGGTGCTGGAGTGAACAGTTTTTTTAAATCGTCACAAATATCTTTTGTTAAGTGCTTGCGCAACAGAGACTCTACACACTCCTCATCTTCCATAAGGGCTTTGAATCCTGCATCTACTATTAGTGCTACTTCATTGGGTGTTAGTTTCCTATAGAGAGAACAAAATGTTGCATATAATTTTGGTATATAAGATGTGGAACTAAAATACAAAATTACACTTTCGATTTCATCGTTTCTAGTTCTTGCTCAAGACGATTAATAATGCGATTAGCTTCTACAACTTCAGATTTAAGAGCTTCATACATAGCATCATCTGGACACGTTTCACACATGTGTTTGCGTACAAAACGAATTGCATCGTCAGGTTTATTTTGCTCTTCGTAAAGTTTTATAAGTGACTTGCTAAGGGCATCAACAACACCACTTCTTTCCAAGTATTTTCGGAATTGGGTGCGCTTAGCTTCGAGCTTAATATTAAAATTATAACAATGAATTAAGTATAAATTAATTGTTTTTTTATTTATAAAAATGAGGACTTACAGATGTCATATTAATGAAATATAGTGTTTGTTTAAATTTCTGGTACACAGGATGTGAATATGGTTCCTTTATCCGGAAATGTTGTATTTATTTTTGTTTTTTTTTTTTTAACGTATGAATTTATTATTTCGATCAAACAAACAATCAAAACTAAGCGTTGCTAGGGTCGAGAATGTAAGTATGTGTTTTAAGTAGTAAAGTATACAGTGTAAAATTAAATGCATACATTTTAAAATTGAATGCAGTACACGTAAAAAAGATATTATATTTTAATCGGTCCGATTTTTTCGAACTGCAACATTTTGACGTTTTAAGGTACCTAGAATCTAAATAAAAGGTTTTCAGAGAGATGTCTGTTAGTGCGTGGGTACGTACGTTCGTACGCCAGTCCGTCTGTGCGTCTGTGCGTCTGTAGGTACGTTCGGGGACCTTTTTACGTCAGCCATATCTCAAGGACCGTCAGATATATCGACTAAATTCAATTAACAGTTTTCTATAAATCAAAAGAACTGAAAAAAAAAAACATTTTTTACCTTAAACATTTTGGGAACAATCTTAGTATTACACCTTAAATAATAGCGTACATTTTTTGAAAAATAGACCAGTGAAAATTTGTTTACCCAAAAATAAAAACCTAAAAAAAAAACTAATAAAAGTTGTTAAAACTTGGGCAGGTTCAGACGACATAAGGGATTTGAAAGTAAGGCAAGTTTCTGGTATCTGATTGTCCAGCAGCCAAAAAATTGCCTTCCAAATAAGACAACTTTATTGGAAAGTTAGTCAAGAAAATTCTCCCTAACTATGAAGTTAAGTCTACTTATGTCATAATGACAGTTAAACGTGTTTTTTCATTCAACTGAAAGCTGAACTTTATTACTCTATGATTTATTTATTTTCTGCACAATTTCATCTAATTTTTTGTGTGATAGGGTTCTTTGTCAAATTGGAAAAGAAAAAAGAGGCTGGGATGCGACCCACACTGACAACTTCCTATCCCGTCTGTCGATTTTTCTTGCTTAAAAGGTTTGCAGGTTTTCGTGTTTTGTTAAAAAAGTTATCAGTTAAATTATTCTAAAAAAATTAAAAATCACCAACAGTTTGATTTCAAAATCTATTTTTGTTAACGAGATTTTTAGTCCAAAACCAATTTTTACCAATTTTTGTAGCATTTCTTAAAAGTTTCTATTTTTTAAATAAACATATAAAACTGGTGATTACATGAATTTGAAGTCAATAACTTCTATTCTTAACGAGATTTTATTTTTTATGAAAAATCTGACTATTGGATCTTAATTAAAAAATTACTGAATGTTAAAAATTATATTTTCTGTGAGTAAAATTAGTTTGAAGTCTATTTGAGTCGAAAATCAATTTTTACGAACTTTTAGTAATGCTGTTTTAAGGTATTTATTTTTTGTTAAAAAACTGTCAGTTTGATTTTTGTCAAAATTTTATCGGATGTTCAAAACAATATTTCTTATAAGATAAAATTGGTTTGAAGCTAATATTTTTAATTTTAAAAAAGATAATTGAGTCGAAAATCTATTTTTACCAACTTTTATTATTTTTTTAGGTTTTTATTTTTTGTAAGAAAATTGTCAATTCGATTTTTGCCAAAATTTTACTGAATGTTGAAAACAATATTTTTTATAAGATAAAATTAGTTTAAAGCCAATATCTCAAAGTATTGAAAAGATATTTAAGTCGAAAATCAATTTTTACCGATTTTTGTTATTTTTTTTAGGTTTTTAATTTTTTGTAAAAAAAAAACTGTCAATTCGATTTTTCTGAAAATGATATTGAATGTTGAAAACAATATTTTTTACAAAATAAAATTAGTTTAAGGCCAATGTCTCAAATTTTTGAAATGTTATTTGAGTCGAAAATCAATTTTTACGAACTTTTATTAATTTAATCTCAAATTTTCGAAAAGATATTTAAGTCGAAATTCAATTTTTACCAACTTTGAGTAATGTTTTTTTAGGTTTTTATTTTTTATAAAAAAAAAACTGTCAAATCGATATTTCTCAAAATTTTACCAGATGTTAAAAAAGTTATTCATCGTTGCGCAAGATTGTTTTGGAGATAAAATCATATTTTAGTCGTAAAATATTTTTGTTCAGTTTTTTTGATTTATAAAAAAACGTTCATTGGATTTTTTTACAAAAATATACTTGTTTGGAATCACGTTACAATATATAATATAAAATTCAATTCAGGTCTCTAGCGTTATTGGTGAGATATTTAGGGTTAACCAACATTTTCACCTTTTTTTTTAAACTGCTATGGTAAAAAAAACCACCCACGCAATTTTCTTGAAAGCCCTTTCTGCATCTTTCTGCCTTATTATCTGTATACAAAAAATTTTTTGAAGTCGATATCTCTTCTGGTTCTTGAGCTATGGACAACGATAAAAACGTCGCGAACGTACGAACGTACACACGCACGCGCAAACATCTTTCCAAAAATCTTTTATTTCGACTCTAGGGACCTCGAAACGTCGAGAAATGTCAAAATTTTCAATTCGACAAATCGGACCCATTACAATAACTTGCTATGGGAAGTTAATAAGAATCTACAAAAAATACTTCACAAAATTTGTAAAAACTGCTTTTCCATTTCAATATCTCGAGAATAAATGAAGACATTTACTTCAGAATTATTTCATTCTTAGCAAAATTTTGTTGTTAACGTAAGATTTGCTTATATAAGAAAAAAAAATTCAAGAAATTGGTTAAAATTGGTTTTCGACTTAAAATTTCGGGAACTAAAATAGATTTTGAAATCAAACTATTTCATCATGTGCAAAATATTGTTGGTAATTTTAAGTTAATCTTTAAGAAAAATTCAACTGACAACATTTTTAGAAAAACACGAAAACCTACCTTGTCCTGTTATTAACATAAATAATATCCTTATTCCTTCTGTTAATAAATTAAGTATACTAGGTATTGTATTTGATTGTAAATTTTAGAAATATTGTTTATATTTAGCATCAACAAATAATTTGACCCATACGAATACAAAAGCCACAATATTATCAAAAATTTATTATGGCCTTGTTAATATGGTAAATGTGCAAAATCTTGCATCCAACCTATTTAATCATCATATGCCGCCACAATCAGAGCTCAGGGAGATTTTTCGTCGATCGTAGAAAGAAAAGAAGTCCTTACATCAAGACTTGTTGGCAAAATACTAGAATCCTTTGACTCTCTAATTCTATATTGAACTCTACGAAAATCATCCCATTCAACACGAACTTTTTATAACGACCACCCGAAACATATCAATCAAGCAAGAAATAGAAGCATCTGCTCATGTTTTTTTTTTCTTTCTAAAACTGAATCAGCATATTTCAATGATATCGGATCATTTGGGAAAACCAAAATATTATTTAATTATTACAACAATATATTATACATATACTATGTATACATGAATGTATTACAAATCTGAACAACATCTTTAAAGGCGCTTTCAAAATGCTTTAGTATTCAAACTTTTTGAAAAAAAAAAAACAGAAATACAGATGTTGTTGTTATATTTATCTGTTTACTTTGTTTTTCGATTTACAATATACTCTCAAACGACGTACTCTTAATACTCTTTGGACTTATAAAGACTAAAAAAAGTCAAAAGACTAAAAAAAAGTTAATTGACTTAAAGTTAATTAACTGCAGTGAAAAGACTTACTGACTAAAAATTCTAATACCCCAGTACAAAAGAATTTGTACTGACTAAAAAGACTAAAACCAGTTAAAAGAACTGCAGTTAATTAACTTTAAGTCAATTAACTGCTTTTTTTAACTGCCAAGTCAGAAAGTAAGTACTGACTGCTGACTGTTTTTTTGCAGTTAAATTTTCCTGTCGCAGTATTAACTTGCATTCAAAAAATTAGTTAATTAACTGCGACTTAATTGAATGCATTACTCAAAAGACTGCAGTCTTTACAACTCTTGGAAGGTACTATAGGTATAGCTAGATTTAAGCGCTCAATTACCATTTTTGTAAAAAATAATTATTAATGTATACAATTGTAAAAGTTAAAAATAGCTAATTTAATGCTAAATAAATTTACTACTACTACTACTACTACCTTTTTCGCAATCGTTGACTCAAACAACAATCTCCTTTCTTCAGAAAAGCTACCGCCATTCTTTCTCAGCCGAAGCCTTAGCGATTTTAAAAGCCACGCAATTCGCCTACAAATCCGAGAAAAAAAAGTTATATACACAGACAGTGGGCAGGTTCAGCCGACATAAGGGACTTGAAAGTAAGGCAAGTTTCTTGCATCTGATTGGCCAGCTGCCAAAAAATTACCTTCCAATTAAGGCAACTTTAATGGAAAGTTGACTGGAAAGTTAGTCAAGAAAAATCTCCCTAACTATCAAGTCAAAGTCTACTTCTGTCAAAATAATAGTTGATAATGTTTTTTCATTCAACTAAAAGCTGAACTTTGTTACGCTATGATTTATTTATTTTTTTTGCACAGCTTCATTTAATGTTTTGTGTAAAAAGGTTCCTTGTCAATTTGGAAAACAAAAAAATAATATTACTTTTCAATACAAAATACAAATCGTGATGGACATGCAGCTTGCCTTATGAATGTTTTTTAGACAATAATGCTTTTGTTAGTTTTAGTACTATGAACTTAAAGTAGAGGTTTGTGAAGTAAAGTTCGGAATTTGAAACTCATGACATTTTAAAAACTAACTAGTTGCCTTGGTCAAAATTCACGTTCAAAGAATGAAGTTGACTGCAAATGAAGTCCCTTATGTTGTCTGAACCTGCCCAGTCTTTCAACTTTAGCCGCCATCAAAAACGTCAAAAATCGATCATCCTACATTGGAAAAATCAGCAATAACATCATTAAACTGGGAAAAGCAATAAAGATTTGTTGGGTGCCAGGTCACATCGGAGTAAAAGGCAATGAAACAAAAATAACCGCTAGGAACAGCAACTTAACAATATCAAAATACCAACCTACCAAAAACGCTATTTTTAAATTATCATCACAACTATTCCAGATACCTACCCCACCTCTACGCCTGCAATCATGAACAAATGCTTCACCAGGTTGAGGATTGGGCACACCCAGCTCACCCACAGTCACCTACTTAATAAAGACCCCCCACCTATTTTTCACCTTTGCCAACTCAATATCCAGCCACCATCAACCATTTAACTACAGACTTTCCGAAAATCAATGAAATTTGTAATAAACTTTTTAACAATAATCTAAAAAATCTCCTTTTGGTGCCTTCGGGAGGCGGTCGCCCCCTTGCAGGTGGCACCCTAAAACATCATAACATCCAAAAACACACTTAATCATTTCAGCTAGAAAGCCCTGGTAGCTATTAGCTTTTAAGTATTGTTTTGTACATTTATGTATAGTTCAATAAATAATAATAATGTTCTTAGCAAAATTTAATCGCTTTTTTTTATAAGAAATAAAAACTTTCAAAAAATGCTACTTAAATTGTTTTCAAACAAAAATTTCAGGAACAATAACAGATATTGAAATCAAACTTATTTAACCACATGCAAAATCTTGTTTCTAAATTTTAGTAATTTTTTTAGAAAATTTCAATTGACAACGTTGGTTTTTAACTTCAACTTTAACTTTAACATTAACTTTAAATTGTCTTACACAAAATGTTGCTATTCATTTTTGTTAAACTTGCAACTTGAGGGTTGCAACACAGCCTCAAATTTGAAAGAAAATTTGAGGACTACAACCACAAAGTTAAACTATATGACTCCATATTAAAGCCTTTTGAACAAAGAACTATTTTAAACCTTATTACGGTTTTAATTTTTACCAACAAAAATTGATTTTGAAGATAGTACTTGCAAGGAGTATGTCTGCATCATTGGCTTAAGACACTACTAACTGGCCCGACAGATAAATTTCTGCCCTTATATATTTATGTACAAATTTCCTATAAATATTCAAGCATACATTTCTTAAGTTCTTTCGTTTTTGTTGACTACCAAAAATTTGTCTGTATAATATTTTTTACTAAATATATTAATTATTTTGATTTTTAGGCCTGCCTTAACTTTACATACTCACCATTAGTTTTCACAAAACGACCACATACACTTGATGGCAAGATCATATTTGGTAAAACATTAGGAGAGGAATCTTGTCCAATGGATGCGTCAAAAGTAATAATGGTTGCCACTGCAGGGGTAAGTTTCATTGGATCATTCAGTTGAAAATTTATAAGAAACTCATATTTCTCATTTAACCCAATCTAGCCTTCAGAACATGCTCATCAATATTTCTTAAATGACACCGAACTCATCGATACAAACTATTGTCCAAAGGAAGTTCTTAAATTTAGTCCAATACCAACTTCCAAGTATTGCAAACGAATTAATTTTGAAAACTTTACGTCTATTACACGTTATGGTATCGATTTGAAATTTACTGATGTTGGTTTTTATTTAAAGAAAAAAACAAAAGAAACATTTTAGATTTAATTTTTGTATTTTATTTTCATAGATGCCAGAATGGTTTGCATTATGGTCTAATCGCTTAGATCATCTGGTATCTGCCCTGTCTAGCAAAAAGGTGGAACGATTGAATCTCGATAAGGAGCTTGATGTTTCCATTCAAACCCCCAACGACAATTTCCAATTGATAATTGGAGTAAACAATGTCACATGGACCACCTATGATATCCCACTTCTTCAGAAACTGGATTCGAAATACGATATTTCGGAACAGCTTTCCTATGATACTGGTCTAAAAAGTAAACATTATTTTAGCTAAACTTTCAAATGTAAATCTGTCGTTTCTTTCGAATTAAGGGTCATGTTCAATAATTAACGGAATGGTGAGCACATTCGATGATCATCCCCTTAATATTAGCGAATATTTCAAACGTAATGGATCGTGTATAACGCTTCTTGCGGCAGACTGCTCCACACAACCAAAAATGGCAATATTCCTTATTCCACCAGCGGACGCAGAACAAACGAACTATGGCTTAAAAATTCATTTCGGTGAAACTTTTTTAACCTTCAATCCTCAGACAAACGTGTCAAGTCAAGGTCCTATTTACATAGGTCTTAATAATACCTACAAAGTGGACATTAGGTCAAGTCCGTTTCATTATCCAGATGATAAAAAAGACTTTGAATTCAGGTAAGCTTTCACTATATCACAGCATAGCATAGGTACTATTAGCTATTTAAATTGTTTTTGTTAATTTTCAGAGTTGGCGTAAACGAACAGAATATTATGAATATAGAGCACAATTCCATGAAATCAACAATACAATTCGATATGAACAATTTACTCAACTTGGAAATATTCGGAGTATTCAAAAGTAAAATCTGTGGTTTATGCAGCAAGCCTCTTAATCGGATGTCCGGCTATACTATTTGTGCTTAAAAGTGCACTTATAATAATATTTTTGACGTTTTATTCTTATTCAAATAAATAAATTAAATAATTAAATATTTTATTTTAAAATTAAATTTAAAGACAAAAATCATAGCATTATAATGTTGTATTTCATACCACTGTGGTATTTTATTAAAATTTTTGTAAATAAAATAAATATAAAACAAAAATATGCTAAGAGTTCTTTTATTTTTAAGTACAGGAAAATCACTTTGAATTAAAATTAATTGAAAGCTCAATAATGATAGTTTATGTTAGAATCCGTACATTTTCAAAATTTGTGTTGTTTACGAAAAGTAACAGTTTTCTGCTTCACTCTCAACATGTAACTGTTAAGGCTCTGAGTTCAAAACACCTTCCCCTTTGTACTCAATTACAGACTTATTGAAACAATTCACAAAGCCATTTCAACGTAGATCTTGGACAATTTCTTTGGCCAACGTTTTACGAAGCCGAGTGCTGAGTTGGCTTTGAGTATTATAGTATATTAACACGAAAATTTAGCTCTCGGTTTGGATTTTTTTTGTCATCAACGTAAAGTGAGATATGGGAATTTTTAGAAATCAACTCCATATTATTAATAATGATGCTAAAAAGGAGGGGATCTAAGTGGCTACCTTGTGGTACGCCAGAGGTAGAAAGAAAAGAGTAAGAGAGGGCGCATCTAAAGCGAACATTGTTTAAGCGGCTTTCTAGCTAAGAAGAAATCCATTCCAACAAAATCAGTTTAAAGCCAAGAGCAAAAAGCTTAAAGAGCATAAGTCTGCGTTATATTTTGTCAAAGACATTGCTAAAGTCAAAAGACACGAATTCCACAAGGTTGCTTGTTGTAGACTGAAAACTATGGAAAAGAAAAGATTAGCAATGAAAACTTTAAATATGTAGCTATCAAATAATGTTTGAATATGGGACAGTTTGGCAATTGTGAGTTGGGGTTGAAGAAGGTTTTCCACACATGTGGAAAATTCCCTTGAGCTAAATATAGAGGAATATAAATAAATAATAAAAATTTCCCTTGTAATGTTTTTCTTTTTTGAACATTGAAAACTTGAATAATGCCTAAGTTTCCCAGGGGAATTACTAGCTATTTTGAAAAAAAGTTTCCAGGGTGGAATCGGTTAAGGTGATAGTTCACTATCAAATTGTTGATAGTCAAATTGACTATCACCGACTTTCCCGTCTGTGTAAGCTGATTCAATTCGATTGAACAATTTCAGAATATAATTGTCACAATTCATTGTTGCTATGGTGAAATCTTAAAATGATTTCTATAAAATATCTAAATAAAAGTATCAAATTGGCTGTGTTTAAATAACATTCTTACTTTTCTTGTTTTTTCGAATTACGTAAGATTTGTCGTTCAAAAGAATGTTTTTGTACCTAAAAAGTGTAACTGAAAAATGTACATTCGTTTTTTGTAAGCGTCTGGTAGCTCTATTCAGAAACGACATATTTGTAGGAAAATGACTATCAATTTTCTCTAGTGACAGCTTTTTAGGTATCAATTTGACTATCACCTTGCCAGATCAAATTCGATTATTTTGACTGTCAACAATCACCTTAGCCGATTCCACCCCAGGGAAATGTTTGCTGTAATTGCATTGAATTTGTGTTCGACGGAGATTTTAATTCCAAGGGAAAGAACATTTCCAGGGAGATTCACGATAGGCCCCATAGAATAAAGACTATGAGAGGGGAGACGATAGGGAAGCAGAACACTTTTTTTAGAAAATGATAGGGAGCTCATCAAGCCCAAGTGGGAGGACATCATTAAGTTGGTTGAAAATTTCAGATTTTTTACTGATATTTAATATTTTTGCAAGTATATGGAATTGTTTCATACGAGTTGCGTATTATATAGACCGAATTAAAAATGATCAAGTCTGAATGCCCACACTACAATAACATTAAGCCCATCGCGCTGTCTTCCTCAATATCCATGTGAACGAGATAAACTTTCTATGAAACCTAAAATTCAAATTTCGACAGAAAAATCGATTTCCAGAAGGTTAAACTCCCTTGACATTATAGGAATCTTAATTTAGTTTTTGTTTAGGTTTCCTGGCAATTCAAGTGTTTCTTCGGATCACATATATTTAGTCAACACACATTATTTAAAAAATATTTCAATTAGAACCAATTCACATAGTTCGTTTCAAAATATTTTATTATATAGATAAACTAACTTAAAAAAATATTCATTTATGTAAGGTATTAACAAAAAAAAATAAAGATTTGATGCAGTCAAACGAGTAAACAAAAATATATGAAAAGAAAAGTGTATGATTACACATTAGTGAGGAGCTTTAAAATTAATTTGATATTCTCTATCTCTATGGAGTTGTGAAAGTAAATGAATTCTTAAATGAACAATGTTTTCCAAAGTTTGATCACAAAGTTGGCAGGTTATTGCCACTACAGATCCATCACTAAAAATAAAAAAAGGAATAAATATTAGAATTTTAGAAAGAAATAAAGAAAATTTCAAGTCATACAATTGCTTCATTCTATGTAATTCACGGCAATGTACATTCAGCGCGTGCATACGATCGAATGATTCATCGTACAAACGTAGAGCAGAATGCATAGGAAAAATACATCTGGTTCCATAAATAAGAGGACTTTCAATGACATCTTTTTCGTCAGGTCGTACCCAAATATGATCCTGGGAATCCACATGTGTTTCTATATATTTGCGAGTTTTACTCAAAAGCCTTAAAGATAAAATAAGAGATAAGTTTAAATCACCAATGACCTAGTTAATTTAATTACTTTATAATAAGACTCTTAATTTTAGCCGCAAGATCAGCACGAATGTTGGGCGAAACGGTTGGTTTATCATCGCCTGGATCTGTGTACAAAATAGTGTCCATCGAGTAACGAATTTGATTTATCTAAATAATTTATATTCATCATCATGTCAGTCATGTTGCCTCAAATAATCATCTTACCAATTCCAGATCGGAAGTTAAAATCTCCGAGTCCAAGTGCAACACCATGTCGTGCTCTTCAAACAACGATTTATACTTCTCATCATGTCCAAGACCAGCTAAAATCGAAACGTATTTAGATTTGCTAGAGTTCCTATGAATCTGCATAGTCGGACAAAATATTAAAGTCATCATAGATGCAAAACCATGTATGTTTGGCATAAGGGTGGTTTGACGTGCTGTGAGCGAACTTCGATCCACCGACTCAGAAACACCAGCAGCCACAATTAACCGTTCATGAACATCCTGAGGATCAGCATCAACTAGAATTGAATTAACTGATTCCCTCTCGACATGTACACCCTTCCAAGCACCTACACGCGTTGCAGAGAAGATTTTGGCTTCCAGCGGGCTAAATGGACCTCGAAGAAAGATATTATTTAAACACAACTCTGGTGGTGGGGGATCGATTTCTAAGTCAACTTCTGGTTGAATGGATCGCAAATACTCTTCGTTTTGTTTGGAAAAATCTTCCTGTATGAATCTTTCAGCAACTGACTGTTTTCTCATACGTAAATCATGATCAGTCTAAGGATAGTTAGAAAATAAATATATTATGAAAAAAAAAACACTTTTTGTGATTTAGTTTTACCTTGGACATGAAATTCTCATCAGATTTTCGTGCTAAGCCTTTTTCGATGAGAATATCGTTTACAGTAGAGTTACCTATTTTAATGATGACAGAAGTCACACTGTTCACCACAGAATATACCTCCAATTCAACGACACCAGAATCCGCAACTTCTTGCATATATTCCATGGCTTCGTCCAACCACTTTCCACTGGGACTTCTCACTGAAGAAGGTTGAACCATTGCTAGACGGCATTCATATACACGTGGTGGAATATCAATAAGATATTCAGCTTCGAAACTTAAACGACGCAATTCGGTAAAGTTGACAACAGAAGTGTTACCAAAATCAATGAAAAGTACCTGAAAACGATCATAATCGAATTGACATTCGAATATAAAAACATCGGACTTACCCGGAATTCCAAATGCTGTCGAGAACTATGTATAACCTGTACCACTTTTGCACGATAGTATTGATTTTGAAACGGTGCAGCAAGAAGCATACCCTTTGAGACTGCAGAAGCATTTCGGAATTTACGTTCATTAGCTTCAGGACAATTTAGCAATGCTGAGATTTCTTTGAGGCGTTCCATTTCTGTGAGAGGCTGGAAGTAGAACTTTCCACAATGTTCAATCTGGAAAATAAGTGTTTATTTTGTGTCTGTTTAATATACATTTTTGCCGAATTTACATGCGTCACATATCCACGTGTCTGTTTGGTAAAAACTGTTGGAATAACTACAAGTTCTGGGTTTTTGATCTGCTTCTTTGTTGGAATCCATGTGCCTTCAAACATAACACCAATTCCACGTTCTTCGGCATAATTTATCCCTGATCTAGCACTGAAATGAAAGAAATATAAGCGTTAAATTTACTTGAACCGTATACAATGTATTTAGTTACACCCAATGGACCAATACTTACTCCATTACTTTAATGACAGTAGGAAGTTTTAAATGTCTCATTTTAATTGCTTTGTACACCTCCAATCGCACACTCCCAGGAACTTGAACACGATTACTACTTTCTCCCCCATATTCATCTTCGGGATCACTCTTAAATGTCACCAACACTTTTTCACTTCCTGGCTGGAAACGTATGTCAATATTTTTCGGATGTATTCGGGCTTGCTTGAAAAGGTCTTTAATCGATTTCGAATACAACTGGCCAATATGTTTTGTGTTAAAATTATTAAAGTAAACCGTGCTACATGGATCATGTCCGAAAATAGTATGATAAGTAGATCGTTCAGCTTCCGAATTATTTAAATTCGAACGAAGAAAATAGTATGGATAGAATGCGCCAGCTATCACAATTTTCAAAATGATTGTCTTTTCCCGATCAAGCCAATGAATGCGCTGATAGGCGGTTGTCTCTTTGATGCCCAAACCTTCTAGACGTTCCTTTAATTCCATAACAAGTAAGTGCATTTCTTTCATGGAACGAATATTTATAAAATAGCGATCAGCCCAGGTATATTCGCCAGATTCTTCATTCATATTATGTTGTTCGCGCATCGTGCACCAAACCTGATATTTGTTTCAATATTATATAAATTCAAACAACTGAAAAATATCAGACTCACCCGATATGCCTTAAGGATTGCAAATAAATCACTGCCTGAAGCATCTGCCCAAGCTAATTTTTGAGAGTAAGCTGCCAATTCGCCTCTCTTCTTGTCAGAGAAAGTGAAAATCGATTTAACACTCAATCCAGCAGCTAGATGAAAAGAACACATTTTTGTTTTTGAATTATGAAACACTTTAAAAAAATAAAAACTTTACCAATTATAATAGCTTCTTCAAGAACACTAAAAATGTAACCGAAAATAATCAAACGGCTGACACGAATATCCAAAGGTAAAGCAGCCATTACTCGCCCAACAAATGATAAGTCACCATCTTGGATTGAATACTTTGCATTTACTGTTTTGTAAAGAGCACCTACTTCTTTGAGAATTAATATAGTATTATGGACGTCTGACAGGTTTGGTGGGGTCATTGCTAGGGCAAGTATAACCGGCGGGGGTTCCATATCAAGAAGTTTTGCTTTTAGAACCAAAGTCTCTAAGGGACAACGAACCATTTCTGGTATTCCAAATTCATCCAAATAATTCTAATAAAATAAATATAGTAGAAAGTAGTTTATTTGGCATCTAGTGAAGTGTTAAAGTTTTTGTAAGAAAAACACATAAATAAAAAAAAACCGCACTCACCAAATAAAATTGTTTCGATATCATTCTATAGACTCTTCCATTCATAACACGTCCAGCACGTCCCGCTCTCTGGCGACAATTTGCCCGCGATGCCCAATGCAATTGTAATGATGTAAAGTTTGTACTCGTGTCAGTTATTAGAGATTTTGTCAAACAAAAGTCAATTACTAAAAGGATATATTTATATTTTTTAAATGATGATTAATTGTTTTGTTTTTGAAATACCATATTTAACATCAGGTACTGTAATCGAACTCTCTGCAATGTTTGTAGCCAAAATTACTTTGCGGTGACCTGGTGGGGCACGATGGAAGATTTTTTGTTGTTCGTCAGGTGAAATCATCGAATGCAAACGAATTGGCATCAGTTTTACACCGCTACCTTGCCTAAAAAGCAAACAAACATTTTAACAGCATATTTTAAATTCCGAACGAATGAAAAGCAAACTGAAAATACAAGATTTCCGAATCATAAATTTAAAATTTATCCACATTCTTTTAACATTTGATCAAGGTATTCAAAGTTATTTCTTTTATTAGTTTTTTAATTGGGAAATAAACTAAAAGTTTTAACGTTAAGATATCTTTTGTTTTTATTATTATAATGCTTACATGTTTTGAATTGTCTCAAGTTTCTTATCCATTCTATCAATTTCATTAATACCTGGAAGAAATATTAGAATAGAAGTCTTTTGGTTTGGATTATTTGAGCTTTCATGGCTTTCAATATTTTCTATAACTATTATTAGTTTCAAAGCAAGTTGGTACATTTCATTACTGATTCCGGGTTCTTCGTAGTCGATTTGAACGTTCTAAAAATAAAAGAAAATAATGTTTTTTTTATTGTATTATTTATAAATTGTTGTCTTATATTATTAAACTTGTCTAAAGATCATATTTGGTTGTTGGTGCCACAACGCACGTTGTAGAACATTTCTAAAGAAAATTGATGGAATTCATACATTTGTGGCCATGGCCATAAAGTACATAAAGTAAGCAAATAAAATTAACTTATTTTGCGTACCCATTTCAGTCATACATTGGATTACATGCAGTTTAAAAATTATCCAAAGTTTACTGGCCACCCTGAATATATGTATATATAACTAAAATACCTCTAGTATACAGTTCGAGTAAGAATTATTTATAGCTTATGTTGATTGTGTACTGTTTTTTGATCCTGTGCATATTTAAATTATAATCATTTAAAGTTTCAAGATAAGCTTTCGAGACTTCATAGTATTTACATATTTACACTCAGATAAACTTACAGTATGAGCCGTAGTAAACTCTACACTCCGGAGAAACGCCGAATCATTCGCCAATTTCTATCTGAAGGAAAAACTTATTTTGAAAACCAAAACAGTCTCTGCAAACATGATTTTAAATGCAACAAATGAGGAAAAACCTGAAACCCGCGGCAGAAAAAAGGTTTTATCTTCGAAATCGGTAAGAAAGATTGAAAGATGCTCGAAGTCCTTACTCCACTTGCCTGCTACTGAGATAAAAAAAATTAATTTGAATGAAGTGTGGAAACATTCAAAAGAATATTAAGAAGAATATTAAGAAGAAATCATCTCAACGCCAGAATCCCAAGAAAAGTCCCACTTTTGACAAAAAAGCATATTACCAAAAGACTTCAATTTGCCAAGACTCATGTTCATAGGCCCCTTCAGGATTAGCGAAATATTTGATTTACGGATGAAAGGAGAATTGTTTTATATGGCAGCCCTGGTTCTCGTGAATATGTTCCGTCGCCCACCACTGAATACGTGCCTAGGTATACCCTAAAAACCATAAAACGTGGATGCTTTAGCATTTTGGTATGGGGATTCTTCCATACCATGGTGTAGGTCCCATATACCGAATAAATGGCGTGATAAATCAGCACGCTTACGGTGACATTCTTCAGGGAACTAGCTGTATTATGCAGAGGAGGAAACTCAATTCACCTGACCTCAACCCAATAGAGAACCTTTAAGCAATGTTAAAAAAATGGTTGCAGTTTCAAGACCCACCAACGATAATCAGGGGTGGAATCGGCTAAGGTGATAGTTGACTATCAAATTTTTGATAGTCAAATTGACTATCACCGACTTTCCCGTCTGTGTAAGCTGATTCAATTCGATTCGATTGAACAATTTTAGAATATAATTGTCACAATTCATTGTTGCTATGGTGAAATTTTAAAATGATTTCTATAAAATATCTAAATAAAAGTATTGAATTGTCTGTGTTTTAATAACATTCTTCCTTTTCTTGTGCTTTTTCGAATGTCGTAAGCTTTGTCCGTCACAAGAATGTGTTTTTGGACCTAAAAAAGGTAACTGACAAAATTTTCCATTAGTTTTTTGTAAGCGTCTGGTAGCTCTACTCAGAAACGACATGTTTGTAGGAAACAACTATCAAATTTTTCTCGTCACAGCTTTTTAGGTATCAATTTGACTATCACCTTACACAGATCAAATTCGATTATTTTGACTGTCAACAATCAACAATCACCTTAGCCGATTCCACCCCAGGCTTTAGTGGATTCTATGAAACGACGAAGTGAGGCCGTTATAAGCAATAAGAGTTCTACTTTACTATTTTATTCCCACTCGAGTACCCGGGTAATACCCATGAAACTAAACACCCGTTAATTAACTACCCGGGTACAAAAAAACGAGTAACCGGGTACTCGGGTAGATCATTACCCGGGGGTAATCATCAGCTCCGACTCTAGAAATTCAGTAAAAAAAAATTCGCAGTGCATGAAAAATATACATAATTTAAAGAAACATTACATAATTTTTATAAACAAACTTTTAATTTAATTTTGAATGATACAGAACAAAATTGAATGATTTTCCTATTCTTCGCCACCACCCTCTTCTTCTTCATCAAATTCACCCTCTTCATCTGCTGTTGCCTCTTGATATTGCTGATATTCTGATACTAAATCATTCATATTGCTCTCAGCCTCAGTGAATTCCATTTCGTCCATACCCTCTCCAGTGTACCAATGTAAGAAAGCTTTTCGCCTGAACATAGCGGTAAATTGTTCTGATATTCGTTTGAAAAGCTCTTGAATAGCTGTTGAGTTGCCAATGAATGTTGCTGCCATTTTAAGACCCCTAGGGGGAATATCACACACGGCTGTCTTACAATTATTAGGAATCCATTCAACAAAATAGCTGCTATTTTTGTTCTGGATATTAAGCATTTGTTCATCCACCTCCTTCATGGACATTCGACCTCGAAAGATAGCAGCCACGGTAAGATATCGACCATGCCGGGGATCGCAAGCAGCCATCATATTTTTGGCGTCAAACATCTGTTGAGTGAGCTCGGGAACTGTTAGGGCACGATATTGCTGTGAACCTCTGGAAGTCAAAGGGGCAAATCCGGGCATGAAAAAGTGCAGTCTGGGAAATGGAACCATATTTACGACTAATTTTCGTAAATCAGCATTTAGTTGCCCGGGAAACCGCAGACACGTCGTCACACCAGACATTGTTGCTGAAACCAAATGATTTAAATCGCCATATGTTGGAGTAGTAAGTTTCAGTGTGCGGAAACAAATGTCGTACAATGCTTCATTATCAATGCAGTAGGTCGCATCTGTGTTCTCCACCAATTGATGGACACTCAAAGTTGCGTTGTATGGTTCGACAACAGTATCAGAGACCTTGGGAGATGGAACCACAGAAAAAGTATTCATAATTCTGTCGGGATACTCCTCTCGAATTTTCGATATAAGCAAGGTTCCCATCCCTGATCCAGTTCCTCCACCCAACGAGTGTGTCATTTGAAATCCTTGCAAACAATCGCATCCCTCAGATTCTTTTCGCACGACATCCAGAACAGAGTCAACTAGTTCAGCACCTTCGGTGTAATGCCCCTTGGCCCAATTGTTTCCAGCGCCAGATTGACCAAACACAAAATTATCTGGTCGAAAAATTTGACCAAATGGTCCAGATCGTACTGAATCCATTGTGCCTGGTTCCAAATCGACCAGTATTGCTCTGGGCACATATTTTGCACCGGTTGCCTCATTGTAATAAACATTTATCCGCTCCAATTGTAAATCACTATCGCCATAGTAAGTTCCAGAAGCATCAATACAATGTTCGTCGGATATAACCTCCCAGAATTTTCCTCCAATCTGATTCCCACATTGACCTGCTTGAATATGAACAATTTCACGCATTTTCTTGAATTATTTTTTAGCCACGCACGTTTCTGAAACAAATGCAATTGCTCTCGATAAAGAATTGCTATTCATAGAATTATTTTTGAGAAAAAACAAAATTCTTACCAATATCAGGAAAAGCAAACTTATTTATTCTAATTCTAGATTTTTAAAGGCGATGAATCGTTTTTTATTTATGAAAAAGTATATATTTTGATTTTCATTTCTCATTGCCTTCTAGGAGATTATGAGTATAAAGTTATAGTTATGTAAAGTGTTTTTGTGAATTAATCTCACGGTTGTTTTATAGAAATTAGAACTCACTTATTATCGAACTCTTATTGTCAATTTATTCAATAAACTTAACACTTTCATCATGGTAAAGTACACAAACAAGAAATTTCTGAAAATTATAAAAATGTTCTACCTAAAATCGGAGTCGCTGACCGCAGCTTTTAGAGAGTTATGAAGTTCATCGCAAAATCATTTTCAGTGATAAAGCTCATTTTATGCTCAATATGCAAAATATGGTATATTGGCCGGGTGAAAATCCACATTTTATTGCTTCATAAACCACCACTTCATCCACAAAAAAATTATTTTTTGGTGCGATTGGGTTATCGCACCATGATTACACATTTTGGCCCTAATTGCAAGACATGGACTTGGACGACATATGGTTTCAACAGGATAGTAGGACAAGCCATAAAGCATACCTTGTAATCGATTTATGGAAGAATAAGTTTAATGAGCGTGTTAAACTAGCTTATAAAAAAATAAGCTGGTCGATTGGCCGCCTCTAGACTTTTTTATTTGGGGCTACATTGGAAAAACTCAGGGCCAACATTGAACACAAAATAGCTCCCGTTTCGACCGCGTTATCGAAAATTAGGTCCAACGAATCAACCATTGCAAACGTGACCGCGTTGGCCACATGAACCAAGTCGAGTTCCATTCAAAAATGTTTTGATTGATTTAAAAAAAAAAGTTATCTAGTCCTTATTGGAAAAACCGATATTTGTAAATTACTCCAAGTGTAACTTCGTTGCCTGTTGAAACTAAAGTTTGCTGCAAATAAGAATTATATATGTTTATGACGTTTAGCTTAACACTAACCATTGATTTTTGACCCCTTCTAACTACATAACTACAGAACCAATTAAGCCAGGAACTGCAAATTTGCACACTTACTAAGCTAGTTGATGACTTACACCCTACTATATTTCAGCTCCGTAGCCGAAAAAGTTTCTAAAGGTGCGTCCACCCAACCAACAACAGAGACATTTCACAAACTTTTAAGAAACATTTAAAAACGTTTCAGAAAAAGAGACACATTTCTGAAAGTTTTTTTTTAGTCTAGACGCTCGCGAAACATTTCTAAAAGGTTTAATGAAATAATTCTCTGTTTTCAATTTCGAATAGGGAACTATCCGAATATAGATACAAAATTTAGCGAAAATTGTGGGGAAAAGATTTTTATCCAATTGGGATTTGTGGGATCCACTTGACGAAAATTTAAAAAATAAAATCATAAAAGCTCAAGCTTTGTCTCAAATTTCGAAAAGTACAAATTATGAAGAAGATTGGTAGAAACAAAATTAAATTTAAACAAATGGAAAATATTTTCGTATTAGGGGGCGTGGTATCCACTCACAATAATATACAAGGTATGAGTTAAAATACCTCTTTTAAGTGTTGTAGAATAAAGTATGAGTTAATATGAAATACTTCTAATTCTTGTAGAATGATGAAATTCAACAGAGTGGAAGTGATTGATGTTTACGCAAAAGCGCAAATAAAAACTCAGAGATCATACCCTCAAGATGCATGATATCCGTCTACTTGTCATGTATATGTTACCATTTACAAGAAACACTTCTGTTGCTTGTATAGTGGTGAAATTAAATTAAATTAAATTAAATTAAATTAAATTAAATTAAATTAAATTAAATTAAATTAAATTAAATTAAATTAAATTAAATTAAATTAAATTAAATTAAGTGGCGAATGTGTATCACAAGGCAAACCTTTAAAATAGGAGGTTATTTACTCATGTTATCATTCAAGTGGAATGTATAGCTTGATGAAATTTGGTAGAGCAGTTTGGGCTTGATTCTTTTTATAATAAAGCTAACCACGAATTTTGGGATTAATTGATTGGCTAAAAGGTTATCTATCTGCAACTTTTGAATATTGATAGATAAATGCTATTAAATGATTACTGACTAAAAATGGATAGCAAAGTAACTTAAAACTTGCCAAGTAAACCCATTCATTTTTAACCAGTAAACCAATTATCTGAAAACAAATATTCATAGGAAAATGAAGTTTATCTGGACTTGTTCCACTATGGTTTTTTGTTCAATATACTCATCGTTATGACAGTGTTGGCACTTTTTTTGAGAATATAAATCGCTCAGAGTAAGTAAGTAAGTTACTAATTTCGAATATGTCTGTCCGGATATTTTTGTTAACGAGATTTTTAGTCGTTAACTAATTTTAGTAACATTTGCGTACTATTTTTTGTAGATTTTAATTTTTTATGAAAAAACTGTTGGAATTTTATAAAAAAAATTTACTGAATGTCGAAAATGAAATGAAGCAAATATTTTTCTTTTTTGAAAAGATATTTGAGTCGAAAATCAATTTTTACGAACTCTTATTAATTTTTTTTTAGGTTTTTTATATTTTATAAAAAAAACTGTCAATTCGATTTTTTTTAAATCTTACCAGATGTCAATCATTAGAAGCAGAGGGTTTCAGGGTGATTGCCTATGCTGACGACGTTGCAATATCTGTATCTGGAAAACACTCCCAAGTTCTCCCGGAACTCCTACAAAATGCCTTGAATAGGCTAACAAAATGGGCTAAGCAATGTGGCCTGGACGTCAATCCACATAAAACAGAACTAGTACTCTTTTCAAGAAGGTACAAAATTCCTCAGCTCAGCCCACCCAAGATTAAAGGAATACCATTAAGGTTTTCCGACCAAGCTAAATATTTAGGCCTCATTTTAGACAAAAAACTAAATTGGAAGGCAAATATTGATGAAAGAGTAAAAAAGGCTACTGTAGCGCTTTTTACTTGTAAAAAGGCCATAGGATCAAAATGGGGCTTCTCCCCAAAAATAACCCACTGGCTATACACTTCGGTAATTAGACCGATACTCATTTATGGAGTTGTCGTATGGTGGACCGCACTGGACAAGATGGTAAATCTAAATAAGTTCACCAAAGTCCAGCGGTCAGCAGGTATGTGCATCACAGGAGCACTTCGCTCAACACCAACCGCAGCCCTTGAAGTGCTTTTAAGCCTAACACCTCTTGACATCTTCTCCAAAACGGTGGCAGCTAACTCATGTGTGAGGCTTAGAGCCACCTCTCAATGTAACAGTAACAATACTGGACATACTACTATCCTAGATAATTTTAGATCTATCCTAGATCGCCTAGACTATACCACCCCTAAAATGGTATTCGGTAAAAGCTTCCATGTGTCCATCCCTTCAAGATCCTCCTGGGAAGAAGAGGGACCCCTGGAAGACAATACGGTACACTTCTATACAGACGGTTCAAAGACCGATTACGGAGTTGGAAGTGGTATCTATTCAGAACAACTTAATCTCAGTCTATCATACAGACTTCCCAATCAATGTAGTGTATTCCAGGCAGAAGTAATGGCGATTAAAGACGCACTATCCTGGCTCAAAGAAAACGTTATATCTTGCAAAGATATACGAATTTTCTCGGACAGCCAAGCCGCTCTTAAATCTCTCGCGCCTGTCTCTACAAACTCTCAATTAGTCCACGACTGTCGATCATCTCTGAATGAGATGACAGAACAGTTTAATATTCACCTCATTTGGGTGCCGGGCCACAGAGACATTCCGGGAAATTGCAAAGCCGATGAGCTCGCCAAAAACGGAACACTTCTGCCAAATGTTAGACAAAAACATAACATAGGAACACCACTTGCTACATGCAAATATCTTCTCAAACAATATGCTCTAGAAGCAACAAATGCTAGATGGTCACAGAGCACCACCTGCCTAACAACCAAGCAAATATGGCCAAGCATAGACTTAAATCGGTCAAAAGGCTTGATATCCTTGAGCAGACAAAATATAAGCTCTACAATTGGAGTAATAACAGGACACTGCCTCATAGGAAGACATGCTCTGAGGCTAGGAGTCTACACAAATGACTTCTGTAGAAGCTGCATGGACGAGGAGGAAGAGGAAACAGTCCAACACCTGCTATGTACATGTCCAGCACTCTCCACTAGAAGGAATAACTTTCTCGGTAATCCCTTCTTCGACAATACCAGTGAACTGGCAATGACTGACACAAAGTGTCTCTCTAACTTTATTAAAAGTACAAAATGGTTTGTTTAATTTTCATTACTCTCCCATGAGTAACCTTATTAGTGGTATCACAATGGACCCTTGAGGTCTAAGTGAGTCAATGACATCTAGACAGCCACTCCAACCTAACCTACCAGATGTCAAAAACGTTATTCTTCGTTGCAAAAAATTGTTTTGGAGATAAAATCATACTTTGTTCATACAAATTTGGAGGTGATAAATATTTTTTTTCTTTTTTTATTTATAAAAAAACCTTTAATTGGAATTTTGTCCAAAAATATATTTGTTTGGTATCGCATTACAATATATAATATAAAATTTAATTCAAGTCTCTAGCTTAATTGGTCCACCTTTTGTTTTAAATCGCTATGGTAAAAAAACCACCCACGCAATTTTTTTGAGAGTCCTTTCTGCATCTTTACCTTTATAAAAAAAATGTATTTGAATTCGATATCTCTACTGGTTCTTGAGGTATGGACGAAGAAAAAAACGTCGCAAACGTACGAACGTACGTACACCCGCACGCACAGGTTAGGTTAAAGTGGCTGTCCATGATGGAATCGGGCACACTTAGGCCAGTTAAATGGCGCATTGTAATACCACATGAATCTTGAGGCTTCCTCCTAAACTCAATGGAACCAGTTTGAGTCTCTTACGAAACG
The DNA here is from genome assembly GCA_920104205.1 of Eupeodes latifasciatus. Classification (NCBI taxonomy): domain Eukaryota; kingdom Metazoa; phylum Arthropoda; class Insecta; order Diptera; family Syrphidae; genus Eupeodes; species Eupeodes latifasciatus. Next base: position 203,344,509 of record OV049924.1, on the reverse strand, counting down.
TGAAAGGCTGATTATGCTGATATGATTTAGATCGTAGGTAATTCTTGCGTTGTTGAGCTAGAGCAGGGCATGTACAGAGAAGGTTCAGGACTGTTTCCTCCTCTTCCTCGTTCATACAGCTTCTACAAAAGTCGTTTGAGAATACGCCTAGCCGCGTGGCGTGCTTTTCTATTAGACAGTGTCCGGATATGACACCTATTATCGAGCTTATATGCGATCTACTTAGAGATAGCAAGCACGTTGATCGCTTTAAATCTAGTGTTGGCCAGATGTTTTTTGTGACCTGACACGTGGTGATGTTGTTCCACCTGGTGTTTGCCTTCTTCATAGCGTCTTGCATTAGAAACAGTTTACAAGTAGCCATTCGTATGCCAGCATTTGCCAAACGTGGTAGGATGGGCTGCGCTGTACCGTTCCTGGCGAGTTCATCTGCCTTACAGTTACCTGGAATATCTCTATGGCCCGGCACCCAGCAAAGGTGAATATTAAACTGTTGTGCCATCTCCATTAGAGATGATCGACAGTTATGGACTGTTATAGTTTGTAGAGACAGAGTCCAGAAATTTGATAGCGGCCCGACTATCTGAGAAAATACGGATATCAAATGTTGATATCACGTTTTCTTTAAGCCGAGGCAAGACTTCTTTTATCGCCAAAAGTTCCGCCTGGAACACACTACATGATTGGGAAGGCGGAATGAGAGACTTAATTTTAGTCGTTCAGAGTACACACTTCCACCAACCCCTTCTTTTGTTTTTGAACCATCTGCATAAAAATAGATTGACTCGTCTTCCAGGAATGCCCTATCCTCCCAGAAAGATCTGGAAGGTATAGAAATCTGGAAGTTTCTGTCGAATTGCAGTTGGGGGATGGAGTAGTCTGTGTGCTTTGGAATTGATTCTAAATACCTAAGAATTATGGAGTGGCCCATTTTGTTGCTAATCCACTGCGACGAAGCTTTGAGGCGAATAGTAGAGCTGACAGCTGTTTTTTTGCCAAATATATCAAGAGGTGTTAGGTAGAGTAAGGTGTCCAGTGCCGCAGATGGGGTCGTGCGAAGCGATCCTCTTATACATATGCAAGCTACGTTGGACTATATTTAATTTGTCGCGGTTTATAGCTTTCTCTAAAGAAGTCCACCATACTGCCACACAGTACATTAAAATCATTTCATTTCATTTTCATTTATTTGACAATAATGGTACGTACAGTAAGATTACATCTTTTATAGTACTTAGATATAATATGTTTACAAATGTACATTTAATTAAATACATTTTAAGAGAACGAGATTTTATTAATGTTAAATCGGTCTAATTACCGAAGTGTAAAGCCAAGGCGTGATTCTGGGTTGCAAGCTAATAGCTTTTTTGCAGGAAAAGAGAGCTACAGTAGCTTTTTTGACTCTTTCCTGTATATTGCGTTTCCAATTTAGTTTTTTATCTAAAACAAGACCCAGGTATTTAGCCTCGTCCGAGAATTTTAATTGGATTCCTTTAATATAGGGAGGGTTGACAAATGGAATTTTGTATCTCCTCGAAAATAAGACTAAATCGGTTTCGTGTGGGTTAACACCCAGTCCACACCGATCAGCTCAAAGTATTAGTCTGTCTAAGGCATTTTGTAAGTTCTTTTAAGGTGTTAAGATGCTTTCCTGAAACTGATATAGCAACGTCGTCCGCATAGGCGATCACTCCGAAACCCTCCGCATACAAACTAGTTAGGATTTCATTTACCTTGCAGTGTCCCTCTACTAACGAATCGTCTGCCAGAAGAGTTGCCAGTTTTGAGTTAATTATTCTGCTAGTCAGCATTAAATGAATTAACTCCCGAAGCGAACTCTCTACATTCAGAGATGTTAGTGCAGATGTGTCCACGTTGTTAAAGGCACCTTCGATGTCAAGGAAAGCAACCATAGTGAACTCTTTATGATGGAGGGAATATTCGATGGTATGTACTGAGGTGTGTAACGCTGATTCCACCGATTTACCTTTACAGTAGGCATGTTGAGACGAAGACAGAAGTCTTGTATCAATACTTGCCCTTAAATGGATATCAATCAATCTTTTCAAGGTCTTAAGAAGGAATGATGATAGACTTATAGGACACCCGCACAGTAATCTCTCTAAAAATCTTTTATTTCGACTCTAGGGAAACGTCGAGAAATGTCAACATTTTCAATTCGACAAATCGGACCGATTACAATAACTTCCTATGGGAAGTTACTAAGGTTCAGTGCCAGAGCAATTCTATTTTAGAAATCAGTGGCTTTTATTCGTATAACATTGCTACTTTTTTGTATCATTTTTTAAGGAATTAATGTGGACTCGAACATTATAGGGCTGTAATGTTTGTACCCCTGATTGTGAGTCGTTTCCGTAGAGCAGACTTGGTCCGGCGAGTAGCCTTATACCTTAACCCAAAAGCGGATAGCTCTGTAGGGCGTCTGAACTACTGAATTTAACTTAATCGAACCTCCAGCGAGTTGCTAAATAAAAGAATCTACTTTGTTTGAAGTGTTTTAATATATTTTTATTATTCCTATTTATACACAAAATTATTTGGCTTCGTATACATCCAACGTGACGGGACAAAGTATGTGCGATGGATATGGACGGGAAACCGAGTATCAAGTATCGAAGCAGGTTGAATGTATTCTTAATTGTTTGGCGACAATTAGTTAAGTGGTCGCTGGTGCGATCCCTTCACAGGGCAACAAGAAACAAATAAAAATGGTTTATTTCGTGCAAATTTGCAGGACCAATTAAAAGGCAAATGGTCAATATCTTAGATTCTTGACGGGTGATTCATGAAGTGAAATTTTGTATTTTCTCGCCGGTCGATCATTTGTACATATATTGTAATTTCCTTTTATTGTCCTTAACAATTTTTAAACTGTATTTAACAAATCTTCGATTTAAACAGACATACAATAAGGAACACGGAAAGCACCCTTATCAACCAGTCTTGAAATAGTTCAAAGAACTTAAAGATTGACTCAAAAAGCACTTCCAGGGAATTTCCCTTAAAGGGTCTAAAATAGTGACGTAGTCCTCTGCTCAATGTTCAAATTCTGTCTAAAAATGTCCAATCGTTGGAGACATGAAAGCTAAACGAACATATTTGGTAATAGTTTTTTACGGGATTCGTAAAAGTTTCCGATTAAAATGGAATTCGTGATAGGGCTGAATATATATTTTTTTTGTTTAATTAATATGATTACATTATGTTAACGAAAACTATATTTGCATAGGCGCCAGCAGTGAGAGGTAATAGAGGCCACTTGTTTCCCCGTGCTATGAACTTTAACATATGTCTGCCTACTTTTTATACATTTACAATAGAGAATTTTGACCATTTCCTTAAACATCATTGTACATCTATGTACCAATCTATGTTAATCACATTGAATAACATATTTTTTTAATTACTAAAACAACATTATTGAAGTATATTTTACAAAAACCTTATTTAAGACTACAACGATGCAAACTATATACACAATTTGTATGTCCGAAAACTAAAACGGATCCGGGTACTAACGAAATACGATATTTTTGGATATTTTAAAAAAAAATTTTAACAAATTTACACTTACAATTTTCTTTAAATAATTTAACTCTTACAAACTCGAAGTCAAAGTTAAGAAACAGTTAATTGTCTGGATACTAGCGCGGACGTATATGGTTAAAATAACCATCCACACAGGCCTCCATATTCACCATAATCTCTCGACCTAAATCCAAATAACAAACAAATTTGCACAGCCTATGCAATAGATTAACCGCTATTAATTAATAGAAGGGCTTATCTGAGCTTATGATTTGACCATGTGAAATTAATTTTGTGCGACAAATTATTAATAAGTATTTTTTTCTTATCTATTTTATTAACTTTCAATCAATTCATATGTAAAGTTGTGTCTATGATTTAAAAAAATATATTTTTGGGTAGAACATAGGACGCAAAGCATAATACAATGTTTTTAAACCTTGTGCAAAATAATGCTCTTTGAATTCTTGTTCAAAGTTATCTATTTTTACTAGCAAAATGATGATATTTTTGAAATAATATGGTACTCACATTATTAATTCTGGATAATTCACAAAGGTAATGCTCTTTGACGACGAAATTTCTTCTTGAATCCACCTTAATTACTGGTGCGGGAGTTTTTCCAAATTTAAAATAGTCTGCAAACTATAGAGATTAAAAAAAAATTATTAAAATAAAACACTGAAATTATCTAAGTAGAAAAGTGAAATTTTTAACCTCTCCAGTATTAATTGTGGCCGACATAAGAATCACTTTTACATTCCTTGAATTTGTCATCATCAATCGGCGTATAACTATCAATAAAAAGTCCATATCCTGGTCACGTTCATGGACTTCATCCAAAATAATATGCGTATAGTTTCTTAGAGATTTTTCTTTAATAAGTTTTTGCAAAAGAACACCAGTTGTACAGTATAGAAGGCGTGTATCTTCTGACATGTTAGCGTGTAATCCAACCTGAAAAAGTAAATCGTGCTTGGTTAATATGGAGAATATTTGTATTGTACTTTGCATAACTAACCTGATAACCAATGATACTTCCTTCTTCCCATTTTCGCTGTGAACAAACACGACGGGCAATACTAATTGCAGCTATCCGACGTGGCTGGGTAACTATTATGTTTACGCGCTCACGTCGTTTATAAGCGTCTTCAAGAATGTACTGCGGCACCTACATAAGACCGTAAGAAAGCTTTAGACTCTTCATATATAAAACAAACAGGTAGGTATTAATAATTTACCTGTGTCGTTTTTCCACATCCTGTATCACCCTCAAGAACTACAACACGTTTTTGACGTATTGTCTCAATAATTTCCTTATGAGAATCATGAATTGGAAGACCATCATTCCATTGCATATTGAAATGGTATTTATCATAGACAGGATCATCAGTTGGTCCTGGCTTTTTGTCTTCAATGCCATCTTCGTCGTCATCAATATCATCCAAAGTTTCCATTTCTGATAACATAGATGATTCGGCGTAGGTAGATGGTGGGCCTGCAGCAACATTCTCTTCCTACACAAGAAGCGATAGATTCTTAAATAATAAAACAACAGGTTGCGAAGAACTCACCTCCATCATACGCTTCTTCTCAGCAATGCTGTACTCGAGAGCATATTCATTTCCTTTTTCTTCACGTTTGACTATTCGAGGGTCAATGGCTGTTTGTGGATAATAAGTTGTCGTCTGGCCAGAGAGGCAGCCTGTCGGCACAGTAACTCGCTCAAATTTTTTAGAAAAGTCGAAAAAATCATTGATTTCATCCATGGCTTAGTACAGAGTATTTAGTTTTGATTTTAAAATAAATTTGTTAATAAAGTTTAAAATGTAGTTTTTCAGAAATTCACTCGGTTTTTTTGCCGTTGTCCTGCAAATTGGAATCCCAGATCAGATTTGTGTCCTGTGATCAGATTCAGAAGCAACCAGGTCAGGTATAAAATTATTGCATATACGAAAATTATGCACTGTACTCAAAATACAGTTATTTGATGTTTTTTCTTTGTTTGTTGTTGTTAAAAAACAAAACGTGATGTCCAAGTCAGAGATGGTATACTTTTGTCCTTGAATGCTTTTGAATCATGACAGTTCCTTATGATATGACAGAAGTCTAAGGCATCATTCACATGAGCGCGACCAACGAACGACGAATGAATTACAAAATGTGAGTTTATATACGTTTGAAGACATATTTCCACACAAATTCTTAACAAAACGATAGCATTATAGTTTCAATTTGATGTATGATGCATACTTTTACTTCTCAATATCATATATTAATAAATTTAAGAAAACAAATTTATTCGTCGCGAAAAAAATTATAGTTGATACGAACTGTCAAACTTTATTCGCGTTCCACATTATCCACACTCGCAACGAATAAAAAATTCGCGCGTACTTAACCTAAAAAAATCGTTCTTGTTTTAGTTTCGGTGGTGAATGTCAAACTTAATTCGCGACGAATTAAAAACTCTCATGTGAAAGAAATGTCAAAATCGACGAATATTCGTTCATTCGTTGGTCGTTGGTCGTGCTCATGTGACTATTGCTTAAAGGTATTGAAGTTGGTTCGTATAAATGCAACCTGCAACTTTGAGAAGGCATTAAAAAAGGAAAAGTGTCCTAAGGGCTTCAATACATTCAAAAAGTGTATTCAGATAAATGTGCATTTGAATATTTGAACACAAAAAAGCAAAAGAAAATGTTTTAAAGTAAGTTTAATTAAATACACTTACACTTTAATACATTATTCAATTATTGATTTATGTTTTTTGATAAGGTTAAAAACAGTAAGCTTAAAAAATTACTAACATATTCAACATTGTGAATAATATAATTTAAAAAAACGCATATAGTGGGTTCACCAAATAAACGAGAATCGATCGGAACTGGGAACAAATGGATTTCGATGTGATAGAAGAAATATAGGCAAACTATACCGATAAATTCTTCATATGTACAAGAATGAACGTAGATCAGGGGGACGATTATCGTCAGACGATAGCGTTTCGGCGATAGCCTCACTTCACGTACGACGATAATCGTCAAAGTGATCTCGTCAAAACAATAGCGATTCAAGATCAAATCAAAATAGTTTAGGAATCAACAAATATTTTGGAACCCAAGTTCCGTCCTCTGTGGGTATTACGATTTCCCATAGACAAAAACTAGGTTTAATAACATTTTGAAATTATCGGACAAGCATTAAATCGTTGAGTTCATTTTGACATTTCGTTATAAAGGTTACGGAACGACTCCCCAGTTCGAGTACATCCTTCAACATAACCGCTTTAGAAAAAAAAACACAAAAGGGCTACCCAGAGGCACTTTCTTTTATATATGTAGATATCTGGCAACAGTTGATATCATTTTGCTTGCTTTTCAAATTACAAGGTCAACAGTCAACAGCTCAAACGATAATTCCTAAAGTTTGCAGAGTTTTGTGGGAAGTCCTCCAACCAAGTAATATATACCTCAAAGGTCATCAGAAGATTGGAAAGAATCGTGTGAGAAGTTCGACTACTTTTGGAGTTTGCCTCGTTGTGTAGGTTCTAGTAATTGCAATCCAACACCAACAAAAGTGATTCTTCGATTATAAAAAAAAATTGTACAGCTACATAGGTTCTACATTTCACTTTCACTAGAAATGAAATTCAAATCGATTCAAAATATAAAATAGAGTTCTGAAATTCACTTTTAACGGTTTCATTTTTTTCGAACTTAAAACGAAGTGAATTTACGTATTCTACATTTCGATTTTTGCGATTTTTAAGTGATTTTATTTCGATTATATAAAATTCGTTCGATTTTATAACTTCGAATACTTTTCGAAATCACTTTGACGTATATTACATCAGTCAATAAACAATATTGTTCATTGTCATAATTTGTTATTATTCCTTATGATTTTATTTGTTCTGTGTTTTTCAATAAAATAAATAAAGAAAATATCAGTGTTTTTTATTTGCGTTGTGTCGATGCCCATGACAGCTGAAGATGTTCTATTCTTTGCGATAAGCAGTTTCCATGGTGAAAAAGACTCTGTTGTGGAAGTATAGTTTTTGAATGCGTCCTTTTCCTAAAAAATATAATGTAGAAGCTGTAATTTCTTTCGAATAAGGTTCATTATATAAAGAAGCTAAGGTTTTTTTTCTTTAAGTGAAACTACTACTGTTTTTAAACAATTTTCTCTTGTCGAATACAAATCAGACAAACTAAATCTAAACCAGTAAACCAGTTGTGACTTGTGAATGGGGTTGTTTTTGCGGTTCGCCCAGTTAAGTGTGTACAATTCAATACAATTTTCCCAGTTGTTTTGTGTTGTGAATAGCCAAACTAAGGCAGTTTTAACTTTTCATTTATAGAGATGAGAGAAAGAAAGAAATTCCCAGTATGTTGGCAAAAAACAAAATATTTGTTTACTTTTTGAAGTTTAATGAATTAAAGCCTTAATACCACAATTCAATACAGGAAGTGTTGTTGAATAATGTGCGCAGAAAAAGATTCTAGAAACTTCCAGAAAAACCAATCGAATAAAAACACGTCCGCTTTGGATGAGAACAAAATAGAGAGTGGAGTTTATTACATTACTGGTTAACAAAAAGTAGTAAATACATAGGGTGCTTATACATTGAATGGGCATTGTATATTCTATTTCAACACCCCCACTGAATGTACAATCTATTTGAATTTAAGTCCAATAGCTGAAGAGCAAAACAAATGTTTTTGGTGATTAACTGCCTTCGTCAGAAAATCGGCTGACATCTCTGATGTATTGATGTAATTGAGCTTGACTTCACCTTCGTTTATCTTGTTTCGTACAAAGTGGTGCCTGACGTCTATGTGCTTCGTTCGTGGGTGATAAGCAGTAGTCAACGCCAAGCAAATAGCACCTTTGTTGTCACAATTAATCGTTGTTGATGTTGAAGTACATGGAACAAGTTCCTTTTCCAAACTCTTGAGCCATATAGCTTCCTGCACGGCTGAGGATACTGCCATATACTCAGCTTCCGTTGATGACAGGGCGACAGTCGGTTGTTTCTTCGTATTCCACGAAACTGCCGCTTTTCCAGAATAGAAAACGTAGCCTGTAGTTGATCGACGGTCATCACTATCGTTCGCCCAATCTGCATCGCAAAATCCAATTACTTCACGATCCTTGGATTTACAGAACTCTAGCTTAGCATCAGCTGTTCCCTTCAAGTAGCGTAGGATTCTTTTGACGGCGGTCCAGTGTGGCTTGCCAAAATTGGTGCTGAAACGAGATACATTACTTACAGCAAAACTTACGTCGGGCCTTGACACCTGCGCAGCAAACATGATGCACCCTACCGCCTCTTGGTATGGAATATTGGACAATTCATTTCTTTCTTCTTCAGATTGAGGACACATAAGTTTTGTAAGCTTCTGGTTATGGTCCATCGGCGTGTTCACAGGATTGCAGTCTGACATTTCGAAACGTGCCAATATCTCCCTGATGTAATGTTCTTGGTCAATGCTGATAGACCCCTTCTCACGATTTCGTTTTATTTGAATTCCTAAAACAAAACGGGCCTCTCCCATGTCCTTCATATGGAAAGAACTGTGAAGATACAATTTTAGTTTTTTCTTTGTTTCAAAATCTTTGGAGAAAATTAAAATGTCATCGACATATACAGCTACAATAATCGGACTTGCATTCTTGTGAGAAAAATATACACACGGGTCAACTTTTGATTTCTCCAATCCAAACTGTAGAAGTGCGGTGTCTAGCTTCTCATTCCAAAGCCTACTAGCCTGCTTTAGACCATATAGAGATTTCTTCAAGCGACATACTTTACCAGTTTTATCAGAAAACCCTTCAGGTTGTAGCATATAAATCAAGTCCGGTAAATCTCCCTGCAAGAATGCAGTCACTGCATCCATCTGGTCTATATCGAGATCATACTGAGCGGCTAACGAAATCAAAAAACGTATTGTACTATAGCGCACCACCGGAGAAAAGGTTTCCTCGTAGTCGATGCCTTTTCGTTGTGAACAACCTTTTACTACCAAGCGGGCTTTATAGCGACAAATTGCACCATCGGAATTGCGTTTAGTCTTGAAAACCCATTTACAGTTTATAGGTTTTTTATCAGATGGCAAATCGACAAGCTCCCAAGTATCATTCTTCTTCAATGAATCTAGCTCATCTGCCATTGCTTGTCGCCAACATTCCGAATCTGCTCTACTAAGAGCTTCATTTAAAGTAAAAGGGTCATGCAACTCACCTGTTTTTACTGCATACGAAATGTAGTCGTCTCTCTTTATCGGTTTCGGTATTCGATTGCTTCTCCTCATCTGGTCTGGTGCTTCTATCGTGCTCGAAACTGAATGCGGTAGAATGTATTCGATTTCACTGTTCTCACTTCTTCTTTCAATGGTTGGCTCATCAATGGTTTCCGGAAATATCTCCTCGATGTTGTTGATCTCACTTGCAGCATCAGAATATTCGTCAGAATCACACTCAGAGACCTCGCTGACAACTCCTGGAACTTCACCATCTTTACCTGAAACTGAACCAATCTCGAAAAAATAGGAACTTGAATCATCATCCACTGGATATAGATGCTCATCTTCGAAAAATATAACGTCACGGCTAATCACTATCCTGTCTTTGTCTTGATTGTAGAGTCTATAATTTTTCGTGCCATCACAGTATCCAAGGAATACACATGCCTCTGACTTCGCATCCAACTTCTTCCTTTTCTGCTTCGGTATGTGCACCATCGCCTTGCAACCAAATGTTCGCAAGAAACTCATATCAGGCGCAACACCAGTCCACGCTTCCTCAGGGACTTTACATGTTGATGAACTACTCGGAGATCTATTGATAAGGAACACTGCTGTAGATAGTGCTTCTGCCCAAAAATGCTTTGGGAGATTAGCATCAAGGAGCATACATCGTGCCTTTTCGATGATAGTTCTATTCATCCTTTCAATTAGACCGTTGTGTTCGGGTGTGTAAGGTGCTGTTGTAAGATGCTGAATTCCTGACTGACGAAGTAAACTCTGAAATTCTTTTCCACAGTATTCAGATCCATTGTCTGTTCTCAGTGCCTTTATATTCTTGTTGCATTCGTTTTCCACACGGGCCTTGAATTCTCTAAAACAATTCAACGTTTCTGACTTCGCACGCAAAAAATACACAAACGTTTTCCTTGTGAAATCATCCACAAACGTCAAAATATAACGTGCACCACCCATGCTCGCAACATTGATCGGCCCACACAAGTCGGAGTGTATTAACTGCAACACATCACTTGCCCTGGCACCTGGTTTCTTAAATGGTCTACGGCACTGTTTGCCCTTGGCACAGACCTCACAATTAACATTCTCCTGAATACTATCTAAATTTGAATACCCAAAACCATTGAGCATGCTTCGAACGCTACTAAAATTTAAGTGACCCATTCTTCTATGCCATAAATTTATAGCATGATCTACACGATTTGCTGTAAAAGCAGAATCTTTACCTGTACAGTCCAGCTTGAAAAGCTCTCCATCAAGACAAGCTGAGGCCAATAAATTATTTTCTGGATCATAGATTTTACAACCTTTAGAGTCAAAAATCACTTTATTTCCTTTGCGTACGATCTGACTCACAGAAAGAAGGTTAGCACAGAGGTCAGGTATGCATAACACATTTTCCACCTTGACCTTGCAATCATCAATCGGTAAATACACATTTCCAGTACTCTCTACATTCAATCGCATATTGTTAGCCACTACCACCTCGCTGTTTACCTTCACACCTTGATTGACATCCGACAAAAGCCTTGGGTCTGAGCACATATGTGCGGATGCACCGGAATCAACGTACCATGCACCTGGTTGCACGGATGAAACAGAAAACGATGTGTATAAAGACGTCGGTTTGACTACCTGTTTGTTGGATTGCTTCGAAGGACAATTTCGTGCCAAATGTCCAAAATTGTTGCACTGGTAACATCTAGGACCACTGCTACCACTAACACCACCACCAACGCCACCACCGCCGGTACTACTGCCAACACTAGAGACAACACCACGACCACTTGAACCACCACCAGCACCATTGTATCTCTTCTTCTGAAAGCGACGTTTGCCACCATAAAAGGCAACTGCATCCGACTCATTCAACTTCACATCCTGAAGTATCTTTGTCTTGACTGAATCGCCAGTGATTTTCATGCCGCAGCTCTCAATGCCCATAATCATAGGCTTGTAATTGTCACTTAACCCAGCCAATAACAAAGTACCTACCCATTCCTCCGTAACCTTTAGACCGATGCCATTCAGTTTGTGTGCTGTCGAGATAATGTCGTTCACGTACACCTCCACGGATGAACAGTCTTCCAGCTTTGTGCTAATGAGTTTGCGCAACAAACCCACTCTCCGAGACAGCCCGTTGTCTTCAAAAGCAGACTGCAGTCTATCCCAACATTCCTTTGCCGTTGTTGTGTCCTGGACATGGACATAGTTGATGGGTTCTAAGAGAAGGATTATTCTCGACCTCGCCATGGTGATTCTCTTGATGTCTTCTTCCTCATCGCTCACAACGCAGGACCACAAATCCTCAAGCTCGAGATATGCCTGAACTGCGAAGCGCCACGTGTCGTAGTTTTCTCGCCCTTTAAGTTTCTGAATAGATGGGAGGCTGTTAGCCATTATTATAAATTTCGCCTGTTGTTAATAATATAATAATATATGATAATATAAATGATTTATCTATTTAGGAGCTTCTGGGCCCATAACCTGTTGTTGAATAATGTGCGCAGAAAAAGATTCTAGAAACTTCCAGAAAAACCAATCGAATAAAAACACGTCCGCTTTGGATGAGAACAAAATAGAGAGTGGAGTTTATTACATTACTGGTTAACAAAAAGTAGTAAATACATAGGGTGCTTATACATTGAATGGGCATTGTATATTCTATTTCAACAGGAAGTGCATTAAAATCCCGTTAGCAAAATATCAACGTCAAAACTCAAGAGTGAAAGCTTATCTTTATTTAACATTTTTTGCAAAAAGTAAAGGAGCGAAATATAAAGAAGTAGCTAAGAAATTAAAAACTTGTAAAACAACGTTCTTGGATTTATTTTGTATTGGTGTGTCTATGAAGTCAAGCCTTAACAATTTTTAAGATCTGGATGCACAATCAAAATCAAAAACATTATAGATTAATTCTTAATTCTCCTAAAATGAATTCTCCTATGATGAAGTTGATAGAGTTTTAACAAAAAATCGTTCAAACACTAAACAAAATTTACTATTTCTTTGATCGAAACACAATTCTAGTTTTATCTAAATGATTTCTGTAAGTATAATATAATCTAAATGATTTCTGTAAATAAATGAGGTTCAAGAGAATATTCAATTATCACACGAATACAAACCTTTAACCACAATTCATTATTATTTTAATCTGTCTAAATCTCAATTATTTCTCCTATTTTTCGTGCTTATTTTGCAAAAATAACTAATATATGTACATATGTATGTATTTTCTTTCAAGAGTCAAATATCAGAATCATAATCTTCTCGTGTAGAATTACTAAAGCACTGAATGTGTCCATTTCTCCGAAATTTGTCTTACATCAAAAATTGCGTTTGCGCATTTTGATCATTTGTTTAAACAATTCAATAAAATACACAACTATTTATTTATATTTTGACTTATCAAATGACATCAGGTCGTTTACAAATGACTGATGGATCAGCAACAGAACATTTGAAGAAATTCGTCTTCACAAACGTTACTCAACCAAACCATCAAGGGATACCACCAGAAAAGTCTCTTGAAATACTTATCCCCGAGGTAAGCTCTTTGATTGACAGTATTCATTTTACATTTGTTTTTCTAACTAGCTTTGTCTTTGATATAAATTTCCTTATAGCTCTTGCAATCCGGCTACTCATTTTACACTTGGCCTTGTGCACCAATACTCGCTTGGTTTTTGTGGGAAAGACGTCATTCTTTGGTTGGAAAACGAGTTCTAGAACTTGGAGCAGGAACAGCCCTGCCTGGTATATTAGCCGCAAAGTGTGGAGCGCAGGTTGTTCTTAGTGATAATTGTATTCTACCCAAATCTCTGGCACATATACGCCGAGCTTGTTTAGCAAATAACTTGGTTCCTGGTCAAAGTATCGATGTTATTGGTCTCAGTTGGGGTTTACTATTGAACAGTGTATTTAACTTGGGTTCTCTTGATTTAATCATAGCTGCAGATTGTTACTACGATCCAAGTGTATTCGAGGACATTGTTGTAACAGTTTCGTTTTTATTGGACAGGAATCCCGAAGCAAAGTTCATATTCACATATCAAGAGCGTAGTGCAGATTGGTCAATCGAAGCATTGCTAAAAAAGTGGAATTTGCATGCGGCTCAGATAAATATCGACGACATTGGAAAGTATTCTGGTGTAGATTTGATTGAGTTAATGGGCGGCCATACCATTCATTTAGTTGAAGTTTCTAAGTAATTATTTAAACAAAATAAATATACATAGGTATAATGTCTCAGGCGTCATTTCTTCGCAATTCTTATAAACTCTTTGTTGGAAACCTACCATGGACCGTGGGAAGCCGGGAGCTGCAGTTGTACTTCTCGAAATTTGGAAATGTTGCAAATGCATCAGTTATATTCGATAAAAACAACGGATTCTCTAAGAGCTATGGTTTTGTTGTATTTTCAACGCGCGACGCATTCAATAGCGCTTCCAATCATACTCATCATTTATTGGATGGAAGAGTACTAAGGGTGCAAGAAGCAAGCAATTAATGTATTAGAATGTTATTTTACTAGATTTTTTGTAATGAAGAAATAAATTAAAAAAATAGACAATTATTTTTATTTAGCTCCAACAAATCGGTCTAACCCATTCTCAAAAGAAGTGCTTGGCGGCATGATTATTACATAAGCGAATTGTTTAAAGAATTTGGCAGTAAAATCAAATAATTAGGAGATCTTTTCAATAAAACGGCCTTTCAATTAACGAGAAGTTCAAAATTTTGCTATATGCAGCTTACTACGCAAGAACTGATTTCTTACAAGTGCTCTCCTCATTTCTAAAGAATATTTCTTCACAATTATATAAGTATGTAACTAATAGAAAAACCAATTAATATAATTAGAATGACTTAATACAAAATGTAATTAAAAAAAATTACTGTCGCTGCGGACAGGATTCGAACCTGTGCGGGTAGAACCCAATGGATTTCAAGTCCATCTCCTTAACCACTCGGACACCGCAGCTGCTGAAAAAATGTGTGTAAAATATCGTACATTTGTATCTTATTAACGTGCTTAGATAGGGTGTATCAAGCGTACTGTATTGAAATAGTATACTGTACATTTTCTTATTTGCGTTCCCGTTTATAACGATGAAAAGAATAGAACGAGTGCACAAGTTAATAAATAAATCAGTACCTATTGGAAATTTTTGAAAAATAAGAATTTAATTTAAATGAAGCCATTTCTTCATCCACACACGGTTCTTTCTATACAATTTTTTAGTACCCAGGGTTGTAAAAGAATACAATCATTATCAATAATGAGATTGAATTTATTGACGTAGGTTGCAATACATTTAAGTTTTTGAGAAAAAGTGCATCAAAAGTACAACTTCCGAAAATTGAAATAGGACGTGTTAGTGGGCATTTGTCCTGCAGAGGTCGCCGAAAACGCGTTTTTGTTGTACATGACAGACGTCTACGTGAACGCATTTTCCCCGTAGACGTCGACAAAAATGCATTTATTTTGGCGTTTTTGGACTTTTGAGATTGGTCGCATTCAAAACGACTTGACTTCCTGAATTTGAATAAGTACATGACAGACGTGTAAGTGACACGTGGAAAGTTAGTCACGAAAAATCTCCCTAGCTATCAAGTCAAGTCAACTTATGTCAAAACGACAATTGTATGGGCAGGTTTAGACAACATAAGGGACTTCATTTGCAGTCAACTTCATTCTTTCAACGTAAATTTTAACCAAAAACACTATTACCAAGACCGGAATCTTTCGTACGTTTCACTCTCCAAAACCCGTTTGTTTACAATGTTGTATTTGTAATTTTGACAATTAGTCCATGAATAGATGTGAGCACAAACAAAAAAAAAACGATGCCGTGGGCTAGCGGCACTTTGCATAGCAAAAACAAAATGGAGGGGTTAATAAGTTTTTTTCAGATTTTTCCTTTCACTTTTTTCGATGAAAAAGTCAGTTTTAAGCTTTAATTTTGCAGGCATTTTGTGGATAGTGAACCAATGTACTTTTTTGTCTTGAAAAAAGCATGTTCAACATCAGTTTATTATAATTAATTCACTAATTTACAGTAATCACTACGAAATTCTTTAAATTTCATAATAATCCCCGGATTTTTGTATCAAAGATGCGTTCGAAGAACCATCAATTTAAGGGTGCGAGTGCAATTTTTGTATTGAATTCTAATAAATTTTCGTTAACGAACGGCCCAAATATTTTGTTTGCAAGTAATTCAAATCTGTATCAATTTAATTAATCCAAGTATATTTATAGTTTGTATATTTAAAAAAAAGAGTTATAATCGAAAAATATCTTATCCATAACATTCTTGATTGATGGAAGCATACATGTATTTGCTATCAAAAAAAAACTATGCATCAAAGGAACACAAATGTTTTAAAAAAGTAATCAGAACGATTATAGCGAATTTATTGAATAAATGCAGAGCAAATAAAATGTAAATTTTGACATATATCACAAAATGAAAACGTCTTAAAATCGTTCTGAATTCATGCACAACTAATTCAATAGAACATGTAATCGTCATAAATGTTTATTGTTGTACAGAAGTTTTTTTTTAGTGAATTTCCACAGTGTAACGCAAAATATAATTTTCATTCATTCCTTAAAAATGTTTAGTTACCAAAGTTCAAGTTTGCTTATTATTGTTTGAAAAGTATGTTTAGTAAAAATGCTGCTAATAATAAAACAAAATTAATGAGTTTTACGTATGTTTTTGTTTTTCGTAATATAATAAATACTACCGTAGATTACATTTTATAAATGCAGAACATAGAAGAAAATATACATAAACAATAGTTTTCAGATATAAAGCAGAGGTTAGCGTAGAAAAATATTTTTGAGAAAGCCAATAATATTTTAAATATGTTCATTAAAGAAATTTCCGCTTCGGCTAACCTTCATCAACTTTTAAAAAAAAAAATTAGCATTAATAGCAGCCAATTATTTCATAGCATAATTAATTTTTCAGATTGTAAAATGTCTAGAAATTTGCATACGCTACAAAATTCGTAATTTTATGCGTAAACATAGAAGATAACATTTTTTAGTCAAGAAGTATGGATTTTGGCGCGTATATCGGTTTTTTTCTATTGGGTGTTCGGTTTCCCTATACTGGAATAAAAAAAAGTTACTTAAATCTATTTATTGCACTCATTTAGTTGGTATTGTGTGTAAACATATTGCCTTTTTCTATTCCTTAAAGATGCTTTACACAAAGCAACTTATTTTTAAAACATGGTTCCCTCAAATTTGTATTCCAAAATCTAACTACAAACAAAATTCTAACTCTAACATAGTCCCTCAAAAAGAAATTTTCAGGAATATTTCTGCAACAAATAAAAATAAAATTTGGTCTTGTAATTATCGAACTGCTTAAATGATGAAAATACTAATCTAATTGAGGAATCTGAACTAGCTAAAGTTGGCAATGGAACTTCACAAGTATGCTTCTCGTAGCATTGTCTGTACAAAAAAATACGGAGGCATCCGCCTATTGTTTCCACCTGAACTTATAACGTCGCCAAGAAAATGCTCTAAACAAACTACACCTGAAAAAATTGTCTGTTTTGTTGTTTTACAAAGTATTGAGTTACACTTTTGTCCATTTGAAATAACTATACTTAACCGGTTGCAGCGCATGTTGCGTTCGCAAATTATTTAAGTAAACAAAATAAATAATAATAAACTAATAAATCATTAAATAATATGTATTTGGTCAATTTTATTTATTTAATATACATTTACAACATTTATTTGGATGGAAATTAAAAAGCTATACAAATCTTCCAATTTAAGACCATGTCAACACTTCAGATTCTGTTGGTTAGGATTGTTTAGTTTTTGAACGAGGCCATGAAACATTCAAAATGAAGCATTTAGATGGGGCTGATTACTATAATGAAGCATTTTGATGGGCCAAAGCACTAATTGTGAGAATGTGTTTGGTTTTTTGCATCATTTCACGCACACTTTCTCACATTTAGTGCTTTTTAGCTTGTAGGCAAACCGAAATGTCAGTCTGAGATTCCGGTCTTGGTAATAGAGTGTTTTTGATTTTAACCAAGGCAACTAGTTAGTTTTTCAAGTGTCATGAATTTAAAATTCATAACTTTACTTCACAAACCTCTACTTCAAGTTCATAGTACAAAAACTACCAAAATCATTATTTTCTACAAAACACTCCTCAGGCAAGCTACAAGTCCATCACGATTTCCAAATTAACAAGGAACCTTTTTACAGAAAGCATTTAATGAAGTTGTGCAGAAAATAAATAAATCATTGAGTACTAAAGTTCATCTTTTAGTTGAACTAAAAAACATGATCAACTGTCATTTTGACATAAGTTGACTTGACTTGATAGTTGCCTTGCCTTACTTTCAAGACCCTTATGTCGGCTGAACCTGCCCTATGTTTTTTTCATTCAACTGAAAGCTGAACTTTATTACTCTATGGTTTATTTATTTTCTGCAACTTGCCTGAGGAGTGTTTTGTAGACAATAATGTTTTTAGTAGTTTTTGTACGATGAACTAAAGGTAGGAATTAGTGAAGTAAAGTTCCAAGTTTGAAATGTATGACACTTGAAAAACTAACTAGCTGCATTTGTCAAAATGCACGTTCAAAGAATGCAGTTGACTGCATATGAAGTCCCTTATGTTGTCTGAACCTGCCCAATGATATACCAAAATATCAGAAAACTTCCCCTGATTACACAAATTTGTGTCCAGGATGTGCAACCAAAACGTCTTGGACATTCCTTTTTATTTATCAGGGAAAGTTTTTCTTATATTTTGTTATAGGTACCATTCTTAGGGTTATATATTATAAGAAAAAATTTATAAGGTTTAAAGTTGAAAAATGCATTTGAAAAGGCTTAAAATGCGTCTGGTAAACAGAAGGCTGAAAGTAAAAGTCTTGGACAGACATTTCTGTAATCAGAGGATTTTTTCTGTTTTTTTGATGTATCACTCATGTGGTTATCATTTCGACCTCAAAATGGGGAAAAATAACGATTTTTGAACGCTGAAAGTTTGATATAATGATGCTGTTGAATTTGATATACTGACATTCACATCAAAAAATGTTGGTTATCACTCCACTCCCAAAAATTACTGTCGGCTCTAGGTCTATTATAATCTCTGCTGTAACATACATATAAGGCACACCTAAAAATTATAAAAAAAAAACAATTAAATGTTGATTTTTGATTCAATGTTTTAACGAATAAAGTTGGTTTGAAACAAAAATAACGTTTTTAAAGATTTATTTTATTTCAGTTTTTTTAACAAAAAAGTTTAATATATAAAAAATAAATGTAGCTTAAAAACATAAGACCTTACAGTCTTCAAAGTACCAGATCATAAAAATGTGATGTGATTGTAATATAATAATAATATAATTTTTAGTTTTGAAAAAAGCTTCACTTTTGAATTACTCAAAAATGTAGGAAATAACAAATCTGAGCTTAATACTTGGATCGCACCCTTCTAAAGAACACTTTCTCATATTAACTCATTTTAAAAAAAAATAGAATTGAAATTATATTACTCAATTCAATTTTTAATTTTAATAAACTATTATTGATAAGTTGTTGGAAAAGTACCCTCTCTTGTTTAACAGAATGGCCTATGTCCCTATTCCTATCGGAAGGTTAACTTCAATTTGGCCTTAAGACGAATACATGTTGTTGAATAAAAAAGAAACAATTAGATAACCATGAGGTGTATCTAACTTTCCAGCGTTAAGATTGATATTGATTGAGAAAAAATGGTTGAGGCAACTTTAAACGAAAGCGAATTAGCATGGGCACCAAATCTAACATTGGAAAACAACGATAACCTACATTATCTGATAAAACTTTTATTAAAGCCAGAAAACCATTTTTGAGTTGTCTTTGTAAATAAAGTTGCATTGGTCCATATCTCCGGAAACTCAAGTAACTATATTCTATATATGTACATCAGACCATGGGTTAAATCCGGTAGTTCTGATTTTTTGGTTACTTGTTTATGATGTTGGCCTTATTAATAATCCAAGTTTCCGACATCGAGCGCCGAACGCAAGATTTACAAAAATCAGAAAAACAGTGTACATTTTGCGCTTTTTTGGCTCAAACGTATTTTTAACCCTGAAGTTGATTTTTTTTAAATACACTTTGTGTCACATTCATGTGGAATGAATGAGGTACCTATGTAGTATTTTAAATTGCAAAAAAAATGTTTGTATTAAGTTGATAAATACAGGTTTTATGGCGGTGTTTCCGAAGAAGGTCATAAAAAGTACCTGTTTTATTGTGTCACATGTATAGAGACAAGATCTAATTTTACCTGTAAGAACATTGTTGGAGCGTATAAACCTCAAACACATAGTTCAATGTAAACTCAACTAAATTGCAGACTTATACTTATATCTATCCTTGTTCGTAAATATGTATCTTTCTTGCTCACTCTGGAATTGTCTCCAACTTTCAAATTAGATACATAACCATAACCGTTTTTTACTGAATAAATACTTTTACTTTGTTTTTTGATCTCAAGAAGTTTGTGTCGTGTTTTTTATCTCAGGTTATGGGCCCAGGGTGATTGCCTATGCTGACGATGTTGCAATATCTGTATCTGGAAAACACTCCCAAGTTCTCTCGGAACTCCTACAAAATGCCTTGAATAGGCTAACAAAATGGGCTAAGCAATGTGGACGTCAATCCACATAAAACAGAACTAGTACTCTTTTCAAGAAGGTACAAAATTCCTCAGCTCAGCCCACCTAAGATTAAAGGAATACCATTAAGGTTTTCCGACCAAGCTAAATATTTAGGCCTCATTTTAGACAAAAAACTAAATTGGAAGGCAAATATCGATGAAAGAGTAAAAAAGGCCACTGTAGCGCTTTTTACTTGCAAAAAGGCCATAGGATCAAAATGGGGCTTCTCCCCAAAAATAACCCACTGGCTATACACTTCGGTAATTAGACCGATACTCATTTATGGAGTTGTCGTATGGTGGACCGCACTGGACAAGATGGTAAATCTAAATAAGTTCACCAAAGTCCAGCGGTCAGCAGGTATGTGCATCACAGGAGCACTTCGCTCAACACCAACCGCAGCCCTTGAAGTGCTTTTAAGCCTAACACCTCTTGACATCTTCTCCAAAATGGTGGCAGCCAACTCATGTGTGAGGCTTAGAGCCACCTCTCAATGGAACAGTAACAATACATGGACATACTATCATTCTAGACAATTTCAGATCTATCCCAGATCGCTTAGACTATACCACCCCTAAAATGGTATTCGGTAAAAACTTCCATGTGTCCATCCCTTCAAGATCCTCCTGGGAAGAAGAGAGACCCCTGGAAGACAATGCGATACACTTCTATACAAACGGTTCAAAGACCGATTACGGAGTTGGAAGTGGTATCTATTCGGAACAACTGAATCTAAGTCTATCATATAGACTTCCCAATCAATGTAGTGTATTCCAGGCAGAAGTAATGGCGATTAAAGAGGCACTATCCTGGCTCAGAGAAAACGTTATATCTTGCAAGGATATACGAATCTTCTCGGACAGCCAGGCTGCTCTTAAATCTCTCGCGTCTGTCTCCACAAACTCACAAGTAGTCCACGATTGTCGATCATCTCTGAATGAGATGACAGAACAGTTTAATATTCACCTCATTTGGGTGCCGGGCCACAGAGACATTCCGGGAAATTGTAAAGCCGATGAGCTCGCCAAAAACGGAACACTTCTGCCTAATGTTAGACAAAAACATAACATAGGAACACCACTTGCTACATGCAAATATCTTCTCAAACAATATGCTCTAGAAGCAACAAATGCTAGATGGTCACAGAGTACCACCTGCCTAGCAACCGAGAAAATAAGGCCAAGCATAGATTTAAATCGGTCAAAAGGCTTGATATCCCTGAGCAGACAAAATATAAGCTCTACAATTGGAGTAATAACAGGACACTGCCTCATAGGAAGACATGCCCTGAGGCTAGGGGTCTACACAAATGACTTTTGTAGAAGCTGCATGGACGAGGAGGAAGAGGAAACAGTCCAACACCTATGTACATGTCCAGCACTCTCCATTAGAAGGAATAACTTTCTTGGCAATCCCTTCTTCGACAATACCAGTGAACTGGCAACGATTGACACAAAGTGTCTCTCTAACTTTATTAAAAGCACAAAATGGTTTGTTTAATTTTCATTACTCCCCCATGAGTAACCTCATTAGTGGTATCACAATGGACCCTTGCGGTCTAAGTGAGTCGATGACATCTGGACAGCCACTCCAACCTAACCTAACCTAACCTATGGGCCCAGATCGTTAAAAACTGCGTAAAAGAGAATAAAGTTCGTTTCAGTTGTTTGAAGTGCGCGAATTATTTAAAAAGTCGGTATAAATTTTCATATTGACCAAAAAAAATCGTAGACGATTTAATGGTTTAATTGCATCTGCCCTAAGTAAACCAGTCGCTGAACTCGTGCTGACCTGTGAAAAGTCAAAAGATATCTGGGACAAGTTGTGTGCTCGTTTCGAGCGAAGCAGTACTCAAAGGCTGACTTTCAAGCAAGGAGAGATGAGAAAGAAGACATAAGTACTCATGTAGCGAAGTTGCAAAAATTGTTTGTTGACCTCAACACCGAAGTATCCAAACACAAAGAGAATACGCTTTCAGAAATAATTCTGAATGGGCGGATTATGTCGACTCTTGGGAAAGAATATGATAATTTCCGTGTTCTGTGGACACTATCACATCCGAAGATCAAAAGCTCAATTTATTGATTGAAAAGCTATGCTCAATCGAACTACGTGAAAGTCGAGTTGAAAACGAGACGACTGAAGTTACAGCTTTTGTTGCAAGAGGACAGTTCAAGAAAAAGCAGAAGTCCGACAAAATAGAACGTGCAAAGAAGAGATTCCCGTGCAACAAATGCAAAGAACTGGGACATTGGGCAGCTGAGTGTCCACAAAACAAGGCTATAGATCATCGAGGTACCAGAGAAAATGCTAATTGAAAGAAAAATGTTGGCTTGATAACATACTCCTTAAATGCATCAACCAACAATTGCATTAAAGCCGACCAATGGTACTGTGACAGTGGTGCGTCCAGGCACATAACGCCAAGCAAATTGTACTTCGAGAGCTTTGCTATTCCAGAAATAATTAGCCTCGGAAAGCAGGCGTCACGATGAAAGCATACGGCCAAGGAGATATCACGATTCAGAGACATACAGATGGAGCATGGCAGGATGCAACACTGAAACGTGTTTGGTACATATGTGCCAGATGCAAATGCGCATCTATTTTCGGTGAAAGCTGCAGCACAAAACGGTTTTGCTACAATTTTGGACAGCAAAAGTGTGAGAATTTACGAAATACACAGTGGCCAGTTAATAATCTCTGGTCATCTACAAAATGAGCTGTACGCGTTGAATATTCGTGTTGTAAGGCCAACTAAACCAGCGGAAGTTCATCTAGTAAATGCCTCGGATACGTTGCAAGTGTATCATGAACGTTTTGCTCACTAAAACAAAAGGCATGTTAAAAACGTCTTAAATAAAATGAACATCAATGTGGCTGAAGGCGATGAGAAGTAAATGCGATGGTTGTGCGCTCGGCAAAATGCACAGACTTCCATTCAAGAAGCGAAGTAATAGACCAACTGCTGTGGGCGAAATAATTCATGCGGATGTACTCAGTCCCGTTGAAACAACATCTGTTGGAGGAGCTCGTTTTTACGTTTGTTTCAAAGATGATTATAGTAAATTCCGAAGGTTGTTCTTCTTGAAACATAAGAGCGAAGTCTGCAAATCCTTGGAACAATTTTTGAACGAAGCTAAAACAAATGGACACACTGTGAAGAAGTTACGTTGCGATGGTGGTAAAGAATTCGATAACAAAGATGTTGCTGAAGTACTTGCGAAACGAGGGATTGAGTATTGCATTGGACCTCCCTATACTCCACAACAAAATGGACTAGCTGAGCGAGAAAATCGCACTATCGTCGAAGCAGCAAGAGCCATGCGACTTTCAAGTAAATTGCCAAAGGTATTGTGGGCTGAGGCCTGCAATACAGCCGCGTATATCCTTAATCGTACCGGTCCAACTGTAGTCGAGAATAAAGTGCCTTTCGAGTTATGGTACGACAGAGACTGTGGAAAGCTGGATCATTTGAAAATATTTGGAACCCGATGTTATGTGCACATTCCGAATGAACGGCGTAAGAAATTTGACCAAAAAGCGTTGTTTGGCAATTTAGTTGGATATGTCAACGACAAAGACGGATACCGAGTCTGGGTTCCAAAACTCAGGAAAGTAGTCTGTAGTCACGATGTAATCTTCAAGCCAAAAATGGTATACACCATAAGCCTGAACAATGAAGATGCAGACAGTCAACCATCAGATGAAATTAAAATTTAAAATTCATCAAATTGAGAAGTCACCGCCGAAGAAAAATGTGAAATGAAAGATGAAAGTACGTCAACAGGTACAAAATTCCTCAGCTCAGCCCACCTAAGATTAAAGGAATACCATTAAGGTTTTCCGACCAAGCTAAATATTTAGGCCTCATTTTAGACAAAAAACTAAATTGGAAGGCAAATATCGATGAAAGAGTAAAAAAGGCCACTGTAGCGCTTTTTACTTGCAAAAAGGCCATAGGATCAAAATGGGGCTTCTCCCCAAAAATAACCCACTGGCTATACACTTCGGTAATTAGACCGATACTCACTTATGGAGTTGTCGTATGGTGGACCGCACTGGACAAGATGGTAAATCTAAATAAGTTCATCAAGGTCCAGCGGTCAGCAGGTATGTGCATCACAGGAGCACTTCGCTCAACACCAACTGCAGCCCTGGATGTGCTTTTAAACCTAACACCTCTTGACATCTTCTCCAAAATGGTGGCAGCCAACTCATATGTGAGGCTTAGAGCCACCTCTCAATGGAACAGTAACAATACATGGACATACTATCATTCTAGACAATTTCAGATCTATCCCAGATCGCTTAGACTATACCACCCCTAAAATGGTATTCGGTAAAAACTTCCATGTGTCCATCCCTTCAAGATCCTCCTGGGAAGAAGAGAGACCCCTGGAAGACAATGCGATACACTTCTATACAAACGGTTCAAAGACCGATTACGGAGTTGGAAGTGGTATCTATTCGGAACAACTGAATCTAAGTCTATCATATAGACTTCCCAATCAATGTAGTGTATTCCAGGCAGAAGTAATGGCGATTAAAGAGGTTATATCTTGCAAGGATATACGAATCTTCTCGGACAGCCAGGCTGCTCTTAAATCTCTCGCGTCTGTCTCCACAAACTCACAAGTAGTCCACGATTGTCGATCATCTCTGAATGAGATGACAGAACAGTTTAATATTCACCTCATTTGGGTGCCGGGCCACAGAGACATTCCGGGAAATTGTAAAGCCGATGAGCTCGCCAAAAACGGAACACTTCTGCCTAATGTTAGACAAAAACATAACATAGGAACACCACTTGCTACATGCAAATATCTTCTCAAACAATATGCTCTAGAAGCAACAAATGCTAGATGGTCACAGAGTACCACCTGCCTAGCAACCGAGAAAATAAGGCCAAGCATAGATTTAAATCGGTCAAAAGGCTTGATATCCCTGAGCAGACAAAATATAAGCTCTACAATTGGAGTAATAACAGGACACTGCCTCATAGGAAGACATGCCCTGAGGCTAGGGGTCTACACAAATGACTTTTGTAGAAGCTGCATGGACGAGGAGGAAGAGGAAACAGTCCAACACCTATGTACATGTCCAGCACTCTCCATTAGAAGGAATAACTTTCTTGGCAATCCCTTCTTCGACAATACCAGTGAACTGGCAACGATTGACACAAAGTGTCTCTCTAACTTTATTAAAAGCACAAAATGGTTTGTTTAATTTTCATTACTCCCCCATGAGTAACCTCATTAGTGGTATCACAATGGACCCTTGCGGTCTAAGTGAGTCGATGACATCTGGACAGCCACTCCAACCTAACCTAACCTAACCTATGGGCCCAGATCGTTAAAAACTGCGTAAAAGAGAATAAAGTTCGTTTCAGTTGTTTGAAGTGCGCGAATTATTTAAAAAGTCGGTATAAATTTTCATATTGACCAAAAAAAATCGTAGACGATTTAATGGTTTAATTGCATCTGCCCTAAGTAAACCAGTCGCTGAACTCGTGCTGACCTGTGAAAAGTCAAAAGATATCTGGGACAAGTTGTGTGCTCGTTTCGAGCGAAGCAGTACTCAAAGGCTGACTTTCAAGCAAGGAGAGATGAGAAAGAAGACATAAGTACTCATGTAGCGAAGTTGCAAAAATTGTTTGTTGACCTCAACACCGAAGTATCCAAACACAAAGAGAATACGCTTTCAGAAATAATTCTGAATGGGCGGATTATGTCGACTCTTGGGAAAGAATATGATAATTTCCGTGTTCTGTGGACACTATCACATCCGAAGATCAAAAGCTCAATTTATTGATTGAAAAGCTATGCTCAATCGAACTACGTGAAAGTCGAGTTGAAAACGAGACGACTGAAGTTACAGCTTTTGTTGCAAGAGGACAGTTCAAGAAAAAGCAGAAGTCCGACAAAGTAGAACGTGCAAAGAAGAGATTCCCGTGCAACAAATGCAAAGAACTGGGACATTGGGCAGCTGAGTGTCCACAAAACAAGGCTATAGATCATCGAGGTACCAGAGAAAATGCTAATTGAAAGAAAAATGTTGGCTTGATAACATACTCCTTAAATGCATCAACCAACAATTGCATTAAAGCCGACCAATGGTACTGTGACAGTGGTGCGTCCAGGCACATAACGCCAAGCAAATTGTACTTCGAGAGCTTTGCTATTCCAGAAATAATTAGCCTCGGAAAGCAGGCGTCACGATGAAAGCATACGGCCAAGGAGATATCACGATTCAGAGACATACAGATGGAGCATGGCAGGATGCAACACTGAAACGTGTTTGGTACATATGTGCCAGATGCAAATGCGCATCTATTTTCGGTGAAAGCTGCAGCACAAAACGGTTTTGCTACAACTTTGGACAGCAAAAGTGTGAGAATTCACGAAATACACAGTGGCCAGTTAATAATCTCTGGTCATCTACAAAATGAGCTGTACGCGTTGAATATTCGTGTTGTAAGGCCAACTAAACCAGCGGAAGTTCATCTAGTAAATGCCTCGGATACGTTGCAAGTGTATCATGAACGTTTTGCTCACTAAAACAAAAGGCATGTTAAAAACGTCTTAAATAAAATGAACATCAATGTGGCTGAAGGCGATGAGAAGTAAATGCGATGGTTGTGCGCTCGGCAAAATGCACAGACTTCCATTCAAGAAGCGAAGTAATAGACCAACTGCTGTGGGCGAAATAATTCATGCGGATGTACTCAGTCCCGTTGAAACAACATCTGTTGGAGGAGCTCGTTTTTACGTTTGTTTCAAAGATGATTATAGTAAATTCCGAAGGTTGTTCTTCTTGAAACATAAGAGCGAAGTCTGCAAATCCTTGGAACAATTTTTGAACGAAGCTAAAACAAATGGACACACTGTGAAGAAGTTACGTTGCGATGGTGGTAAAGAATTCGATAACAAAGATGTTGCTGAAGTACTTGCGAAACGAGGGATTGAGTATTGCATTGGACCTCCCTATACTCCACAACAAAATGGACTAGCTGAGCGAGAAAATCGCACTATCGTCGAAGCAGCAAGAGCCATGCGACTTTCAAGTAAATTGCCAAAGGTATTGTGGGCTGAGGCCTGCAATACAGCCGCGTATATCCTTAATCGTACCGGTCCAACTGTAGTCGAGAATAAAGTGCCTTTCGAGTTATGGTACGACAGAGACTGTGGAAAGCTGGATCATTTGAAAATATTTGGAACCCGATGTTATGTGCACATTCCGAATGAACGGCGCACAGTGGCCCGTTTATGCAAAAGTGCTTGCAATATTCATTTTTCGAGTGGGTCTATAATGCAAAACTTTTTAGTTCACTGGACTCACAAATATTTGGAGCTTGAGTAATCGAAAAAAATATTCAATTTGGGTTATTGGTGTGCCTTATAGAGCAGGCCAAAGTTGAACATTTTTTATGATGATCATTTTTTTTTATTTTTTTATTTTTTTTCTTAACTTTGAATGAAAAAACTAGAAAAAGGGCTTCCAAACGCTTTTCGTTTTTGTTTTTATGATATGCTTTGCCATTATTTAGATCGGTAGTTAAAACAAAAAAAAAATTTTTTTAATTGTTTAATTTAATTTTTTTGGAAACACTACTTTTTGCACACTTTTTCGACTTCAAATTGGATAGAAAAAAAAGGTTCAACGAGTGGTGCTAAGATCTCAACTGATTCAGAATCCTTATATATTCCTTTACATAAATCCAAAAGATCAACTGCGTCATTTTGCATCGAACTGAGCTAGGGAGATTTGAAGTGATGAAGTCAGTCATTTTTCCCCTCTTTTTTATGGAATTTTTTTTTATGGTTTTCTTTGTTTTGTGTGTGGTGGATTTAAAAAAGATGATTTTATTTTAAAAAGGTAAATCATTTTTATTTTTTGTTTATTACATAAGATTTTCAAGAGTTTTAGAACTAATTTTTTTAATCCTGTTATAAAATTTTAAATAACGCATTTGTTTTCGGGTACGATTGAATTTTGATCAGGTACTTTTATTGATAAGGATTAAGATTAAGAATTTATTGATAAGATTTAAGGATAAAACGATTTTGGAATATGTTAGTATACAGGTAGACAGACAGGTAGTTTTATTTCGGTGTCTTTAAATATAATTAATATAAGGATTAAAGCGACTTGAGTGCAGGTATTTACTCTAAGGTATAAAAAGATGAAACATTTGACTAAAATAATCATTTAGAATTCAAACGAGCGTTCGAGCAGTTGCTTTTATTTTTCAAAACAATTTAAAATGGATATTCCGAATAAGGATTTGTTTGAACTTTTTGTCAATGTTACCACTTGCAATGAGTTTATATCTGCCGTGGAAATTGAATACCAACTACCAGATGCAAATGCAATCAAACAGATATTAAAACAATTCTATTACAACCTTGATAGAAAATGGATAGCAGCCAAAAGATCGAGAAATAACTTTAAAAAGAATGCAGAATGGCTTTCCTTATCTCTGCATATCAATACCGGACAAACAGAAGAAGCGGGTGATCTCCCAACTACATCGAGAGGAAGACCAAGAAAGACAGTCAATGAGTGCGCAACATTTACTAAAAAACAAAAAATAATCAAAGCTACAAAGGAGATATGTACAGAACATCTCTCTGAAGCTTTGAGTATAAGATACAATAAGGACCATGAAAAAGGGAAGAGTGATATAATTCAGGCAATATCTTCTGCAAGTCCACTTCGTGTCAAAAGAGTCAAGGAAAGCATTCACACTCCCCAACACAATCCCATAAAATACACCAATGAGAACGCATTAGCTTTGTTTATGGATTTGGGACTCTCAAAAGAAAAATATAAAATCCTGAGAACTTCGTTAAGACATCACAACATAGATGTCTTGCCATCCTACAATATGATTACAGTTGCGAAAAAAGAAGCAGTTCCCGACAACTGCGAAGTCACGGAAATATTAGCTAGAGTGAAACTTCAAAGCATGATGGATCATACAGCAATGCGGCTAATAGAAAGCAAAACGGAGAGTCAAATAATTGCACTTCCAAGAAGTCTAACGTTACAGAGTAAATGGGGCTGCGATGGATCATCTGGACAAAGTGCCTACAAGCAAAAAATAAATACAACAGATGGTGAAACAGACGCACACATGTTCATGGCATCAGTTGTCCCACTTCGACTCAATAGTACAAATGGTGAACATTGGAGGAACCCTCGCCCATCATCAGTTCATTTCTGTCGGCCCATTATGTTCCAATATGTTAAAGAGACTAGTGACATCATAAATACCACAGTCAATAATATTAAAAGTCAAATAGCAGATATTCAACCAACAATATATAAAGTTAATGAAGAAACAACTATTACTGTGAATCACGAGTTCTTTTTAACTATGATAGACGGAAGAGTATTAAACGAATTAACGGAAACAAAGTCTACGCGGTCATGTCCGATATGCAAAAGGACACAAAAGAATTTCAATAAAGATGAATCAATTGAGGACGAACATAATTACGAATATGGAATCTCTCCACTGCACGCTAGAATCAGATGCATGGAATTTATTTTGAAGCTTGCGTATACTCTTCGACAAGAAGGAGAAGGTACTGATGAATCGGTTGGGACCAAGGAGGCGGAAAAAAGAAGAAAACAAGAGATCCAAAGGCGTTTTCGCGATGAGCTTGGCCTTGATGTGGATAAACCAAAGCAAGGGTTTGGAAACACTAATGACGGAAACACTGCAAGAAGATTTTTTGAACAGTCAGATGCAACCGCTCGAATAACTGGAGTCAATGGAGAAGTTATAATGAGGCTCAAAGTAATATTGAACGTTTTAAATTGCAGAGAAGTAGTGAATGCAGTTAAATTTGGGGAGTATACAAAAAAAACTGCAGAGCTTTTAAAACAAAAGTATCCTGAAAAATTACTCACACCTACACTACACAAAATATTGGTTCATAGTCAAAATATCATTGAATATCAATCACTACCACTTGGAGAACTGTCAGAAGAAGCCCAGGAATGCAAAAATAAAGACTACAAGAAATATCGATATCAGAATACGTGTAAAGTTTCAAGGATTCGGCAGAATGAGGACCTATTTAACATGCTTGCAACCTCTTCGGATCCACTTATTTCTTCATTAAGGCATGTGAGAAGCCAAAAAGATCTGAAAGAACGATACTCTCCAGAAATGATGAGTTTATTACACATTTCCCCGGACTTAGATGACAGTTTTCAAGAAATTTAGTGTTTATATATTAATTTGTTTTGTCTTTATTCCTTTTTACACTGACTTTTGATATATGTATAACCAAAATACATTATGTACTCTTGAATACTGGAAAATAAAAAAAAAATGCCTTAAAATTAAAAAAAAAAATACTTTTTTCCCCACTGTTTCACTCGAATTGGTTCTTTTTCTCTTTGCTCCACTGTTTCAATTCACTAAATTACTTAAAAAATTGATTTTGATGATTGCATATTAAAATACCGCTATGTTTATCACCTTTGTTAAAACTTTTAATTTTAACACAAATTTCTGAAACACCCTGTAAACAGTTTTTTTTGCTCTACTGTTTCAATTCACTCAGATTACTTAAAAAAATGATTTTGACGATTGCATATTAAAATAACGCTATGTTTATGACCTTTGTTAAAACTTCTTATTTTAACACAAATTTCTGAAACATCCTGTAAACAGTTTTTTTTTTTTTGCTCTACTGTTTCAATTCACTCAGATTACTTAAAAAAAATGATTTTGACGATTGCATATTAAAATACCGCTATGTTTATGACCTTTGCTAAAACTTCTTATTTTAACACAAATTTCTGAAACACCCTGTGAACAGTTTTTTTTGAAAGTCACAATTTTTATAGCCTTAGAAATTTCCTTCAAGATAAAAAAAAAATTAAAGCAATATCTTTATTCGTTTAGGAGATATGATTTTTGCAACCAAAAAAGTCAAAACGGGCCACTGTGCGCCGCGCGTAAGAAATTTGACCAAAAAGCGTTGTTTGGCAATTTAGTTGGATATGTCAACGACAAAGACGGATACCGAGTCTGGGTTCCAAAACTCAGGAAAGTAGTCTGTAGTCACGATGTAATCTTCAAGCCAAAAATGGTATACACCATAAGCCTGAACAATGAAGATGCAGACAGTCAACCATCAGATGAAATTAAAATTTAAAATTCATCAAATTGAGAATGTGAAATGAAAGATGAAAGTACGTCAACAGATAATCTGATAGAAGAAATCAATACCAGTGATTTATATGAGAGCATGAACGAAGAGGAAGACAACAGCAGCAACGATGAGACCATAGTTCAGAAAGTTCGAACAAGTTCACGAGAAAGTAAGAAGCCAGCCTGGATGAACGAGTATGTGATGCTTGTAGAGTTGGGACAGTCAATCCAGAAGCCAGTATCTTATCAAGAAGCCGTGAAATCAGCAGAGAGCAAACAGTGGCTTGCAGCTATGCACGATGAATTGCATTCTCTAAAAGAAAACAGAACTTGGGAGCTCATTGCTCGACCAGCTAGTGTAAAAGTTGTACAGAATCGTTGGGTGTTCCGAATAAAAGACTCAGTTGATGGAAGCAATCCTCGTTATAAGGCTCGTCTAGTTGCAAAAGGCTATGCGCAGCAAAGGGGCATCGACTACAACGAAACCTTCAGCCCTGTCGCACGCTATGATACAGTTCGATTGTTGTTAGCCTTAGCTGCATCGAAGAGTTTAAAAATCCAGCAGTTTGACGTGAAGAAAGCTTTCTTGTATGGCACTCTTGAGGAGGAAGTTTACCTCGAACAACTCGATGGATTCCATGATGGTACGGATAGGGTGTGCTTCTTGAAAGGAAGCTTATATGGCCTAAAACAAGCTCCACGCTGTTGGCACAAAAGATTTTTAAACTTCATGAAGGAATCAGGATTAAAGAACAGCAATGCAGATCCTTGCCTTTTCTATTGCAACCACAATGGAACTATTATGTATGTCGTAATATATGTTGATGATGGGTTGGTGATTGGCAATGATGAAAAATTAATTCAAAATTTCCTAGCTGAACTAAAATCTGAATTCAAAATAACAATCGGCTCTTTAGATAGTTTTCTTGGCATGAAAATTAGTTTGAAAAATGATTCCATTACAGTGAGTCAAGAAAAATATATTAAGAAAATCCTGGATCGTTTCAATATCGTACAAGGTAAAACCAAAGATATTGACGATGCGAAGGAAGAAGTTCCCTACCGCGAAGCTGTTGGAAGTTTACTCTACCTGGCAACAGCTACACGACCTGACATCGCCTACATTGTCGGTTCAGTAGCAAGAGCAGTTGAAAATCCAACCAAGAAAGACTGGAATGACGTAAAGCGAATCTTCAGATACCTCCGTGGAACCAGCAAATCCTGTTTAAGCTACAAAAAGGACTCTACACAGTTGAAAGTGTACAGTGATGCAGATTTCGCAGGCGACATAAAAACAAGACGATCCACAACAGGAGTTGTCGCTATCTTTTCTGGAGCAGCAGTCTGCTGGACAAGTCAACTACCACGAACAGTAGCTTTGTCTACTACGGAAGCAGAAATTTTGGATGCTAGTGAAGGTGCAAAAGAGGCTATGTGGCTGAAACATCTAATGGGAGAACTTACTCTTGAAAAGGACTTTAAACCTGAGCTGTTCATCGATTCTGCAAGTGCTGTTAAACTTGGTAAAAATCCCGAATACCACAAAAGGAAGAAACACATTGATGTTCGGCATTTCTATGTACGAGAGTGTTTCTTAGAAGGCAGTTTCAAGCTGGAGTATATTCCTGGAGAGGATCAAGTTGCAGATATGCTGACTAAACCGTTGGAACGAGTTCGCTTTGAAAGGTTGCGATATAAGATGGGACTGATTCAACAATGAGATGATCATCACGTTTTAAGTTTGTTATTTAGGTATGGAGAAAGTGTTGGAGCGTATAAACCTCCAACACATAGTTCAATGTAAACTCAACTAAATTGCAGACTTACATATACTTATATCTATAGTTGTTCGTAAATATATATCTTTCTTGCTCACTCTGGAATTGTCTCAAACTTTCAAATTAATACATAACCGTTTTTTACTGAATAAATACTTTTACTTTGTTTTTTGATCTCAAGAAGTTTGTGTCGTGTTTTTTATATCACAAAATAACAAAAAATAGAGTGCTGTACGATAATTGAGCGAAATTTGGTACCAGGACCGTTTTATGGCTTCAATAATCTCTTCGGTTTTTTAATATTTCCGTCCTCCATTGTAGACTTTTCTTGAAAGCCATCACCACACTTTTTCCATGATGTTCAGGCCAGGGGAATATGGTTGCCATGGTAATGGTTCACATTTTGCCCCTGAATCCAGGCTTTTTTTGTCCGTGCGGTATGTATTGGTTCATTATCTTGTTGGAAAGTTCATCGAGGTCCACCAAATCACTCAGAAAACTGCGGAAAAGCTCGTTCCAGAATCGATTTGTAAGTGATTGCCGTCATTTAGAGCTTTGAAAATCCAGCTCCAAATACCATTACACCGCCTTCTTTGCAGTGCCGTTTTTTCAAGATAGATTTCTTCCTTTCCTAAATCATGGAAATAGCAGCTATATCAATCAGGTCCGTCCAAATTGAATGTTGTTTTCATTGCAAAAGACGACCGAGGGTTTGCCAAGCTCGATTCCACCTGATGTGATTTGTTGCAAAATTAGGGCGTTGGCTCTTGCGTGCAGCATTCAATGGTGGTTTTTTCTTCATTTTTTAGTGTCGTATATGGTATGCCTTCTATATCACACAAGCAATAGTCGATATACTAGCATTTACCCCATTTTCTGTCTTGATTTTACTAATGAAAAGCCTTGAATTTGAATCAGCTCTCACTATCGCCCGCCTTTCCTGAAATGATGTGGCTTTCTTGAGTCTTTCTTAATGGTTTTATTTATAGCTCTCTGGGTTCTTGTGGTAGTTGTATACAACATTTGAACTTCTTCTTATTTTGTTGGCTATAAAACGGATTGTTTTGCCGAGATCCCTGTTAGCTCGAATTTGGCCTATTTCCTCGTTGGTTAGACCCTTACCTATACCAATACTTCGCGTCCTAAGCTCCCAAACAATTTATTAGGGTACCCTTTTATCTGATTTACAACACGCTAATAGGTAAATTTAGATTTTGTCCCTATTCATGTGACACAAAAAACGGGTACTTTGTAGGACCTTTTTCGAAAAAAAAACCCATAGAACAATTTTATTTAAACTTGTGCCTATTCATGTGACACGAAGTGTACAATCATGTTCTACAATCTTAAGGCAAATGAATCTAATATAGTTTGAGTTTAATGTTATGTCTCTAAATCTAACGGTTTACAGAACACAGTTGTTAAAAAATTAGCTAAAATCCGTTTTTTTTTACAAAAAACGACAATTTTTCATAAGGTATACAATAACTCCGAAGTGAGATTGGGTCAAAAGAAGAAAACAAAATTGTGAGGGATGGGGGTCTATATGCCCACTGTTAGGCGGAAGGGGTAATTTTTATAAATGTGAATTGAATTGAATTCTTTATTGAGTCTTAAAATCGTTTACAGAGGTATTTACTTATCTATATCTTATTCTTATGTTAACTGCGGCTATAACGTATTGCCTGCTTTGAAATTACTTAAATGAAATGCCTCGTGGCTGACTTTTATATACATGTAGTTGGACTACTCTTGCTCATGAGAGTGTTTTACATTTACTTTTGCTATGACTGGAAATGTCAAATTGAATAACATATATACAATACTAATACTAACTTAAAATTAAATAACAGAAATAACGAACGCCAGCATTTGAAGGTCTCTTTCGTTTTTATAGGTTTTGAGAGTGAGATCGCTCTAATAATTAAAATCACTTTGAAGGTAAAAAATTACATTTTGTTTAAAAGTGAGTGGGATGGTTATATTATTTGAAAAAAATATATATACATATTTTGAATCTTTTATATTAGTTTTAAGAAGTCGATGAGTACATAGTACAATCAAATTAAACCGACGAATATACATACATAAAGTAGATAAGTAGATAAGTCTTGATTATGAATTTCTTTTTTTTTGTTTTTGTTTTTTTTTTTTTTTTTTTATCACAGTATTTGTACCATAGTATTATCACATTTTAGAAATAGAATTTGAAGTAAGGGCGTTAAATACCTATAAATACTAGGCATAGATGAAAATTTAATATTAATTAGATAAATTACTGATAGAATAAGATATAGATCGGGCAAGCACTGCCAACCCATAATATGATATAACATTGACATTTTGGATTTGAATTTGAATGTTTTTTTTATCGCAATAAAAAGAACGGAATGCTTTTTCTTATTTTAATTCTTTGTTTGTAATCTTTTTTTGTTTTTAGCTTTTTAATTTATATTAGATAAGAGGAAATAATTTAGCCACGGTTTTGGCCTGAAGTGGCCTCAGTGTAGAACATGGGGGGAGATATATCTGAGGAATTCAGAAAAAGCGAGCGAACTCCTAGAGGAGACAAGTAACTGGTGTTGTCCCAAGTGAACCCCATCTGTGAATCAATGGCCTGTTTAATTAAGTCATTTTCCGAAAAGTCTAAATTAGAGATACATTTTTCCAGGTGTAACAGATTGTATCTCAACAGCGGAATGACGTTGGAGGTGTTGTAAATGAAGGTGTTGGATTAACGTTTGGTGCGATTTTCGAAGTTTTCCAACGCAGAGTCTAAGAATTTTACTTTCTAATTTTCAAGTGTTTGCTCTACCGTAGGAGAGATAGAGAACCAGATTGGAAATGCAAATGACATGGCAGGCACGGGCGATTCCTCATAGTTAGCTGGTTTAGCGGCGCTAAACCAAGAATTTTAGAATAAATCTAATTTTTTAATATGTATATTATTTGGTAATTGAATTACTAACCAAAACTCAACAGTTGACCATAATGTTAAAAAATTCGGTTGTAGTTACATAACTTGCATTCAAAGTGACTTTTCTACAAATAATTTCCATTTTATGCAATAAAACTCTCATACAATACTTAATCTATCTTGAAACATTGGGCTTTGGTCATCGCAAAAGTTTGCGCTATCAAATTTCATACATTCTACACATACAGATAAATACATACATTCAAATAAAAGCCTATACAAATTAATAGAAGGGTAAGCGCAAAAAAAAAGCGATAAACCAGACGAAGTATATGTAAATGCAGGTAAACATTAAAGCCACACAACAGAGAGGAAGACCAGGCTCGACCAAGACCAAGAGTTTGATGTCTCCTCTCTTTGAACTTCGTATGGACTATGGCAGGAAGAACAAGACCGAGCGACGATTCGAACTACAAGAATGTATCGAACAAGAGCATGTTCGTCAGTTAGCGCTGATTTTAGCGATAATACTCATTTTTGGAGTCGATAATCGATATGTGTGTAAAAGGAAATTTCACACAGATGTTAGAGCATAGGCGGATTTTTCAATTTTTTAATAGGAAGTAGTTTTTGTTTGGACGTGCTTTTAGACTGGAAGGAAAATTACTTCAGAAAGTGCTTTTCACTAGTTAGTATTTGATGTGTTATGACCGGAATGTTTTATGTTAATTTTTTATATTGTAGTTATTATTAATATAAGTCCATACCAATTCATATCTGCAAGATACTAGGAAATTATTTTACTAGATTTGTTAACACTCAGTTTAAAACAAACATTTTACTTTTAATAAAAAAGTAATATTCACACCTACCTACGAATTATACATGTTTTAAAGCCAATGGGTTCTACAATCAGGCGGTTTTTAAGTGATATTAATTCATAATTTTCGAAGAAAAACTAAAATTTGTCAAAAAAGTATAAAAATCAGTTTGAATCGTTGTTTTTCAAAATTTTAATAAAGTAAATACCTTTTTTCATTCAGAATTCGTTGCTCTCATTAATACTTAAAAAAATGAATACTATATGACTTTAAATTGAAAATTACCAGAACGAAAAATAAAACAAAATAAAAAAATATAACGACTTATGCACCTGCATTACTTCAAATTCAATTCTTTTTCAATTAAAAAGTATAATACAAATTGTATAAACTTTAATTTGCAAATAATATTCAATAAAAAAATTAATTTGACTTTAAAACCATATAATTGCAATTCTATGACCAGCTAAATAATTGTATGTTAAAAAAAAACCAAACAATTTCGGCACTTTACTATACCATTATTATTTTTATTTTTTTTTTCATATCTTAGTATATAAAATATTATGTATCGGGTTTTAGGCTATGAGTTGCGACGATGTAACCAGATTCTTCTTTGTTTGTTTAAAAATAGATACTTTATTTTCATGATATTGGAATGTTCATGATCTCGGAACTGAAATGAAATCCAAGCAAAGACCATAATTGAAGAATTATTAGAAAAAACATTTAAAATAAGATCGTTTTCGGGGAAGCTATTAATAGTTAATAATAAGCTTCCATGTCCAAAGCTAACAGATTTGAAATCAACATACAAGGAAGAATACTCGAACCTTTGTCGAAAATCAATATTGCATTTGAAAATGGCTAGCTGGTTGCGAGAATAAAAATTAATTGTTTTGCTGGCCTTTTTTTCCTGTATCACGCATGCTTTCTTGCAAACCCGAAGTTGTCCATAAAATAAAGTTGGCAATAAAATTTCTAATAGAATCAGACAGTCAGAATTTGTCGCAATTATGCTAGACGAGACTTCAGACGTTCAATTAAAGCCCCAATTATATATTGTTTCCCGATATTACTTTAACAAAAAAATTCATGACAAATGTTCTACATTTATCGATGATGTAAGCCTAGGGCGGAAGATTTGAATAAAACTAATTATAGTTCTTGAAAACTTATCTTGTACCTCTAGAAGAAAGTAGCTAACCCTAACGCTATGACCAGGAATCGCCACTGATGGCAGGTCTTACAAGTGTCTTGTAAAAAAGAAGCTTAGTTTTGTTGCTGAGGGCTCTATGTTTGAAGAAGGGCATTAACATGTTAGTGACTTTCCTTGATTTTTCAATAGTAATTTTGGCATGTTGATTGAATTTGAATAATTTGTTAAAGTTTACACCTAGATATTTCATTTTGTTTGTAGCCGGGATGGTAGAATTGTCAAGGTTAAGGGAAAGAAATTTACTTTCAGATACCGCTCCGACTGGCCCTTTTCCGCTAGCATTACGGATGCACAGGAGTTCAGATTTTGGTATGTTGATTTTGATTCCCCAGGTTTTGTAAAAGATGTTGATCTGCACATTCAAATGCCTTTCAAGAATCCGCAAAACGGAAAGAGGACTCTCGTTACTTGAGTATGCAATTGTGTCGTCGGCGTATAGGAGACCAGTGGAAGTGAGGTTGTTTTCTGAGAATTGGTGGGGGAAGTCGTGAAGAAATATGTTATAGAAGTGAGGCCCCAAGATGGAACCTTGTGGGACACCGCTTTTGCATTCGCAGATATTACCTTTAGAACCTTGTAATTGTATATAAAAAAATCTATCAGAAAGGAAGCTCTTGAGTATGTTCAGTACCTGTGGTGGTAAGTTAAGAATGGACAACTTAAATAGGAGGCCAACCCTCCAGACACTGTCAAATGCTTTTTCTATGTCAAGAGAGCACGCTGTAGTACATTTTCTTTCCCTAAGGTTAAGGACAATATCGTTTTGGAACTTCAATAGCGCATGGAGGGTGGAGTGCCCTCTTCGGAAACCGAATTGAAAGTCTGGAATTGGTTCAATTGGGTTTTCGGTTGGTGAGTTTAAGTTATCCAGGATTAATCTTTCTAGAATTTTACCCGTGTTTGAAAGCAAGGAAATTGGTCTAAAATTGTTTATGTCACTAATGTTTGGTTTTTTTTTGGATAGGCAAAAGTCTGGCAACTTTCCATGGCTTTGGAAAGTAAGCATTGTTTATGCAATTATTAAATAATATGATAGTTAAAAATTTGATGCATTTTTCGGAAAGCTTCTTTAACGCAAAGTTGGAAATATTGTCGGGGCCGGTGGACTTCTTAGGCTTTAAGTGTTTTATAATGCTTTTGACATTTTCAAAGTTGGTGAAGATTGTGTTCGCTGTTGGGCTAAGTGAGGAATTATCTGAATCAAAGAGAAAGATATGTCGAGGAATGTTTTGAGAGATGGAGCTAACAGCTTCTATGGCCTCTTGTGTGATGGAGGGGTTGTAGAGAGGGACTTTCTCTTCGTAAACTCCTTTGAAATGTTCTTCAAAGCCGATAACACGTTGGATTCGTTACAGAATGTTTGATCATTCACTGTCACTTTATTGCAGAAGAATTTCTTTTTGTTGCCCACAATTCTAAAGACTTCTTTAAAAGCCCACGGCCCCGGTGTAATTTTTGAAAGTCTAGTGCTTAGGGTTTTGTTCAGCCAAATGTTCACCTTTTCTCTTATGATGTTATTAAGAAGCGAAATTTGAGAAGAAAGTTCTTTGTATCGAGCATTTGTTCTGTTGAAAGAATTGTGAAAGATGTTTTTAAGCCTTCTTTGCCATTGGTGTTTGATTCTATATAAGTTTTCAATTTCTACTGGGAGGTTTTTGTATTTTTTGGGAGAGAACGTTGAGCTAGTGGAATTTTCTTCTAAGGTGGTTAGGAGTGCATCGTTAAAGGAGAAAATAAGTTCGTCTATAACTTCGTTTGAGAGGCAGGATGTATCCGAAGGAAAGAAGCTAACCAGTCGGCGGTCCAGTTCATGTCTAAAGAGTTGCCAATTGGTGTTTTTAAAAGACCTTGAAGTTGATTGCTCTTGTAGGCAGATGTTAGCTTCTTGTAGGGAGAAATTTAAGAGAAGCGGGCAGTGATCCGAGAAGGTGGGGAGTGTAGTGATTGAAAAATTTGGGTTAATGGTGTTGACCAGATGGTTGGAGATCAAAAAGTGATCCAAAAATTATGCAGTTCTGGGATAAGTAGGATTGTTAGCTTGTAAGTGTGGGATGAGAGTTGTGAATCCAATTCTCTAATGACCTGCCATTGATATTATGTGAATGGTCTCCCCAGTTGGGGCTTCTGGCGTTGAAATCGCCACCGATGGTTGCTCCCTCGAATCTATTGGCTAAACATTCTAGTTTATTTAACTCTGAGGTAAGAATAGAGGTAGGAACATTAGAGGGAAAATATACAGTACCCAGTAGAAATTTCTGTAAGGTGTTATTCACATAACAGCTGATGCTAATGAACGAAGAAGGAAAATCAGATTGAACAAAATCTACAGTCTCGTATTTAATATTTTTTTTGATAAGCAAAGCTACTCCCTGTTTCCTGTTTGTTATCATTTCTTAGGATATTGAAATTGTCTATAAAAACTTTGTGTTTGTTAGATAGATGTGTCTCTTGTATAAAAGCCCGAGCACAATTGTTTTCTTGGAGACTTTTATACAATTCAATTCTCCGAGAATGTGAAACGAGGGACGAAATGTTATATTGTAATATTTTTAATAACATCATGTTGAAGAACGAGAGATTAATTCGGTGAGTAGATGAAAGTAGGCCATTTGTTTATCTTCTAAACACTTGAAGTTACTAAGATTTGACATAGAGTTGCTAATTTTTCCAATAAGTGTTCTCATATCTACACCAAAGAGTTCGTTTGAAAGTGCAATGAAATTACCCATTACATTGCTGCCATTTTGTGTCTTGGGTTGGGTTGGGAGTGTCGGGTACATGGGAATTTAAGTTTTGGGATTTGAAATGACTGTTATAAGATACTCCAGGGACAACGGGGGCCCCTCTTTACATAGCATAGGAAAGACTTTTTGCTTGATCTCTTTTAAGATTGGCTTCATGTAGAATTTGTTTTCTGCGAGCTTCATAAAGCTTATAGGATTTGCATCCTCTGAAGTTGACAGGATGATCCTCGCCGCAGTTTACGCAGACCGCCTTGCTGCCCTGTTCACGAAGTACAGTGCACTGACCTGGCTCGTGTCTGTTAGTGCATTTGACACACTTTGTACGAGAAAGCACAGTTCTTGGCCAGGTGCCCGAATTGTTGGCATCTTCTGCATTAAAGAGCACCCCGGTTGCCCCTTGGTTTCTCCCAGTAAACTCTGGTATGGAAAAGATATTTTAACTTGATTAATTTACTCGCGCTCGAACCCGGACAGAGACGGACTAGAAAAAGGTTGTATTTAATTTTTTCTTGTTTGGATCTCAAAGTTTCGAAAAGCGAAACATCGGAAATATTGGCAAATTTAGTTTTTAATTCATTTAAAATTTCTGAAGGATAATCAGATGTAAGTCCCCTAAGGACGACGTTAGTTGTCTTGTCTTCTTTTAAAGTAAAAGAATATGCTTCAGCATTTTCGGTACTCCTCAGTGTGTTCATCAGATCCCTATGTACTTGGCTATTGTCAACATACAGTCTAGTACTACTACCTTTGTTCACTAATAGTCCTGTTAAAAATTTAACAGGACTATTTTTAAGATCCATAATAAGTTGTCTAATGTCAATGTTTTTCAATATTATAGGTGGACAGTACTTACCCGAATACAATTTTTCTTCTTTGTTCGAAACTTCTGTTGTGCTAGCTGGAGATTCATTGTTGTTTCCCTCGGCGGCAGGAGCGTCGTCGTTAATGTTTGATTGATGAAGTTGGTTAACAATATTGCTGTTGTGTCTGGAGCTTTTCAGCACTAGTTTAACATTCAGTGGAGCGAAAGAATTTTCATTTGGTGTAACCTCCATTTCTAGGTTAGGTGATGCAGACCTCGCGGTATGTTTTTTCGGCGGTAATTGCCAGCCGGTCGTCAGGTTGGAGACTTCAGCGTCAGTTTGATGAATTGATGCTGGAGACATGTTTGATTCCACGTGGGAGGCAGGATTTGCAGGCGTTACAAGTGTGTGTGCCATGGTTGAGCAGCAGGGATCATCGCTTAGTTTTAGAAGTAACTGGGCGGCAGCAAGCCTTTCGAGTTTCTTGTCGTATTGACTGGATTTTTTTTAGATTTTGTTATCTCCAAGTTATTTTTCATTGTGCGATGAATCACAGTGCAGAAGAGTCCTTACTCAGCAAACCACCCAGAAAATGCGAACTGCAGCTGCCGGGATGCACTCGGAATGCAGCACCATGTAAAAAGTAATCCGAAAAAAGCGGAGGTTATGTCCGACCATCCAACTTTTGTGATGAAGTGTCAGTGATGTCAAGTGAATTTTCTACTCGATGCTTTAAATATTTATTTAAAATAATCAATTAACAAACGAAAATTAAAGTTTTTCTTTGCAAGCGCGGTCACGCTATTTGTTTTATTAAGTGTATACAAGTTTTTCTTTTTCCTATTTAGCTTGTCTGCCCTGCGGGCAACCTTTCCTGTTGAGTGCACAAAACCGAATCCCCTTTTTAAATGTGAGTTGACATACAACATCAAAGATTGGAAAACAACGGCAACACTGTTCTTTTTGTTACATATATAACTTTTCTGGGAGCCGGAAACCCATTCTTGCAATAAAATTTTAAAAAATGTTTGCATTTGTCCATAGTCATAGAATATATTTTATACCCCTTCTTTTTATACATATATCTAGTATGTCAATGATTAAAGTAGTTTTGTGTTTTTTTTTTGATAATTAGTTTGTTAATAAGGAAGTGATACAACATTATGTAAGTTTTGTTTATTTGATTACTTTGTTCATTATTCAGAACCTTACATGTGTGCCGACAACTCTCTATTGGCCGCCTACTAAATTTTGATGGGCCGACTACAAATAAATTTCATAACCAAAACTCAAAGAATTCTGAAGAAAATTCAAACAACAAAAAGAAAGGCAAGTGTCCGACTACTGACTCGAATACTCTGTGTATGTTGCGCTTCTTTACATACAATTTGATCCTATGTATTTCTAAAAGGTACAATATTTCATTTGTATCAGTTTATTTTAATAGTTCCAAGTCATTTCAGAAAAAATAATATTGCAGCTAATTCAAATAATCGGCAACTTTTCAGTTATCCTGGAAAATTCAAAGCATCAGTATTTAAAAAAGGGAGATTTTATTGGTATTTCAGGATTTTTCAGCTATTTCTATTTTCTGAAAATCTTTTTTCTATCATTATATGTGCATATGCTGCTTGAATTAATGAAGAGATAGCGCGCAACAGAAATAAAAACAAACAATTTTGTTTGAATTAAATTATACCTACATGTATGAATAACAACCATTTTGTACTTTTATTATTTTATTCACATTTTTTTTTAAACATAATATTACGGTCTAATACTAGTAACTAACACTTTCTATGAAGTCTCTTGGTCTTCTTTCTGCATTTGTTCAATTAGACGCTTACGTTCTTCAGCCTGTCGTAATTGCCTTAAGACTAAACTTTCAAAGTCATTTGATGACCCAAGATGGCTATTGTTGTTTGCTTGTTTTGACCGAGGTGGTGTGACCCAGTCCAAAGTCAGAGGATTACTTAGATCGCCTTTCTCATATGACAAGGCCATTTCGCTGGATTCTAGTGTTTTGAACTCTACTAATGCACTGCCATTCTTCTTGGACATAACAAAAGCCTCAATTTCTCCATACTTCTTAATATAATTCAATAACTTTGCCTCAGAGTAGCCCCCATTTAACGTATCACCCTTTTCTGCCTTCCATTTGATTTTAATACGATGCAAAGTAGAATCAAATTTAGGAGCTTGTGTCCATAAGGTCTTCTTCAACTCACGGTTCATAGAAGACAGTTCTTCTTCAAGCAACTTAGAGCCCTCTTTACGCAGTCGATCGATTTGTTCTTGAAGTATTTGTTCATCGGTTTTCGGAGTTGTTGAGTACCCTTTAGAGTTATACTGACTAATAACAATTGCATCCCGTTCGCGTTGCTCCAAATCAGCTTTTAATTTTTGTCTTTTACTATCTAGTTGTTGATTTCGGACTTGGGCTGCTTTTTTTGCCTTCCAAACTTTGTCATAAGCTGCTTTTGCTGTTGGGTCAGTAAGGACTTCTAAGGCTCTTGAAAGTATATGAAAGGTCTCGG
This sequence comes from Eupeodes latifasciatus, assembly GCA_920104205.1. NCBI lineage: Eukaryota > Metazoa > Arthropoda > Insecta > Diptera > Syrphidae > Eupeodes > Eupeodes latifasciatus. Next base: position 203,299,981 of record OV049924.1, on the reverse strand, counting down.
CCGCTTTTGGATTGTCTGGATTTTTGTCCGGATGGCAGGCAAGTGCCTTTTTTCGATATGCTTTTCGGATATCTGCCTCTTGGGCATCGACATCCACACCGAGGTATTCATAGAGATTTAATTTCGCAAACTCAGCCGACATAGTGTTTGTTGTTGATTTTTCAAGATCTTTTTGGAAAACAAACGTTGTAGTTGTTGTCAATTTGACAATGTGATGATTTAAAATAGGTTTGTTTGATTTTGGGAAAAGGCGTAGCTCTGTTCGATTACTATCTGTAATAAATCTATAATACCCATTTAACACTGAGAACAATGACACGGTTTTGCAAAACTTTTAAAAAGCTTAATGTAAAGCGTGAGTTTTCCAGTTTGATAGATTAGTTTTTCAAAAAACAAGTTTTTAAGAGAACGTTATTTAAGCACTATGTAACGCGTTGCTATCCTCCGCGTTCTGATACGTCAAACAGTGGTATGTTTCGGTGTTATATTGACCCAGCTCTAAAAGTCAAGGCATATCTTTTCTTATTTATTAAACAGAAAAGGTTAGGAATTTTAGTGAAGAATTTAAGTTTTTCGTGAACAGTGAGCAACAACAAAATAGGCAGTGGGACAAAGCCAAAAACACTCTTATAAAGATATAAATCCTCAGGAGCCATCTTGGTTTGCCTGCAAGCTTTAGCATGACATTTCCCCTCAAAATTGTGAAATTTCTCATCAAGGCTAAGTTATGAACGTATGTTCATATGTATATGGTTCATAGAGAAGAATTTTAAATATTTATTCATTTCTAGAAAATGGTTAGGAAGGACCAAATATAAAAATAAGGCTATAATTCTCCAATACAAGCTAAAGCACAGTATAGTGGTCAAATTTTTTATATGTAAACTAACAAAACAGATTATTTAAATATTCGTTTAGATAAGGTATCAACAAGCAAACTAGTTGCCTGCAACTTAAGGTTGATTTCAATCGGTAATAAGGAAACTTTTTAAATTCTTAAGCTAGCCTTACACGATAGAGCCAAAAAGCTAAATAGACGTGAGCCGATCTAAAATCAATCATGTGTGAGGAAACTAATATGGCTCGGTTTACCTTTGGCGATCCATTTGGATTTTTAGCAGGTCAAAATTCCACAAGCCCGAGCCAACGAGCCAAGGCTCGGCTCTGCCGTGTGGGGAAGCAACGAGCCAAGTAGTTATCTCTGTTTACACAATCTTATCAAATAGCCTTCTCACACCAAACCCAAAACCGAGATTTTTATTTGTAAACAAAAATGCTGTCTGACCAATTCAAATTGATTTTAATACATAAAAAGAAAGTTGATTTTGTCAAACATTTTTTCATAATCTCGAGCATCTATTATAAAAAAAAAAGTTGTTTTCTTTTGCAAATTCTGGAACTTCGAAACAAAAGAAAAGCTTTCATTGTTACAATTGAAAATCATAATCGACAAAGAAATATTTGGAAAAAGGTAAGCTTTTTATAATAATTCAATTAAATGAAAACTATATCTAAATATTTTCTGCAGAGCCCTTTTTGGGACCGTGAAATGTCGGTAAACAATAATGAGCATTTTAAACGACATGTCTGAATGAGCCGCAGAACTTTTTATATACCTACTCTAATCTGAAAATCCAAGCTACAAACCTAAGGAAGTGTATGCTACTAGAAACAAATAACCGTTTCAATACATACACTGGGAATAGCCTCTCAATACAGGACAACTTTAGCTATCTTCGGGGATAGGCATAAGCACAATATTCATCATTGTGAAAATATTTTGTCAGGAGTTTTGGCATGCTTAGAAAATCACAGACACCTACTCCTCTTATGCAAAAAATTTACAGATTTCAATAAAAGGGTCGAAATGAACGTATACAAATTTCAATGTTAAAAAAAAAACAATACATTCCACAACAAAATCAAGGTAATTTTAGGTCAAACCTCGGGAGTTGTGGACAAAAATTAAAAATATTAAAGTGAAATATTTCTTTTCGCAGCAGCCATTAGCTGTTTTGCTTACATTTTATTGAACGCTGAATGTTTCGAAAGGTTTGTTTGTTTAGTTCATCTTTGAATTGCTAATAGTTGTCGACATGTTTTATATAAAACTTGTTGTTTACGAAAATTTGTGGCTTACGAATAATGTATGAAAAAACTTGAGTTTTCGATGTAGGTTTTCGGCCAAAGCCAATAGTTTCGCGAAAACTGGGTTTTGGTGTGAAAAGTCTATAACTATCTCAGTCTATTTCAAATAAACAAATCCTTTCTTATCTCTTTCCCTCTTTTTATTTTGTCTGGGTCACTTTCATTATATCGGGTTATTATTTTTGGTCATGTTTTTCTGCTTTCAAGTTTCGTAATTTTAAGATATTCTTCTCTACAAATGGTTGGAATTTTGTGTTTATTTTATATAAACCCTTTTGTTGATTACTATGCAAATACACATATATTTGTTTGTGCTCGATTTGCAAAATATATAAAATAATCCATCTGTCAAAGTGGCTGTGGCTCGCTCGACTATGCCGGGAAAGTTTGGACCGTTTCCATTTGGATCAGATTTTCAGCAAGTCAATAATTAACAAGCCAAGACTCGGCTCTGTCGTGTGTAGGGAATGAGCGAGCCAAAAAGTTCTGTCTGATTACACAATTTCAGCTTGTTGTCTGACAACTATTCAATAATTGAAGTAAAACAAACCCTTAATGTCTCTTTCTCTCTTATAATTTTCCAGCTTAAATAAATAAAACAGAAAACAGCCTGCAATTTTTGTTTTCATTTTTTTTTAAATTATTTTTTTAGTGCTGATCACTATTTTGATGTACATAAATATATTTTCACGTACAAAAAAAAACGAAAATGATTGATTTGTCAAAGTTGCTCTGGCTTTGCGGTTTATGTAGGGAATGAAGAAAATTAGAAAAAAAACACACACAACAAGAAAAAGAGAATCATAGTAAAAACTTTTTGTGGTTGCCAATTTAAAAAAACTAAGAATGCAAAAAAACGTTACTCTATCTTAAGCCATTTGTCCGTTACAATTCCACTTCCTACACACCAACCTAACCTCTTTCCTCCTTAATACTTACTTTTCTACATACCAACCTACCCTCTTCACCACTTGACTTCAAAAAATACAAATTTAAGAAAATACCTACATCAAAACTATAAAAATATGGAAACTCAGCATTGTATCAAAACTTAAATTTGAAAGCGTTGCTTTTAAATTTTCAGATTTCACAAAAATTGAAAATATAAAATGAAATGAATACAATTTTCCGAAAAAGAATCTAAAACACATACAATAAAATGTATTGTATACCCACACCTTCTTTGCATTTATAAATACGAATACACAAATCTCAGGTAGCGTTTGCAACTGTTTTTTGTTTGCATTCGAGTTATTTATATGTCAGTAAACAGTACTCTTGATTTCAAAAATTTGTTTTCATAGTACTATTCAAATGTATATACAAAGACAACTACCAGTTCATATATCATAAGTCAATGGCAGATCTTAATGGCTGAAACACAAACACGCTTCAGCTTCCGCTTCGCCTGACGTTTACAAGTTCAGCCTTAGGAATTCAATGCATGCTATCACAATGAGGCTTTGACCTCACGTTTCGTTTGACAATTGTAAGGAAAAGAACGTAATGTGACTCCAAACGGAAGCTCTAGTTCAAATTTGCTGAACATTTGCTTTGTATGAAACAAAATACGTTTGCTTTTGGAGGGATTCCCATTAGTTATTAGAAACAGTTAAAAGGTAAGTTATTGAAATATACATAGAATAACTATACCTAAATTTTTTTCTTGAAGACGTTTTATTTTTGTAAATTTAATTTTTTCGATTTCAAAATTCATATTTTTTACTGCATGAAAAATCAAAACAAACTTTGATAAATAACAGCTAATGACAGAAGTTTAATTTTAGAAATGTAATTCAAAGCAACCTCGAAGCAGGCCCATCGTAACGCAGACGAAGCGTATTTATGTTTCGGCCATAATTGCTTAGAATAGAATAGAATATTCTTTATTGAGTCTTTATAAAATTTTACAATGAGGTATTTACTTATCGATAACTTAAGTATAACTGCGGCTATAATGTATTGCCTGCTTTGATAGTTAAAGTAGAACGCCTCGTGGCTTTATTTGAACTTAGTCTGACTGCTCTTGCTCAGGAGAGAGTATACATATACTTTTTCTTTGACGACATGTCACATAAAAATACATATATACATAATACTAATACTACTTAAAACTAAATAACAAATGGTCAATAATCAACTAGTTATTATGTGATAGAGCGAGAGCGCTCTAAAAGATTTTCTTTTCATTTAAGTTCACAGCAATTTTGAGTTAGATATTGAAAAAATGAAAGGTAAATAAAAGTTAAGAGCTATAATATTGTCTCTTTTTCTCTTATAATGAGATACATATTTGAAATTGAATCTATGAAAATTCAATCTTGAAGGTACTTTGTACATATTAACATAAAACATTGATACATAAATATACCATAATTGCTTAGTGGACAGGCAATAAAATTACATTTCTGAACGCTCTTTTTTTAACAAAAAAAAAGTTATCTGAATGCTTTCAGTTCACAAACGTCTAACATGTCATTTCTTTGACGTCACTCTACTGACATTTCCGAAAACTGCTTCAAAAAATCTTATAAGTCATAACATGTGTCTTCTTAAAAACATCATCATTAAAGCAAAAGATTGCCAAAGACTAACGATTTTTAAATATTTCTAAATTTATTTAGAATTTTTTAATGTTATAAAACAAAACGATGAGTATTTATCATGACGAAGTTGAAATTGAAGATTTTGAATATGACGAAGAAGAAGAAATGTATTACTACCCCTGTCCCTGTGGCGATAGATTTCAAATTTCAAAGGCAAGATTTTTAAATCTAAAAGAGAATTTTTATTGTTCTTTTGATTTTAATTAAATAAATACAAATTTTAGGACGAATTAATTGAAGGCGAAGAAGTTGCTACATGCCCTAGTTGCTCACTTATTGTAAAAGTTATCTACGATCCTGTAAGTGTAAACAAAATAATCATTTAAATCCATATAAAGTTCTATTCCGATTTTAGGAAATGTTCAAAGCAGAAGACGAAGAAGAACAGCTGCATACTAAACTAAAGGACTTAAGTCTGGAAAAGAATTGAACTTAAACAATTAAATTTGTATCGATATATAATTTTTATTACTATATTTAATTATAATTATTAAGTTACATGTTTACAGAATGTAATTATATACGTTGACTAGGTTAAACATTGTTTTTCTTTTGTCTTAATTCAAGGGGGTTGCAAATACTGATGACAAAACAAAAATTAAATAATATTCGAAATGAATTAGCAGCAAAGTGCAGGGTAAGGGTTACCATATTCTGTGAAATCCGTTGGCATTGCATTTTGCTATGGAATGCCAGCATATTTAATACAAAAAATATTCAGATTTTGTTGGTGTTATTATTCCTTTTGTTTTTATAAAAAATTTCTAGCCTAGCTAGAATAAATTTACGTTTAAAAATGTACAAATGGACAACGAAGTATGTGTGTTATGTGAGATTATTACATTGGAGACTTTGTTGTATGTTTTTTTGTTTGTTTGGATTCGCCAGAGGTCTTTTATTCTTTTATTTCAGTTAAGAAGATTAAAACATACATACATGGAGTTAAAAATGTTTAATTCGGGTGCTGTTCCCAAAGGAACTATGGATGGGATATACTTTTGTTTTCTAAGTAAATTGATACTCGCGGTGGAGATTGCATTCAACACTACTGCTCTAGCCAAGAACCTGTTGATGTGTTTGGAGATTTCAACTGAAAATAGAAAATATATTGTTGTCATTATAGTCAATATTGATGTAGGCCAAAAGCTTACCTTTATGTTAAATTGCTTAAGAGTACTCTCTAGAGCTATAGCATTCCCTGAAAAATAAGCAGCAATAGCATTATGCAAAAGCACTAGTTGCTTGTGCATCACTTTAATCTAAAAGAAAATAAAATATTTAAAGAGTTATTAAATTTAAAGATGTAATTTAAATAACAAATAGATTACCCTATTCTCATCAAGAAACTGCATCTTTACAGCCACATCTGCTCTTAGTTTTTCATACAGTTCTTTTTGTCGTAGGAAATTCTTTTGCGCCTCTTCTGATATTGGGCTCTGTGGTATTTCTGGTCTTGAATTTTCCAAGTCCATTCGGTAGGCATCAAATTCAACTCTATAAAAAGAAAGTTTAAAAATTAAGTTGTTTAAGTGAAATCGCATTGTACATTTATAAAAATCTTATAATATTTTCCGAAATAAAGAAAATTCTACTTTAGTTTTTCATTAAAGATATAATAACCTCAACTGTGACTGGAAAATTTGATTAACATTTAATATGTAGGAATGATAAACTTAAGTTTTAATTCGGAATTAATTATATTAAGATACATACATTTTTTTTCTATTGGCTTTCTGGGCTATTTTACTCAAACCTATATGACAATGACTTTTTTCGAAAGAATAAGAAAAGAAAGTTATAATGCAAAGATTGACCTTTTCTGAACTGTTGTTGATAATCACAAATGTAAGTATACTCAATAGGCGGTATTTCCCTGGGTATGAAAATTGAGTGAAATGATGAAATGGCAGTAAGTTATTGTGTTTTCAATTGGTTGTCTAAAAGCATTTCTTCTAGAAAGAGGAGAAAATGGTTTTGTGTTTACATTCAAAAAAGAACCACACAGATGAAAAGACTATCATGAAACCAAATCATAATTCATAAATACATAAACACATCAGAATGCTTAAAACGTTGTTATGATATTTCTTCTTCCATATTCTGCAAAAAAACATAAGTTAGAAAGTTAGAAAACAGACTGAAGAAACTGAAGCTGAGCTTATAGCGATGAGAAAAATGCACCAGGAAACATTATCAATGGAATTCGAACCCGATGCGAAATTCAAATGCAACCCTTATCAATGAGAAATAACCAGAATTTGTTGAGTTTCCATATTTTTTTTTAATGAGCCATATAATTTTTGGCTTCGGATTGGCTTTGAGCTTAATCAAGGCCCAGAACACGATGCTATTTAGCTCAGTCGTGTAGGAACAGATACAGAATCTAATAGATCGAGTTTCAAAGTGTTTTTTGGAATTCTGTCAGGCAGTAAACTTTTTTTTAAATTAAAAGATACCCACAAAAAAAAATATACAAATATATAATAGCAATACATATGTATGTTAAAAATGTTATGTACGCTACAGAAAATTACGGTTTTTTTAGACGTGTAATTTTCAATCTGGCAATACTTTTTTGAAGTTGGTCTTTTTAAAAGCTGTCACTTGATTTGGTTTTCCATTTCAAGAATTAAAGCCGAACGACCATCAAGCGCTTGACACGTTCCGTAAATGACCCCAAAACGATGGCCACTAACGCCGATTCTAACAACAAACATTTTGTTCAACGATGAAGCTCATTTTGGTTGAATAGGACACTGTGGTGTGCTCTACGGGTAGATCGTATTATTGGTTCATATTTCTTTAAAAATAAAGCCGACCAAAAGGCAGTCAATGGAGAACTCTTAAGAGCCATGATTATTGACTTTTCGTACATGAATTGGAGGATGTTGATGGGGAAGACCTTTGGTTCTGGGACGTTTTTGTCAACAAGCGGACGAAATTGCTGCAAAAAGTGATCAAACATTGATTTTTTACACAAAAAGATATGAAAATGAAAATGAATACAAAATTATTTGATATTTCAATGAAAGGGATTTGCTAATACATTGCTAAAATTTGGGGGTTTCCGAGGTAAGAAATATTTCCTCTTCTGGTCTGGATGTAATCTCTACAGACTTTGTCAAAAGATCAAATGTATCTCTAACATTTCAGCAAGCACTTGTTACTCAATATGTAAACAGTTTAAAATGGATCATTGAAAATTACAATCAATAATAATAAAATAGAAATTTTCTATTTCAATTACGGTTCCGTAATGGTTCATGCCATCTTATATTTTATCAATATAATCATTTTAACTAGTATGACAAGAGCGGGACGATGTTTACAGGTGAACATTTCAGTCACTGAAAATTGGGTTTCAGGACACAGTGGTAATATTGGAAATCAACAAGATTTATCATTCTTCTTGGTGCAACAATAGACAAAATTTCCGCGATTGAAAAATAATTTATCTATTAATTATTTCTAAAGGAAAAACAATACCTGATTGAGTAGTGTTAAATAACTAAAACATATATGTAGGCACGTATAATTTAAATCTATAATGTTCAAGAGAAAGATGATAACTTAAAAAAAAAAGAACTATCTTCACTTCTATGTTAATTAAACAAGAACATAAAAAGATGATATAACTTAATTTTTAAACATAATGTTGAAGTTATCATATTTCTCTGAAAAATTAAAAAACAAAAACTTTTCAATAACTTTACCTTGCAGTTTCATATTGACGAATAGTCAGCAAAGTATCGTCAATTGTTTTATTGCACAATGTGTTCACAGACGATGTAAAAAAGTTTAAAGCATTCAACAAAAGTTCTCCGTTCTTGGTTAGATTTCTCTGCGTTTCCGAATTACAAGTGAACTCTTCCTGCAGTTCAGGGCTCTTTTGGGCTAAATCCGAGAAAGCCTCAGCCAAGGCATGTTGCGTTACAACTACATGATGGAAATGTGAGCTAAACGCTCTGGTAAGACGCAATATAGACAAATATTTCCTTTGAGTTTCTCTCAATTGCTCGATTTGAGCTTCGAGTTCAGAGTCAACAGTTCGCTGTGATTTACCCAATTTTTCCAGCATAATTTGGCGCGTACACTTGTAAGTTGAAATACTCCAATTTTTAATGGTGTCAATTTTCGACGCTCCGGTTCGAAGAAAATTCGTATCGATGCCATTTTGTGGACTGCTTGGGCTCATAGGTGTAACCGGGGCTTCCGATTGAAACAGAAAAAATATTAATCAAAATAACAAATGTTTTGAAAGTGATCTGGACAAGAAAAAAACTAACTAACCGGAATGATTGCTGCGCAGTGGCAAACTATTTGGTGGCTTATATTGCCTGCCTTCTGTGCCCGAATGAATAGCACTGCCACTTTCATTCATCGGCGGGGTATCTTTAAGCATTTCGTGTATACTTCTTTCAGCGTGCACTGAGTGCGTCATGTCTACAAAGGAAACTACTTTTTAGAGTTAAGTAATATTGGTATATTTTCTGTCTTTTCAGAATTAAGTCTCGATGAAAATGACCGAAAGCGAACGCTCCTTTTACTTTGTTTGATGAAGATAAACAAGAAATCGATTTTAATAGTTTCCGGTGTTAAATGTAATTTTGAAGTGAAGAATGCTTATTACTATGTTGTTTTACCTTATGGATTGTTTAAAAAATAGTTTTTAATACGAATATTTAGATACGAACAAGTTTACAAAATAAATATAAATGACTAAAGAATGTTTTAAGATTTGCACTTTGCGTTTGCAGTGAATAAAGTGACGATCTGACGAAGATTTTTTCTTGCTTCTTGACAGCAAGTTCAGTCATTGGACAAAAGTGACGTGAAATGCATACGTTTGTTGGGGCTTATTCGGAAATGTAACCCCATAAATCTTATAAGAAAATTTAAGGGCCAACACCTACTTCGGGACTTTGATGTGGGTTTTCCAATGAGTTTTATGAGATTTAAGGTTTCACACCGGGGCGACTTTCGATTACCGCAGCACGAATTTCGTTCTGATTTTTTTTGTACAGTTAGGTAGGGGTCTCAATAGAACATGTTTTAAATTTTAAGGCGAGGAAACACCGTTAAGTCATAAAAAAAAATATTTTCTTTTTCGGACTTAACCCTACTTTTTTGTATTGCGTTTTTTGAGCCTAAAACAAGTTTTTTTTAATTGATACTACGGTATACTAAGAGCTAGGTATGTAAGGGGGGGCATGCTGCCCCCCTGCAACCCCCCTGCTTGGAATCACTATAGGATTTGGGGTGGGTGCGAGTTTGGGTATTGCAAAGTACTTTTCGCATTTAAGCACTAAAAACAAAGAAATCCCCAACGAAAAAAAAAACAAGTATGGCAACACTGAACAAAAAACAGGGAAGAAATGTCAAAATCAACCATTTTTGCGTGTTTTGTATGTAAAAAAGTGAACTTTGAAAATTAATTTAAAATAGAAATAAATGTTTCCTCGCTCTAAAATTGCTATAATTATTATTTATTTGAGCATATCTATCAAATAAAAAAAACCGCGTGTCGAAATTCGTGCTGCGGTAATGGAAAGTTGAGCCGTTTGGGGAAACAAAGAAACAGTTCTTAAAAATGTTATCGTGATTGCATGTTTTTGCTTGCTATTTTCTTTTTGGCAACACTAGTTTTAACAAGTCATTGCTTGTGTTTTCGGTGTATTAACTGAGATAAATATTTGGTAAAAAGAATTTAAATTCTTAAACGCTCCATATTTCAAGACTTACCTTAAACCCTCCCTTGATATTTCAAGACCAACCTTGAACTCATCAGACCTCAATTGATATTTCAAGACCTCCCTTGAAATCTCTAGACCCACCTTTAAATCTCCAGACCTCCCTTAAAATCTCAAGACCTAACTTGCTAATTCAAGACGTCTCTTGAAATATCCAGACCTTCCTTGAAATCTCTAGACCCACCTTTAAATCTCCAGACCTCCCTTGAAATTTTAAGACCTTTCTTGAAACCTCTAGACCTCCCTTGCTAATTCAAGACCTCCCTTGAAATCTCCAGACCTTCCTTGATATCTCTAGACCTACCTTTAAATCTCCAGACCTCCCTTGAAATCTCCAGAACTCCCTTGAAATCTCTAGACCTTCCTTGAAATCTCTAGACCTCCCTTGGTATTTCAAGACCTCCCTTGAAATCTCCAGACCTTCCTTGATATCTCTAGACCCACCTTTAAATCTCCAGACCTCCCTTGAAATCTCCAGACCTCCCTTGAAATATCTAGACCTCCCTTGCTACTTCAAGACCTCCCTTGAAATCTCCAGACCCGCCTTAAAATATCCAGACCTCCCTTGAAATCTCCAGACCTCCCTTGAAATCTCTAGACCTCCTTGAAATCCCTAGACCTCCCTTGGTATTTCAAGACCTCCCTTGCTACTTCAAGACCTTCCTTGAATTTTCCAGACCTCCCTTGAAATCTCTAGACCTCCCTTGCTACTTCAAGACCTCCCTTGAAATATCCAGACCCGCCTTAAGATCTCCAGACCTCCCTTGAAATCTCTAGACCTCCCTTGAAATCTCCAGACCTTCCTTGAAATCTCTAGACCTCCTTTGAAATCTCTAGACCTCCTTTGAAATCTCTAGACCTCCCTTGCTACTTCAAGACCTCCCTTGAAATCTCCAGACCCGCCTTAAAATATCCAGACCTCCCTTGAAATCTCTAGACCTCCCTTGAAATCTCCAGACCTTCCTTGAAATCTCTAGACCTCCCTTGAAATCTCTAGACCTCCCTTGCTACTTCAAGACCTCCCTTGAAATCTCCAGACCCGCCTTAAAATATCCAGACCTCCCTTGAAATCTCCAGACCTCCCTTTAAATCTCTAGACCTCCTTGAAATCTCTAGACCTCCCTTGGTATTTCAAGACCTCCCTTGCTACTTCAAGACCTTCCTTGAAATCTCCAGACCTCCCTTGAAATCTCTAGACCTCCTTTGCTACTTCAAGACCTCCCTTGAAATATCCAGACCGTCCTTAAGATCTCCAGACCTCCCTTGAAATCTCTAGACCTCCCTTGAAATCTCCAGACCTTCCTTGAAATCTCTAGACCCACCTTTAAATCTCCAGACCTCCCTTGAAATCTCGAGACCTCCCTTGGTTTTTCAAGACCTCCCTTGAAAACTCCAGACCTTCCTTGAAATCTCTAGACCCACCTTTAAATCTCCAGACCTACCTTGAAATCTCCAGACCTCCCTTGAAATCTTTAGATCCACGTTTAAATCTCCTGACCCGCCTTCAAATGTCAAGACCTCCTTTGAAATCTCCAACCCTCCCTTGATATTTCAAGACCTCCCTTGAAATCTCCAGACCCGCCCTAATATCTCTAGTCCTCCTTTTAAATCTCTCTACAAGACCTCCCTTGATATTTAAAGACCTGTCTTGAAATCTCCGGACCTCTTTTGATACTTCAAGACCTCCCTTGAAATCTTCTTAGTTTTAGTCATAAATCTATTTTTGTATTTGAAACTCCACACAACTACTGTGCAGCATTGACATACTAGATATGGTCATATTATGGACTGCTAGTGTATTATCATTTAGCACTTTCACAGATTGATTATTTTTATATTTTTCAAGGATTTGTTTCCTTAAACTATTGTATGAGATAGACTGAGATAGTTTTTAGAGTCTAGTTGGCTCGATGATTCCCCAAACACGGCAGACCCGTGCCTTAGGTCGTTGGCCGGGCTCGTTGATTTTTGACTTTCTGAAAATCCAAATGGATCAACAGAGCCAAACCTTAATCATGTGAATTTTGTCTGGTGATTAGGTTTCAAGTAGCTTAAATATAGCTTTACTTTTTTATTGTGGAACAGGCCCTTAACGAAATGGCCACTAATAGGGTCCATGCACTACGCAAACACGTTTGTTCAAACGTGTGTTTGAGCAAACATAGTTTCGCCACACACTACACAAACATGTTTGAGAGATATTAGTTGCGTGACGTTTTTCATCTTAATCAGACCCACCTACGGACACGGAGCAATGAGTGATTTGATGAGTGATTGCAATATTCCTTATTTTTTACACACCACAATACCGGTAAACTTTTATAAAGTTCAATGAATTCAGTTCACAAAATTTGTTCCTCTTGTTTATTCATGTTAACTCTATGAAAATTGGCATCGGTTTGAGCAAAATTCAATACACACCACACAAACATGTTTGTGCAGGCACGGAAAATTCATAATTTTTTGATTTTGTTCAAACCGCTTGCGCAAACACGCATCATCGCTACACACTACTCAAACAGTTTGCACAAACATTTTTACAACAACAAAATACATTCGTTTGCTCAAACAGTTTATGTAGTGTATATGGGCCCTAAGAGACGTTTTGAGTAAATCTAATAAAAAAAAAACTGTATTCATTATGGATATTCTTCAATCAATCATAGTTATAGCTAAACCATAACCACGCGTTTGAATAGAAAGAATGGACTTTAATGTGGCAATCTGATATGTTACCTCATGCCTTGTGCTCACTTTAGATCGTAAATATCGTAAGCTTGAGCTTAACGCCCAAATAAATTTATTTTCTATTTTGTCGCACTTTGACAGCTGACAACTGTTTGTTTTATTTCAGAATCTGTGTATAGCAACAGTGTCTTTCCTTCTGTTTAAATAAATCAACAAAAAAATTAAACTGAACGCCCTTACGTTTTGCAAATTCTTAGGTCACGCTTTATGACACATGATATCGTAAAATATCGTAAAGTTAGTAAAACGACTGTCAAAAGCCCGACTGACCAAACACGTGGCTGTGGTTTAGCCTTTATACCTGAAAAGAGCCTTATTTATCAATCAACGCAACAAATAACTCAAAAGAAAGAGGTGTCTGCTCAATTTCAAGTAAGCTTTCTCCTTAAAAACAGAATGGAAGACAGAAATTACAGCCATCCAAACAAAACATGAGGTTGCCATCCTCCATTGGATATTTCTTGTTAAGTCCAGTCGACATGCGATGAAACATGCACACTGTGAATTCTACCTGTAAATATGTATCCTCTGAATGCGGCCATCGTTTTTGGTACTAATTATCTGTCAGTCTGGCAGCTGTACGAAAAAATCCTATGTAATTACATTCCAATTTCATTCAATTTCTATTCAAATGAAAATAAAAATTATCTAGTTTTAGTCGGCCCTACTGTGATTTCTAACATGACTATTTGTTTAGGGTATGATAGAGTGTTATAAAATTTCACATTAAAGTAAATAAATTACAATTTCGCGATTGTTCTGAATTTTGCTTTATATGTGTTAACCTTAGACGCTTCAATTTGCGTTTGCGATTCCGATTGATTGCTGCCGCTGGAGTTGTTAAAAAGCTCGCGAGAAGTGAAGACGTCCACAATCATTCAACATCGATCCGCTTAATCACTACTTTTAAAAAAATGGAAAGTCTACCACATTATGCATCTGGAAAAATTGTTCCTGGATTTGGACGTGGCTCTAAAGAACTCGGAATACCTACTGGTAAGTGCTTCGTATGAGTTGCATAATATTCGTTGTATTTATTTTTTTCTAAACAACTTTTATTAAACATCTCTTGCGAAATAGCTAACTTTCCATTGGACGTTGTGCAGGCTCTACCTTCGGAATTTATAACTGGAGTCTATTATGGATGGGCGAATATTGACAGTGGAGAAGTGCACAAGATGGTTATGAGTGTAGGCTGGAATCCATTCTACGAGAATAAACAGAAAAGCATGGTAAGTGAATCAACAGGCAGTTACGTTTAATTCGCTATCAATGATTACAAATTGATTTTGACCTTTGTTTTATATCAATGATTTATTAATTGCGTCATAACAAGGAAGAATAAATTTGAAAGTAATGATTATTTGCAATCAATTGGGTATTTAGATAGATCATTGTCGATTGTCGATTTATCTACAGTTTTTGGTATGATAACATAACATAGGTATTTGAAAAGGGTCTATTGAAATTTGAAAATACACGTGATACCTATTATGAATGAATCATTCTTCGTTACTCTGTAGCATACATAAATACAAATAAAAATCATTCACGAGCTCGTAGATTTATCCGCCTGATAGGACTTTTAACTTAAAATGCAAATAAAAACTAATTTTTCATTATTTTAAATTGTTATGCGTTCCTAATACTTTATTAGGTTGGTTTCCATTATTTGCATTTAATATATTTTATATAATTTACTCGACCATAAAAAAAGGAAAGGCAATATTCCAAAGCGTAAAAGTCCTTTGAAAAGTTTATTAGATTAAGATTAATTGATTTTCATTTACAATAGGTATATAATATGCACAATCATTTAAGCATGGTATTTCCATTTGTCTGATTGACAAAATTTAAAGTATTACTGCGGAGTATAAATAAGATTAAGAATCTCCCCTCTTAGTCGAAACTTAAATGAAATTTGTTTGATAGTAAAATCGTTTCGAAAATAATTGTTTTGATTGTGGTCCCTGCACGTCTCCATACTTTTCATTCAAACGATTAATTAGTTCATGCAGATTCTACTTCCTAGCCTACGACTTATGTAAATTAACAACCAGGTTTTATCTCGTACAGTATTCGGACAGCTTTTTATAATAAGCTGCAGTGTTGGCATACAGAACTGTATTATCTGCGAAAAGTAGAACTTTGATAGTAACTGCAGCATAATCTATACCTCCTGGTAATGCTCGTATAATGTCTTCTATAAATAGTGTGAATAAGCTTGGGATTAATGCATAACCCTGCTTGACTCCTGTCTTCGTTTGAAGCCACTCAGAAACATCACAAACTGATGCCCCGGTGCTCATGTACAAATTCTGCAGTATCCTCCCAAACATAATTAACACTTCCAATCCAAAAATTTTGCAGTTGTATCGAAATCGGCTTGGAAGTCTCCAAAAAATGTATATAGTTTTGTATAAAAATTGTATAGGTTGTGTTTAGAAATGAAATTCCTCGATTATTTGATTGTTCTTCTTTACTGCCTTTTTTATGGATCGGGGAGATCAGGGGGGTCATTCCGTAAAACGATTATCGTCAGACGATATCGTTTCGACGTAGTCTCACTTCACGTAAAACGATTATCGTCAGACGATATCGTTTCGACGATAGTCTCACTTCACGTAAGACGATAATCGTCAAAGTGATATCGTCAAAAAGATAGCGTTTGCCCGATAGCTAATTAGGTATCGTCTGCTATTAATTTCCATTGATAACCAAAACAATTTGAAGCAAAAATGAATATTTTTATATTGATTGCCGGTATTTCTATTAAGGAATGAAAATTATTACCTTCTAAAAAAGACTTTCGAACTATAACCAAAAGAAAAAATAATTTTCTTTAAAAATGTGTTGCTTGGTTCAAACAAGCTGTAAAATAATTACAAAGTTACTAAAAGTAAGTTATATTTTTTGAAAATATACTTTATCAACGGAGAAAGTACTTATAGTCGATTTTATATTAGAAAATTCTTGAATTGAATGCCTAGTACTCAAGCTTTTATTAAAGTGAAAATATTAGACGTCGTTTGTTGATTTGTATTTCAAACAGAAAAACATGATAAAGTTCTTATAAATGGCATTCTGATTTGTGAGTGTTTTGGCATTGAAAACAAAAACCGCAGTAATAATATACAAACACGTATGAATTTGATCTATTTTTGTTTTTGTTACTTCAAAGGAAAAATAAAGAGGCTCCGATTGTGTGTGGTTTTAGTTAATTAGTTTTTTTTTTAATTAAAGGTAATATTCTTATAAGGGTGTTTCTTATTTTGCAAATTTTATTTTTTTGAAGATTTATTTAAGCAACACATTGAGTTTTTGGTTCTATGAATTGATTATTTTTTTTTTGTAATCTTCGTTAAGCTGAAAAATAATCGAATTTTCCTAAAAGGTTTTTTTTTTCAAAAACTAGGAAATTTCTTAAACCAATATTGTTTTCCATAAACAAAAAATTATTGCAAATTATCTTCTGGTACCCTAAGATAGAGACTTAGAATTGGTCTAAACAAAGTTCACAGTAATAAGCACCCTAATGTTTTTGTATATTATTATATTAAATGGATATGATGAAAACAAATATTTGTTTTAATTATACCATAACGATGAAATATTTAGTTCTTAAGTTATTTATTTATTTATATTTTCAAAAGATTGAGGGAACAAGTTTTAATGTATGGAAAATAAAGTAGTTCTTTTTGATGTCATTTAAACTTTAAGTAAGTTTAATACAATGAATTTTCTAATCTTTTTCTATTTTCAATGGTAATAAATTCAAATATAGGAGTAAACTGGGGTAAATGCGTTTAGAAAATAATGCTTCTAGTTTCGAGATTGAGTTAAATTGAAATATGAGAGACTTAAGCACTATTTAAAAAGCATTATATGAACACAGGATAGGAATAAAATATTAATACATTTTTCGTAAAGAAAAAGTGACTTAACACTATTAACTATTCATGTAGTCTATTCTTTTTCAAACTATTGTTTACTATAGTTGTAATAAAAAATGAAAAAATGTTCAAGTGTCAAGGCAACGGCCTAGTCATTGATAAAGTATCGGTTCCCATCGATCACCGAAATCAAGCATCAGTGAGCGCTCAAGGTGCAGTGTCTGTACTCTGTACATTTATGAGCTGAGTAGTGTGTAATATGTATAATGTTCAAGTGTTATGGTTGTTTGAATGGTTGCATTCAATCTCAATCAATAGGCACATTTTTAGATGCTGGCAACAAATTAAAAAAAAAAAACAACTTTCAGCTGTTCACAAAAAGCAGACTTAAATTTCGATTTCGATTTTAATCGGTATACAGGACAGAAGCGAAGACAAAGATTGCTGCTATACACAAATACTGAAATAAAACAAACAAAATTGCAATACAATTTTTTTATATAAAGCCTATAGCACTCGTATCGTGCGGTTTTATTCGGTCAAATTCTTGGTCGCATTTTATGACACATGATATTATTGTAAAATATCTTAAAGCCAATTTGAGTTATAGTTTAGAAAGGCTCAGACCACATTCAACTGCATTCTTTGAACGCTAAATAAGACCAAGGCAGCTTGTTAATTTTTTAGATGTCATTGATTTCAAACTTGGAACTTTTATTGACTATCTTTTACTTGCAGAAGGTACTAACATTATTATCTACAAAAAAAAACTGCTTATACTGGTTACAAGTTCATCATAAGTTGTGTTATGTATTTTAAAGAAAAATTCCTTAGTATGTAGGGTTTGAATACTACAACAACAATTTGATTGTGCTACCACATTGCTGGAATTACATACATACATATGTTTCACAGGTGCCAACCGATTATCAAATTCCTTTATTTGTAATACAGGGACTTCATTTGCAGTTAACTACATTTTTTGAAAGTAAATTTTGACCAAAGCAAATAGTTAGTTTTCAAGTGTCATACATTTCAAACTTGGAACTTTACTTCACTAACTTCTACCTTTAGTTCATCGTACAAAAACTACTAAAAACATTATTGTCTACAAAACACTCCTCAGGCAAGTTGCAGAAAATAAATAAACCATAGAGTAATAAAGTTCAGCTTTCAGTTGAATGAAAAAACATGATCAACTTTCATTTTGACATAAGTACACTTACTACTCGTAGTAAGAGACATTTTTCATGACTAACTTTGCAGTCAACTTTCCAATAAAGTTGCCTTAATAAGAAGGCAATTTTTCGACAGCAGCCCTTACTTACTTTCAAGTCCCTTATGTCGTCCGAACCTACTACTACCTACTGACTAACTTTCCAGTCAACTTCCCAATTCCAAAAATTGTTCTATGGCTATTTTTGTTTTCCCGTCCGATGTCTCGGTGCCACTACTGCCCACCTTGTCTGATATCCAAACGATTTCATGGTTATATGCAGAAGAAAAAGAGTTCTTTTTTGAGATTTTTTTAGAACGGTATGCAAACAAGAGACAGATCGAACTCAGAGTTTGGGAACAAAAATTTCGATGTAAGAAAGTTATAGTAGTGATTAGTAAATAATTGGTTGCTCTTAATAATTTAATAAACGATTATAAAAAGGTCGAGTTTCAGTTCGAGAAATCCCAAAAAAAAGGCCAAATTTTCGACAAATTTTTGGAGCAATTGGGTTGTAGTTTGGAGGTACTTCACATAACCCTACAAAAAATAGTCTAGTGGTGTTAAATCGCACGATCTTGGAGGCCACGTTTTGTTGCGAGCCGAACCATTATTTTGGCAATAAAATTTGCACAAATTTGAAAACGTTGTTCACGAGCCTTTTATGAAATTATGAATTGAAACCAAATATCAAACTGAGCATAACTCAAGTGACAGCTGTCAAAAACGACCAACTCTGAAAAAAAGTATTGCCAGATTAAAACCATACGCCTAAAAAAAACACCCGTTTGCAATCGAGCATAATACATAATGTGATGAGCTGGGACGTGTCGAGTTGCTCAAGAGAACTTTACAAACATTAAAGAACTTAAGATGGGACTTCAAGAATAATGGACAAAAATAAGTCCTTAAGTATGCAAAAACATGTCTCGTCAATACCTCGACGCCTTTAGGAAGCCATGAAATCGAAAGGAGACGCAACTAAGTACCTAAGTATTAACTGTCCGATTATGTGTGAAGTGTTAAATTATTGAGTTGTTTTTGTTTTTAATATTAAGTCGCTGTTTAATAACTTAATTTAAGTTATTAAACAGCGTTTGCTATTCAAAATTAAAACGTGTGTCATTTTATAAATAATGGTTATAAAGTTCTACATTCTCCATACATTTTGTTGGAAAAATAACATTGCGAACATTTGTATTTCATGTGTCCGATTAGTCTTGGAGCCACTGTATACGAGTACATTAAACTTCCGAAATATCTTAACTGAAAACAACTCGACAACCACTTTTTGATTACATAACTTTTTTTTTAAATGACAATTGGACTTTAAAAACATATCATTTTCATAAGGTCCTCAAAGGCAAGTTATCAGTGTGGTTCGCATCCCAGTCTCTTTTTTCATATGATTTGGGAGCGTCTTTATTTTCGCTTACTTTCTAATCTAAGGCTATATTTAATGCCATGCATGCAACCTACAACCTACCAACATACATATTTCCATTATCTTATCTCTACAAGTTACTTTATGGGAATTTAATTATTAAACATAGCAAATGAAACACCCATAGTAAAATTACCATGATGTTTGATTACTTCAAAAACCTCTAAAATCATTTGGGAAAGTAGGAAGGTTAGGTTGTAGCACAGATAAGAAACTATATAGATGTCTCATCCCCATAGAAGAAAATGTCCCATATTTTTTTCACTACTCCTTGGCTATCAACCGACAAAAAGCTTTTTGTCGGTTGATCGTCAAGCACAAAAAGCTGTTTTTGATTTCACATATTGGCTTGCCAGTATGCCTGTTCAAAGCTATATGTGTCTAACTATAAACAATTCTAAAGTTGTTTTTTCTCTCAAGTCAATGTCCATAGAGACAAAGAAGAACAGAAACTGTTTTGGTTTCGATGATGTTTTGGTCCCGATGTTACCATATTTCAGTTGCTATTGTTCAAGCGATGTAGGTATTTTATGCTATTTATTATTGAATATGAAAATAAAAACCATAGTTATTAATTTTTCCATGTTATATTTTACTATATCAAATAAAACAATATACATATGTTGAAAATACATTTAAGAAAGGAAGAGAAGATGAGTTAGGTGCAAGACATTTTAAAAATAATTTGTATGGATTCCTATGGTAACACTGATGCAAATGTACGTGCGCCGCTGGTGCGCGTATGAGGCTTACCCCTTGAACACAATGGTAATTCGCTAGTCGCGGTAGAAATCGCTGTAGCACAAGCTGTCACTAAAATCGCTCACTATGTAGCAAAGGTCGCCCACAATGGTGTAACGCAGGAAGAACGTCAGCTGTCATTTTCTTTTTGACATTTATACATTTGTGTTTAGTTTTGTAAGACTATTCATATTTTTGGGCAACTTAATTTTCAATTTTTAAATTAAAAAATGGACCAGCGCGATGAAATTGATTTTATTGCAATGATAATGCAAATGTGCTGCTGCGGAATGAAGCTTTTAAAGCTTTATTGCCCCAGCAGAATGGAGTCGCTGTAGCGCTTTTAAAGCTTTAAATGTAGCGCGACTAATAGCGGAAAGTAGAAAATTATTCAACAATGGCGACAGCGATCGCTGCAGCAACAGCTTCCCATTGTGGCGCTATATACTATTTTCGTATGTTTAAACTTTGACAGCGCGACAAGCGGCCGCTACAGCGACTCCATTCTGCTGGGGCAGTTAGTTTTGGTTGCCTTTCTTATTTTGATTTTTTTTTTGATACATATATTGAACGCATGTGTGTATGTCATGTATCCATAGATATATATGTATGACAAAAGGGTAAGTTTTAATTTCGGTCTTTTTGTTGTTTGATGATTGTTTCTTTGTTGTCCTATGCAAAACGTAAGTTGCGTACTTTGTGAATTTAAACAGGTGTAGGTAGGTACTCATGTAAATAATTTCGATACAAAAAAGAGGCTCGGATGTGACCCACACTGATAACTTACTATTGATGCCCACTTAAATTTTTCAAAATTTATTTTTTTTATTTGGAAAAATTGTATTAGTAAGTAAGTACCTATGCAAAAATATACATTTAAGCTGTTTTCTGTGGAAATAGATGTATCGAAAAGTTAAATTAATATATTTTGAAAGAAGTTTGGTTTCTCTTAAATAAACATTGTCTATGTTACAAAACATTAACAACAATATTTCTATGGGATGAAACAACTTTAAAGTCAATATCTTTCTTTATTCAATTTAATTTATAAATTCGATTGGGTTAATATTTTTTTTTTGCTTAAGGTTTTTAGTTTTCTGTAAAATAAAAAATTGTTGTTAATAACAACAATTTGTACGAGATCAAAACAATTTTTTCTTTCTTTTTTCTTTCTCCTTTACCCGATATTTCAGTTTAAGAATCAATTTCACGTTTTTTTAGGTTTAAATTAAAGGAAAAAACTATCGGTTGATTAACTTTTTATTTTAAACTATATTTTCAACATTTTTTGTTTTAAATTAAATAAGTTTGAAGTCAATATCTTTCTTCTGTTTTCAAGATGCTTTAGTAGAAACTATTTTTACCAGTTTTTATTAGTTTTCTGTAGGTAGGTTTTTTTTCTAAAAAAAATAGTAAATTGGGATGTTAAAATAGGTCTGTTAAGTTTTGTTTAGAAGTTTTTTTATGTTTAATATATCACTTAGCCTATTTAAGGAAAGGTGGTTTTATAAAAAGTTTAAGAGACAATTTTTGGTCTTGACAAATAAAAATAAAATATCGTAAGTATTTATAATTATTTATTTTATTATTGATCTTTTATAAAATTACCTTTGTTTAAATAGTTTCCAGGGGTCACGAACAGGGACGTGGCAGAATATCGATCCCCACCCACCTACCACCCGCTGAATTGTACATTTGTATATATATATATGTACATTTTTTTATTTCTTTTTTTAATAATTCACAAGCACTCAAGGGGTTATTAGTACCATTTATGTATATGTTTATATTAAACACAGAGCGAGCGTTAGGAAAATAGGGAAGGATTTAAAAGGAGATACCGGTGCACATTGGTCTTAAAGTTCTGAACATCAAAATGGGAGGGAAAAACAGAGTTGGCCAAAGCATTCCACATTCTCGATGTGCGATTTAAGAAAGA
Source organism: Eupeodes latifasciatus (assembly GCA_920104205.1). Classification (NCBI taxonomy): domain Eukaryota; kingdom Metazoa; phylum Arthropoda; class Insecta; order Diptera; family Syrphidae; genus Eupeodes; species Eupeodes latifasciatus. The sequence continues at coordinate 203,277,496 of OV049924.1, read as the reverse complement.
ATCTCTATACTTGACAGTACGCCCGAAATTGAGCTCAAGGGTAAACTGATGAGCATTCCTAGAAGTGCGAGTATTACGGCTGAATAGTTAAATAGGTGGAATGCAACTGGCTAATTCGACAGAACATTGTTTGTAAAAATATCGATAAAACAACGAAAGGCATAAAAATTGCGGGGGATTTGTATACCTTTTATCTTTTGTGTCAATTACCCATTTACAATTTTTCCAAAGTAAGACTTTTATTAAAAAATGTATGATGTCAATTTTATGTGCATAGCATTCATCGGAATCATCGAACCAGCTTGGATATTGTCTGTTTGTTGCGTTTATACGTTCTCTTACAATGATTTCTTTTAATCTCGGTATAAAAGATGTTTTTTTGAAGAAAGTTGTAAATATTTTTACGTGAAGACTACAGACTTGGAAAAAAATTTTCAGAAGGCCATATAAGAACCGTATTTTCTTTTGAGGTTTCGTATTCTCTCAATTTAATTAATATTTCCGTTAAATCAAATTGAAGCTTATCTTTTGACATTTGTTGAATACAGTTTTCACAGATACTATTCATTTTTTTCATCGATTTAAAAAGGCGATTTCCGGCACCTTTATCAATATCGTGTCTTCAGGCGGTAAAGCATTTAATTTATTATCAATATTCATGTCGTTTTCTATATTGTTATATACAGAAAATGTTCTCCCACGATTTGCCTGACGAACATACTATAAAATAGCTTTTCACCATACTTTGTACTTGCAAGACAAATACTTTAGTGTGACACTATTTATTATCATTTGGTTTTTCTTCAGTTCATCTTCTATGAATATGTACCTGAAGAACAACCAATAATTAATGTAAGCCTTCTTATCAGCCTAGCAACGAACCGACGCTTATCGATTGACCAATGATAGTTGATGTTCTATTTTGAACATCTCGTTTTTAAGTGGTCTGGTTGTCCAAGCTCACTTCTCGTCCAACTCACTCTTCATTAAGACGTCCAAGTTATGTTTTGTAAAAATGTATTATTTTGAAGTAATTTAAATTTAATAAAATAACTTCATGAACTTAAACTTTGTTTTTTAATTGTGTTTAATAAAACACGAACCTTTACTATATTCTCAAATGATTCACTTTCCGGTAGCTCATATGAAATCGATATTTGTTCCTTAGCATTGGTTTGTAAAATAGCATTCCAATCAACTTTAAGATATTCTGTATCGTCTTCTTCAAAGTTTGAACATTTAGATTTGAATACAAATTTCATAGCTATAACTTTTGCTAGAAGGGAGCCAAATTCAGCAGCATTCGGATTACTTTTATTAACATTTCTTGCTCTTATCTTTCCAAATAAATTTTCTAAGGGATCTTGGTTAAATTTGTTAATATTTAAATAATATAAATCATTATGGTCTATATATAATGCTTTTTGTATTTGCAAAATGCTTTCAATATTTAAGGCAAAACCTTTGAAACAAAACGCTTTGCTTCTTGAATTAATAGGCTGAATGTTGAGAATATATGTTTTCATTTCTCTTATGAATATTAGATTTTGATCATTTTTTTTAATAGCTGGTTTTCTATTTAAAAGGTGGAAAAGTCGGATTATTTTGTTTATAAAATTAGCTATTGGTTTTGCAAAATGCGCTACATTTATGGGAAATTTATTTAGACCTAATAAAGCTTCAATTCCACAAGCTACAGATCTACTTAGAACTTGTGCCGCCAACTTTACATTCATTTTTTGAAATTCTGTTGGGTCAATATGTGCCGATGTTAATTTTGGACAAATTTTTGTTGCATTTAATCTTTCAATAAATTATTCCTAATGCTTTTCAAAAGATGAGGAATATAATACATACCATAAATTTTTTGTTGTTTGTAAACAAAGTTACAACTTTTGTCATCTAGACATAATTTACTAAACAAACTTCTATTTGTAGGCCCTTGATCGCAGCAAATAGCTCGTACATTTAATTTTAATTCTTCGCATATATCCAAACAGTTATGCACTTCTACCTCAAGTTGTTGCGAAGGGATATTACTTGGGCAAATGACATGTTACAAAACTTGTTTAAAGTTGCCGCATAATCTACGTATCATAAAAACGCAGGCTGACTTAGCACTTACATATATCAGATCTTTGGTTTTTGACATAATCTACAAAACCTTCAATTACATCTTTGTATTCATTGTAGGTTAAACTTGTCTGAAGGCTCATTTCATCAAAAATTAGAACCACTTCTTTCTCTTTTGTTGCCAATTTTGAGGTAATTTTTTCTATCTCCTCTAAAACGTTTTTGTTTAAAACCAACCGAAGGTGTAAAAAAAAATTAGCAATAAAATGTCTTTTATCGCATACGCTGCGAAGAGTATTAATGATAGGACAACAAAATGTTTTCTATTTTAAGTTTTTTGTATTGAACATATAATTTTTATCTTTATGCAGAGTGGAATTTTTTGGGCTTGATGTTCAGAGAAAAATGAATGCAATCAAATAAAAATAAAAAGTTAATCCATTCTTTTCCCAACGTTTCTGCGGTTGTTTTCCGGCATCATCAGGGGTTTTGAATTTTATTAAACCTTATGAAATACAATAATTATATTAGATTTTTGAATGTAAATTAAAAAATAAATAGACATACTTTTTTACAGTTTTACATAACACAATTCAATAAATAACACTTAAATAAATAACACTTATTTGACAAAAAGAAAAACAAACTAGCAAATTAAAAATAAAACTAATACCACAGACTACTTATTTCTTATGGCAACACTATATATTGCACTTATATTATCACTGTCTTCTTTGTGGTTCATGGTCTTGTTTATGTTCTTTTGGATATGAAGACTCTAGCGTGTAGCGGATCCCCATTCGTCTCTTCTTGTCAATAATCCTCACATTGTCAAAGTCCGGTTGATGTTCTAGTTCGATCATATGTTGTGAGAGAGCTGTTGCTGTTTTTTTCTTCCTTATGTCAGCCTTATGCTCCAATAATCTCACTCCCAAAGCGCGTTTTGTCGTCCCAATGTATATTTGTTTGCATGGAATTGCATATATGACGTCATGTTGTTCTGTTTTATTAATCGGTGGTTTGGTATTAGTGAATATTTTGTTGAGTGTATTGTTTGGTTTATGTGCAAAAGCCGCTTTTTCTTTGTCGATCTCGAAAGTTTGATGTAGTGATGGATTGTCTGTGAGGCGTGGGACGTATGTAATTGAGTAATATCTAGTGTTACCAGTTGTCTGTTTTTTTGTTTGTTGAGTATTTTTATTGTTTATTTGTTGAATTTTTGTATTTATAAGTTCGTTGATAGTTTGTGTTGGGAAGCTGTTGTTTCTGAGTATTGTTTTGATTTTTGTTATGTTGGTTTGATGAAATTTTTTGTCACTGATGTCCATTACTTTGTTAATTAAGTTTCTGGCTGCATTTTTCTGGTAATGTTTCTGGTTTATTTATTTTTGGTAGGCCATACAGAACTGGCGCTGATGAATATAACGAAAAAATGAATAAACTACTAGACGACAAGAACATATACAAAACAATAAGGATGGACCCAACTTTAAAACTACAAACTAACAATAACAATTTAGTAAATGATCTATACAAATCAAATTACATTGACGCCAAACAAAAAGCGAAACTTTTTTGCTCAGCTCCATCAGCGCCAATTCTGTATGGCCTACCAAAAATAAATAAACCAGACTTACCACTACGACCGATAGCATCTTCTACTAATGTCCCTTGTTACGAATTATCAAAATTCATTGGTAAAATCATTCAAAACCTAGTATCATGTCAATTCAATGTTAAAAACTCTTTCCAACTACGAAACAAAATTCAACAACTATCAATAGAAGACGATGAAATATTAGTATCTTTTGACGTAGTATCACTATTTACTAATATACCAACCTACACTGCCATCAAAATCATCATGCAGAAATGGGAAACCCTTAAAACATATACTCCAATACCACAAAGATATTTCCTCAAAATACTACAATTTTGCCTAGCAGACAACAACTATTTTCGATACAAAGACAATTTCTACAACCAAATATTTGGAATGCCGATGGGAAATCCACTTTCACCAACAATCGCAGATTTACTACTTGACCATCTACTAGAGGAAACAATTGACAAACTAAAAAAACACAACACCAAAATCAAATTTATAAATAAATATGTTGATGACATGATCGCCATAATTAAAAAGAAAGACACAGACATCATACTCAATACACTTAATGAATACCACACAAAAATAAAATTCACAATTGAAATAGAAAACAATTCCATCCCATTCCTAGACGTAAGAATCATAAAAGACAACAATAAAATAATTTTTGACTGGTACTCAAAACCAATGTCATCAGGACGAATGATTAATTTTATGTCATCATTACCAATGAAATATAAAATAAATGCAGCCAGAAACTTAATTAACAAAGTAATGGACATCAGTGACAAAAAATTTCATCAAACCAACATAACAAAAATCAAAACAATACTCAGAAACAACAGCTTCCCAACACAAACTATCAACGAACTTATAAATACAAAAATTCAACAAATAAACAATAAAAATACTCAACAAACAAAAAAACAGACAACTGGTAACACTAGATATTACTCAATTACATACGTCCCACGCCTCACAGACAATCCATCACTACATCAAACTTTCGAGATCGACAAAGAAAAAGCGGCTTTTGCACATAAACCAAACAATACACTCAACAAAATATTCACTAATACCAAACCACCGATTAATAAAACAGAACAACATGACGTCATATATGCAATTCCATGCAAAGGTAAGAACGAAGAAGAGTGTGAACAAATATACATTGGGACGACAAAACGCGCTTTGGGAGTGAGATTATTGGAGCATAAGGCTGACATAAGGAAGAAAAAACAGCAACAGCTCTCTCACAACATATGATCGAACTAGAACATCAACCGGACTTTGACAATGTGAGGATTATTGACAAGGAGAGACGAATGGGGATCCGCTACACGCTAGTCTTCATATCCAAAAGAACATAAACAAGACCATGAACCATAAAGAAGACAGTGATAATATAAGTGCAATATATAGTGTTGCCATAAGAAATAAGTAGTCTGTGATATTAGTTTTATTTTTATTTTGCTAGTTTGTTTTTCTTTTTGTCAAATAAGTGTTATTTATTTAAGTGTTATTTATTGAATTGTGTTATGTAAAACTGTAAAAAAGTATGTCTATTTATTTATTAATTTACATTCAAAAATCTAATATAATTATTGTATTTCATAAGGTTTAATAAAATTCAAAACCCCTGATGATGCCGGAAAACAACCGGAGAAACGTTGGGAAAAGAATGGATTAACTTTTTATTTTTATTTGATTGCATTCATTTTTCTCTGAACATCAAGCCCAAAAAATTCCACTCTGCAAAATGTTTTCTAATTTAGTGATTCATGGTCGTTTTAATTAGCATGCTTATAACTTAAATATCTGTACTTATTTATGTCTACCCGTGCGAAGCCGGGACGGGCCGCTAGTTGAATTTATAAATTAAATTGAATAAAGAAAGATATTGACTTTAAAGTTGTTTCATCCCATAGAAATATTGTTGTTAATGTTTTGTAACATAAGACAATGTTTATTTTAGAGAAACCAAACTTCTTTCAAAATATATTAATTTAACTTTTCGATACAGCTTAAATGTATATTTTTGCATACTTACTTACTAATACAATTTTTCCAAATAAAAAAAAATAAATTTTGAAAAATTTAAGTGGGCATCAATAGTAAGTTATCAGTGTGGGTCAAATCCGAGCCTCTTTTTTGTATCGAAATTATTTACATGAGTACCTACCTTGTAACGAAGCGTCACACTCCTACTAGCGACCGACACCAATCAACCTCCGTCTACCGACCGACACCAATCAACCGCCATCTGCATACCCACCAAGTGAAATAAGTGACACCAACACGCAGCCGAAATACAAAAACAAAATACATGCGATATTGTTGTTCGTCATTATAGAGTTCACATTTGGTTCCTGCAGGAGAATTTGCTTATGGACACCTTCCGGTGTCGACGGGCACTTGCCGAATTATTGTGTTATTCCCCTTCACCCTTCCGGTGTCGACGGGCACTTTCCGAATTATTGTGTTATTCCCCTTTACCCTTCCGGTGTCGATGGGCACTTGCCGAATTATTGAGATATTCCCCTTCACCGTTGCCGTATTATTAAGTAATTCCCCTTCACCCTTCCGGTGTCGATGGGCTCTTGACCGTAGGATTAAGTTCGCATATAATAGGTATTATTATCTATAATAGGTATCCTATTGTTTAGTCTTAAGCCGCTTTATTGGATTAGAAAAAATAAAATCTGAAAAAGGAAAATCTAATTCTTTTTATTTAGAAAAGAGTAGTTTGATCAACTCTCTATACTCGAGTTTCGTGCTTTCTCGAGACGACCCTGGAGTCCGGCGAGCTTACCTCAGCCTTAAGAAAAAAGAAGCATCACAAATTGGCGCCCGAGCAGGGACGGTGAGAGAATTCGTCCAAACTGCGACCGATCCGCCCACCGTAAAGAATTCCTAGATGTTTTCCACCCGGCTACCGACTGCCGATCACCGACCGCCGACTACCGACCGCCGATTACCGCCACCGACCGCCGATTACCGCCACCGACCGCCGATTACCGCCACCGACCGCCGATTACCGCCGCCGACCACCGTTAACCGTTCACCAACCGCCGACTACCGACCACCGTTCACCGACCACCGTTCACCGACCGCCGATCACCGACCAGCAGCCATCCATATAAAATGAGCGAAAACGAAGCCAACACTACCATGGACGAAATCAATCCGTTCAGGAGCCTCAGCTTCATATACAAGCTCAAGAAAAACGAGCTTATAGAAATGCTCGCCGCCCGGAATATAGAAACCGAGGGTAACATGCAAGTCCTCCGCCAGCGTTTAAGCGATCATCTCAAACAGGTACGTGCACACGCTTCTACACAAAACCTGTGTGCCCAATGGGCAGAGGTAGCCGAGAAGAGAGTAAATGTCGCCTTGGATGACGACGCCGATAAACACCCTGAGAATACCGCTCCTGACCCGATCACCAAGCAGAAACATCATTATATGAGGAGACTACCTTTCATGTCCCTAATTTGAATGCGGCACACCGAGACAACGAACAACCTCGTATAGCAAATCCAGCACCGATGAATCAGCCACGACCAGAGCACTCCGGAGACGCGCCAGCACGTTTCAACTCATTCATGAGTCACACTCCACACCGACTCCCCCTAAGCTATGAAGCAGAAGTTACGAACATAGTGCGTAAATGGGGACTAAAATTCGACGCTTTAGGAAACCCTTTAGAATTCCTCGAGCGAGTTGCCGAGCTGACTCGATGCTATAATATACCACCCGACGACATGGTGCGAACATTACCAGAGTTATTACGGGGTAAGGCACTGGAATGGCTCCGCATCTACAGTGATGGATTCACTAAATGGGAAGATTTCCGTGAATCATTCGTTCAATACTTTCTGCCAGCACGATATCTCGTCAAATTAGAGGAAGAAATAATGCGCAAGCGTCAAGGCCCACGAGAGAACGCGAAGGAATATATTCTGGCCATGCAATACCTGATCCTCCTACACCCTCGGATGAAAATTAACGAACATCTCGACCGAATATTTGATAGCATGCGGCCTGAATATCGCCTTTATATCCGCCGGCGAGATTTCGAAAATCTAAACGAACTCATGACTCTGGCAGAAGAATTGGAAGCCGTAAAGAAAGAAGAAAGAAACAGCCGCCCTCCGACCGTAACCGCAAACCCTGTCGCAGCCTCTCCTCGAATCCTTCCGCCGACCGTACCGTACAATCGGGAGACACACTGCTGGAACTTCAAACAGAAGGGTTACCGAAAAGAGACGTGTCATCGTCCATTCCGACTGTTTTGCTCATTTTGCGGAGAAGACGGACGTTTAACAAAAGACTGCCCGTGCCAACGCAACTCATGCTCAGTCGTAAACACACCGCCACGTCACGATCCCCGATGTTATATTCCGATGCAAATAGGAGAACGTACCTATCAAGCTTTAGTAGACACGGGATCCACGAAGACGTTCATCGGACCAGGAATAAGGACAGTCTTCAGAAATTGGGGACTACCCATGACGAGTCAACCTCAGACGATCCATCTGGCCGATGGAACAACTGTTGACACTTCCGAACACTTCAACGTGACCCTAATGATCGGAAACGTAGAAGTCCACGGGATCGCGACTTATCTACCGTCACTCGTCGAGGATGCCATACTTGGGATGGACTTTATGAATCAAGCCAACTTGCAAATTACGGTTGGCAGCAAATCCGTTGCAAGTTCCAATACCCAGCCTCCAACGCCACATGAGCAGTGTCACGCCGTAACCCACTTAAACACAAATCAGCAACAACAACTCCAAACCTTCCTGGATCAAGAATTACCAAAGTTCGATGGAATAAACAATGTATCAACCGTTCCTCCCCACCGAATCGAACTTACAACCGACAAACCGTTTAAACAACGGTATTTTCCTCGCAACCCGGCCCTGCAAAAGATTATAGACGACGAAGTCAACGAACTTCTAAAAACCGGAAAAATCAGCCCGTCTAAAAGCCCTTATATCGGGTGATTTTTTTGAGGTTAGGATTTTCATGCATTAGTATTTGACAGATCACGCGGGATTTCAGACATGGTGTCAAAGAGAAAGATGATCAGTATGCTTTGACATTTCATCATGAATAGACTTACTAACGAGCAACGCTTGCAAATCATTGAATTTTATTACCAAAATCAGTGTTCGGTTCGAAATGTGTTTCGCGCTTTACGCAAATTTTATGCGTTTTTTTTTTTAAAAAAGTTCTCAAGCTCTTAAAAAATCACCCATTATGTATTTATTGTCCTCCATTGAAAAGAGGACATTGTTTAATATAATGGGTGATTTTTTAAGAGCTTAAAATTTGCGTAAAGCGTGAAACACATTTCGAACCGAACACTGATTTTGGTAATAAAATTCAATGATTTGCAAGCGTTGCTCGTTAGTAAGTCTATTCATGATGAAATGTCAAAGCATACTGAGCATCTTTCTCTTTGACACCATGTCTGAAATCCCGCGTGATCTGTCAAATACTAATGCATGAAAATCCTAACCTCAAAAAAATCACCCGATAGTTCACCGATTGTCTTGGTCAAGAAAAAAGAAGGATCATGGAGAATGTGTGTAGATTTCCGCACGTTTACGGTTAAACACAGTGCGAGTATTAGGAAAATAGGAAAGGATTTAAGAGGAGATACCGGTGCACATTGGTCTTAAAATTTTGAATATTGAAATGGGAGGGGAAAACAGAGTTGGGTAAAGCATTCCACATTCTCGATGAGTGGTTAAAAAAAGAATCTCTATACTTAACAGTACGTCCGAAATTGAGCTCGAGGGTAAACTGATGAGCATTCCTGGAAGTGCGAGTATTACGGCTGAATTGTTTGAGGGGGGAATGCAACTGGCTAATTCGACAGAACATTGTTTGTAAAAGTATCTGTAAAACAACGAAAGGCATGAAACATTACGCCGGTGTTCGAGAGATGTAAATGTTTCGATAATAGTTCTATCGCAGATCATTTTCAAAGCTCTTTTTTGTATCCTATCTAAAAGGCTCAAACTTGTTTTAGGGGCACCTGCCCAAATATGCGAGTTATATTCAAGTTTTGGACGAATGAAGGCTTTGTAAATTAAAGCCAGATCAGAAGGGGTGAAAAATTTCTTGCACCGTCGGAGAAATCCTAAGCACCTGGCAGCATTTTTTGCAATATCAAATATGTGATCATTCCATAAAAGGTGATCTGTGATACACATACCGAGTACATACTGACAGTTGATTAGTTTCCTGGATGCAAGTGCCACTCATAGATAGCGGCATCGGGGGTATGTTACGCTTTAACGACAGGAGACAGCATTGAGTTTTCGAAGCATTCAATTCTACACGGTTTTTGATTCCCCATTGGACAATGCTGTCAAGATCAGAATTTAATGAGCCTATCATACGCTGCCGTTGAAGTTCCACATCCGAAGGACAAGGATGTGAATCTAGGAACGAATATGAAAAGCTGAGGGTACTGTCGCCGGCGAAACAGTTTAATGGATTAGAAGATAAAAGATCATTTATGAATATAAGGAAGAGAGTCGGAGACAAAACGGAGCCCTGGGGGACACCAGCATTTATTTTATGAATTTCAGACCTGAAACCATCTAATACAACTTGTATTGAATGGTTCGAAAGGTAATTTCTAATCCAACGAAGAAGAGATTCATCAATACCAAAAGCACGCATTTTCGATAAGAGAGCTTGGTGCCAAACTCTATCAAATGCCTTTGAAATATCAAGTGCAATAATCTTACTTTCTCCAAAACGATGTAAAGATTTGTTCCACTGTTCGGTGAGATAAACCATGAGATCACCAGTGGACCTATTGCTACGAAAGCCATACTGCCGGTCATTAAGAAGCTTTCGTTCTCCAAGATATTTCTTAAGCTGATAATTAATCAGCGTTTCCATCACCTTGGAAAGAAGGGACGTGAGTGCTATTGGACGATAGTTAGAGGGAGAGGACGATTCGCCTTTTTTAGGGACAGGCTGGACAAATGCTATTTTCCATCCACTCGGAAAGAGACCTGGGCCCTACTCTGTAAGGCGTTTCGAAAGCCAATCCGATTCGAATCTGACATTCGATTCGTTTATGAATTCGTACTCTGTAAAATGTTCGAATCGAATAAAACAATCATCTAGTACTTTTTCTATTTATCCAATATATTTACCGAGTCTCGAAGTATTTCTTATGAGATTTGTCAAAGCAAAAATACAAACAAAATCAAAACAAATCACAAAGACGAGGAAAAAATTAAAATTCAGTCATTATTATCACTTGAAAATTATCGTAATGACTTTTTTTACACTTCACTGCTTTGCAATTGCCACATCTCTTTTTAATTCAAGATTAGAAAGTTTAAGCTGATTTTTTTCATAGTCATTTCGTTTTTTGTGTTAAAATGTGTCTTTTGCTAAGGTATTTCAAATTGCTTTTGTTTGGTATGCACATTTTTCGCTGATGATTCCCTGTAATGGGATTTATTTGCTTAAATTTTGAATAAAATTATTATTTCCTTACTTATATTTTATCTATTTCACACAACTCAACAAAATTTTCCCTTTGTGTCCTTTAAAAACGACCTTCGAATTGCAATTCGTTACCTCTCTTGGTGTAGAAAGAAAATTTCCGTTTTCGAACGCTAATGACATTTGGAAACGCATTGCCAGGTACGAAAAATCCGAATGCGGATTTGTCATTCCGTAAGTAATAGATTTCTTATCCGCATTAGAAATAGAGAGTACAAAATATTCGTTTTCGAAAATATTTGCTTTCGAAACGCATTACAGAGTAGGGCCCCTGTAGAGTAGGAAAGATGGAAAAGTTTACGCAGTGGTTTTGCCAGCGTTGAAGAACACCTCTTCAGAACTATTGGGGAGATACTGTCCGGGCCAGCGGATTTGTGTATGTCAAGGTCTTTAAGTACTCTTGCAACTGCACGAGTGCGAAAGAAGATTCGTCCCATAGAATCATTTACGCTCTCAAGAACAGGAGGACTCATGACACTTTCCGTTAGCGTCGAATTAACAGCAAACTGTGCTGCAAGCAAATTGGCTTTATCGATCGAGCTCACATAGGGAGTGTCATTGTGGACGAGCGTTGGAACCGAGGATGACGTGGTGTTTCGTACGTTTTTTACAAATGACCAGAAATTTTTACTACCTTTGGGACATTGTAGTATTTTTTATGGATACCATCTTCGGCGCTGATATGTTCAGTCACGTATTCACTTACCTTGACGACATAATCGTAATTAGTAGTAGTTTCGAGCAACATATTCAACGCCTGACCGAAGTGTTAGGCAAACTCCGTAAGACCAATTTAAAAATAAATACCGAGAAGTGTAACTTCTGCCGGGAGAGCCTTAAATATCTTGGACATATCGTTACTCCATCCGGCATACACACCGACCCTGACAAGATATCCGCCGTACAAAACCTGAAAGCCCCTACCACCATCAAAGAACTACGCCGAATACTCGGAATATGCTCTTGGTACCGCCGTTTCATCGAGAACTTTTCTACCATCACCGCCCACTCAATAATCTTCCTAAAAAGAATGTGAAGTGGGCCTGGGGACCATCGCAACAAGAGGCGTTCGACCTGTTAAAAGGAAAATTAACAGAAGCTCCGGTCCTGGCCTGCCCAGGTTACGACGAACCGTTTTCACTGCAAACCGATGCCAGTCAACTTGGTTTGGGAATCGTGCTCACGCAAGTACTTGACGGACACGAAAGAGTGATCGCGTATGCAAGCCGAACCCTGACAAACCTCGAACAAAAGTACGCAGCAACCGACCACCGAGCCGAACAGACCATCACCAGCTTTAAGTCGACCTCGCCAACCAAGTTAACCAGCAATCAGGATGAACCAAAAAAATGGGATCAACCGCCGCCTAGCCCCTGCGGAGAGAGAGGTCCAAGGATTGGATCCTTGTAAAAGGATACCCACTCGGCCAAGACCGATCCTGTCACCTCTCCGACTAGAGGAACCGCTGACAATACGAGTGGTCAAAAAAGGAGAGACACCATATTGCAGCAGCCCAACCCATCGTGCCAAAATCTCCGGTGAGCTCCACCATGGCAAAACACCGGGAGCAGCGGGAACAGGCCCTCCGAGCCTACAAGGAGAAACGGAAGATGGACGAGGTGGCCGACCGATCGACTATTAAAGTCGTTGTCACAAACCGACCGGATGCAACCATTGCGGACCAACACCAACTCAGTACCAGTCGCCAAGCCATGGCATGTTGTGCCATAGCCAAAGGAACTGGCCCGAGTCCAAGTGATCCTTTCGAGGGGATCCAACTATCGGGAAGGAATCACCAAAGAAGATTTATGATCCACCGCCTCTGGGGTCCAGTAATGGTGCTCATGAACCCAAAAGGAACGAGAGCTTCCCTACACTTCGGGGACCAACAAAAAAACAATCAACGTACCGAATTGATGACATACGTTTTTTATTATGAATTGTTAATTATTATTTTTATTTTTTAATAAGGACTGAACTTTTTTTTGTAAAATTATTTAGGAAAAAAAAATGATGAATTAAAAAAAAAAAAAAACAAAAAAAAAATATATAACTATATATATTATTAGTAATTAATATACTTACCGTTTTTTTATATACCAGGAAACCTTCAAGACGAGAAGGTTCTCGTCTCAAAAAGGAAGGGGGATGTGTAACGAAGCGTCACACTCCTACTACCGACCGACACCAATCAACCTCCGTCTACCGACCCACCCCAATCAACCGCCATCTGCATACCCACCAAGTGAAATAAGTGACACCAACACGCAGCCGAAATACAAAAACAAAATACATGCGATATTGTTGTTCGTCATTATAGAGTTCACATTTAGTTCCTGCAGTTTACATTTGGTTCGGCACTTGCCGAATTATTGTGTTACTCCCCTTCACCCTTCCGGTGTCGACGGGCACTTTCCGAATTATTGTGTTATTCCCCTTCACCCTTCCGGTGTCGACGGGCACTTTCCGAATTATTGTGTTATTCCCCTTCACCGTTCCGGTGTCGATGGGCACTTGCCGTATTATTAAGTAATTCCCCTTCACCCTTCCGGTGTCGATGAGCTCTTGACCGTAGGATTAAGTTCGCATATAATAGGTATTATTATCCATAGGTAGGTATCCTATTGTTTAGTCTTAAGCCGCTTTATTGGATTAGAAAAAATAAACTCTGAAAAAGGAAAATCTAATTCTTTTTATTTGGAAAAGAGTAGTTTGATCAACTCTCTATACTCGAGTTTCGTGCTTTCTCGAGACGACCCTGGAGTCCGGCGAGCTTACCTCAGCCTTAAGAAAAAAGAAGCATCACAACCTACACCTGTTTAAATTCACAAAATACGCAACTTACGTTTTGCATAGGACAACAAAGAAACAATCAACAAACAACAAAAAGACCGAAATTGAAACTTACCCTTTTGTCACCCATATATATATGGATACATGACATACACACATGCGTTCAATATATGTATCAAAAACAATCAAAATAAGGAAGGCAACCAAAACTAAGCCTCATACGCGCACCAGCGGCGCACGTACATTTGCATCAGTGTTACCATAGGAATCCATACAAATTATTTTTAAAATGTCTTGCACCTAACTCATCTTCTATTCCTTTCTTAAATGTATTTTCAACATATGTATATTGTTTTATTTGATATAGTAAAATATAACATGGAAAAATTAATAACTATGGTTTTTAATTTAATATTCAATAATAAATAGCATAAAATACCTACATCGCTTGAACAATAGCAACTGAAATATGGTAACATCGGGACCAAAACATCATCGAAACCAAAACAGTTTCTGTTCTTCTTTGTCTCTATGGACATTGACTTGAGAGAAAAAACAACTTTAGAATTGTTTATAGTTAGACACATATAGCTTTGAACAGGCATACTGGCAAGCCAATATGTGAAATCAAAAACAGCTTTTTGTGCTTGACGAAAAAAAGCTTTTTGTCGGTTGATAGCCAAGGAGTAGTGAAAAAAATATGGGACATTTTCTGCTATGGGGATGAGACTTCTGTATAGTTTCTTATCTGTGGTTGTAGGTTGTTATCATCTTTTCAACAGACTCATATTTTTGAACTTATGTACATAGTTAAGTATGTACCTACATACATAGGAAATTTACTGATCGACTTAAAACATGTGTGATATGAATTTTCAAGAGCATCTCCAAATTACATGACCAAGTGTGGCAAAGAGTTTACTTTTTCTTTAATCATTTGAGGGCTAAAATTATCCCAAATAATCTCACATGTGCAATGTTAGGCATCTTTTTCACTGTCACTGGAATAAAATATCTGATATTCAAATTCTGTAATTATATTTTATTTGTATTTCTTTTTTTTTGCAGGAAACGCACATTTTGCACGAATACAACAGAGATCTCTATGGCTGTTTACTTAAAGTAATTATAGTTGGATACCTACGACCAGAAAAGAACTTCGACTCTCTAGAAGCCCTGGTGGCTACAATCAAAAATGACATTCACGAAGCTGAGTTAGCGCTTGACAATCCTGAACATCGCTATTTGAAAGATTCAAATTTCTTTAGGGACACACAAAAAGAATCGAACAACAATGGTACTGCAGCACAAATATGATTTTTCCGATGTCGGCCGGCGCCGTTGTCGTTGATGTGTTTACTGTTTAATAATAAATGAAACTCAAATTCCTGGTGGTTACTTAATTTATTATCATAATAGAAATGGTATTTTTATTAATTTTTTTTATCGCCGTAATAATTCTGTATATATACAAATTACGACAAATTATAATGTATAGCTAAAAATATAACAATAAATAAAAATAGAAAAATTTAGTGCAATATAGAATATTAGAGCATGTTTTGATAATCTTGTATTTCCAATTCTTTTTCAACAATTTGACTTAACAAATTCTCGAGGGTTTCCTGTAACCGTTGTTTCAGTGTTGGGTTCTGTATAGAAGAGATCTCTTGGGACTTTTGCGATTGTTGCACCTTAAGATCGTCACACTGGCCACGAAGCTCAGATATTTTAGACGTGATTTGTTCTCGTGTCATTTGCGCTTCGTTCGAGTATTCGTCGTCAGAATCATTTCGTTTTTGTTCTTCGTAAAATCCACTTGGACCGGCAAGACTTGAATTGGAGCCTCCGAATGATTTGGAGGGGTCTTTGGGGCTTCCGAACATGGACTTGTTAAACTCAGTGACTATATCCTTACTGTTGTTATGAGTTCCAGACATTGAATACTCTTCCGAAATGCGACTGTCATCTGCTGACAAACGAGAGGTTTCTTCGATGTCGCGGCGCAATGGACGATCTTCTTCGTCGGAAGAGGAGACTTCCTCTCCAAAGATATCATGTTCGGCAACATCGCGCATATTACTTGGCATCGACGATGGTCTTTCTTCTTCGCCGTCAGATTCGACATTGATGTCTTTGTTTGAGTCATTAAGTAGTTTGTCGTCTTGTAGTGTTTCTTCGTTGTCGGTGGATTGATCTTTGGAATTAAGCATTGCACCCGACTTATCGTCGTCCTCATTGATGATCTCGTACTTAACATTAACGGCATCGTTGTCCACACGGAGAAGGCGCTTTACCTCTTTTTCGATTTCCGGAGCTTCGACGTATTTCTTTTTGAGAGTTTTTCGAAAACGGCGCTTTCGTACGTTCTTGCATGGTGGAGTTATGCCATGGGGCCAAAGGAATTTCTTATCAACCTTGTTCGGATCCTTCTTTTTAGCTTTGTTCGGAGATTCATCCTCGGGAACTGGGGCATCGGGTTCTTCTTTACAAATCATCTGTGAAAATATAATAAATATCATATATTCTGGATGAAGTTAAAAAAAAAATAGTTACAATTTGGCAAACATCTGCAGTTTTATAGAAACTTTTGTTGTCGATGCTTTTCAAACATTCAATGATCGTTGGTAAATCAACAATCTTTGCATGAAGCAGCCAATGATCGAAGCGCACTTCACCATAGCGCAAATCGTTATCCATTTTGATGGCAAGACGATCCTTAAGGTTCCCGGAGAGAAGGGCTTCATGTAAAAGCTTTGCGGGTTCCTAAAATAAGCAGGATACAAAAATAAAATTACTTGAATTTGGGGCTAATGTACTTTTTTACCTCTGGAATCCTTAATATAAACTGATTTTCCAATTCAACACCATCGTCTCTAGGTTTGGAATCATTTTGTTTCTTCTCTGTTCTTTTTTCTAACATTTTATCTAAGAATATAACATATTATTTTGTAATTTATAGAAAACACAAATAATACCCTATTTTTAAGTGGAAAAATAAGAAATCAAAAATGAAACATGACATTTGACAGATACATTTTAAAATGGCACCGTCTAGTGTCTGAGTTCTAAAAAACCACTTCGTTAAAGGTTGGCATTTCTTACTTAATGGTACACTTTCATGTATCTATGTCTACAATTTCGGGATAGATGTCTGTGCCAATAACATGACAACGAGAAAAAGTGTGTTCTCAAAGATGGTAAGTCTAAATTTATGATAATGTTTATGACATGTTGTTATGAAATCTTCTTTTTTTTTTGCAGGAATGTAAATTCGTATAATAATTTTATTATGTACAATGTGCATTTATTCTTTCACATCAAATTTCGTTTTACGTTTTTAAAATGACAGATGTATGTCAAGCGTTTATTCGGTGCCCACGGCAAATGGTGTAAATGTAGCTTGTGAAATTGCTCACCACTTCAATTAAATTTATTTTGACACTTAATTAATTAAGCCAATTCGCATTACAGAGATCATTGCTAGGAAACGCTTTTAGAAAACCTCAGGCATTTTTGAAATTTTTACAAATATATCATTCAATTCTTTGAATTCACATGACAGCAAATGCGTAAAAAGTGACATTCAGTATATTCAACTTTCGGGATTTTAAAAATCTATTTAAAGTAAAGCCTAGTACGCTGCTGATGCGAAGCGAAATTTGTCGGCAGTCTCCAAGTGCAGAGCGAAATTAAAACGAAAACCACAGCGGAAAAATATTTGTGGAGAGTTCTGTCTGGAAGTTGAAGTTCAATTTTAAGCCTAGTACGCTGCTGATGCGAAACGAAAATTCCCATACAAAAAATGACATGACGAAATCATAAACGAAAATATTCGAAAAATTTTTCAATAAATAAATAAAACGTCAAATTTTCGCAAGCAATTAATATACCGGGCAATTAAATTGAGAACGAAAAGAGTGGAGAATTGTACTACGAAATCTAGTACAGCTATCCACTAAAATGACACATTTCGTCGTTCAGCAGCGTACTGAAAAACGAAAAGCATAGCGAAGTTTTTCGTTTATGATTTCGTCATGTCATTTTTGTATGGGAAATTTCGTATCGCATCAGCAGCGTACTAGGCTTAAAAAGTTGTTGAAATAGAATATACAATGCCCATTCAATGTATAAGCACCCTATGTATTTACTACTTTTTGTTAACCAGTAATGTAATAAACTCCACTCTCTATTTTGTTCTCATCCAAAGCGGACGTGTTTTTATTCGATTGGTTTTTCTGGAAGTTTCTAGAATCTTTTTCTGCGCACATTATTCAACAACAGGTTATGGGCCCAGAAGCTCCTAAATAGATAAATCATTTATATTATCATATATTATTATATTATTAACAACAGGCGAAATTTATAATAATGGCTAACAGCCTCCCATCTATTCAGAAACTTAAAGGGCGAGAAAACTACGACACGTGGCGCTTCGCAGTTCAGGCATATCTCGAGCTTGAGGATTTGTGGTCCTGCGTTGTGAGCGATGAGGAAGAAGACATCAAGAGAATCACCATGGCGAGGTCGAGAATAATCCTTCTATTAGAACCCATCAACTATGTCCATGTCCAGGACACAACAACGGCAAAGGAATGTTGGGATAGACTGCAGTCTGCTTTTGAAGACAACGGGCTGTCTCGGAGAGTGGGTTTGTTGCGCAAACTCATTAGCACAAAGCTGGAAGACTGTTCATCCGTGGAGGTGTACGTGAACGACATTATCTCGACAGCACACAAACTGAATGGCATCGGTCTAAAGGTTACGGAGGAATGGGTAGGTACTTTGTTATTGGCTGGGTTAAGTGACAATTACAAGCCTATGATTATGGGCATTGAGAGCTGCGGCATGAAAATCACTGGCGATTCAGTCAAGACAAAGATACTTCAGGATGTGAAGTTGAATGAGTTGGATGCAGTTGCCTTTTATGGTGGCAAACGTCGCTTTCAGAAGAAGAGATACAATGGTGCTGGTGGTGGTTCAAGTGGTCGTGGTGTTGTCTCTAGTGTTGGCAGTAGTACCGGCGGTGGTGGCGTTGGTGGTGGCGTTAGTGGTAGCAGTGGTCCTAGATGTTACCAGTGCAACAATTTTGGACATTTGGAACGAAATTGTCCTTCGAAGCAATCCAACAAACAGGTAGTCAAACCGACGTCTTTATACACATCGTTTTCTGTTTCATCCGTGCAACCAGGTGCATGGTACGTTGATTCCGGTGCATCCGCACATATGTGCTCAGACCCAAGGCTTTTGTCGGATGTCAATCAAGGTGTGAAGGTAAACAGCGAGGTGGTAGTGGCTAACAATATGCGATTGAATGTAGAGAGTACTGGAAATGTGTATTTACCGATTGATGATTGCAAGGTCAAGGTGGAAAATGTGTTATGCATACCTGACCTCTGTGCTAACCTTCTTTCTGTGAGTCAGATCGTACGCAAAGGAAATAAAGTGATTTTTGACTCTAAAGGTTGTAAAATCTATGATCCAGAAAATAATTTATTGGCCTCAGCTTGTCTTGATGGAGAGCTTTTCAAGCTGGACTGTACAGGTAAAGATTCTGCTTTTACAGCAAATCGTGTAGATCATGCTATAAATTTATGGCATAGAAGAATGGGTCACTTAAATTTTAGTAGCGTAGAAGCATGCTCAATGGTTTTGGGTATTCAAATTTAGATAGTATTCAGGAGAATGTTAATTGTGAGGTCTGTGCCAAGGGCAAACAGTGCCGTAGACCATTTAAGAAACCAGGTGCCAGGGCAAGTGATGTGTTGCAGTTAATACACTCTGACTTGTGTGGGCCGATCAATGTTGCGAGCATGGGTGGTGCACGTTATATTTTGACGTTTGTGGATGATTTCACAAGAAAAACGTTTGTGTATTTTTTGCGAGCGAAGTCAGAAACGTTGAATCGTTTTAAAGAATTCAAGGCCCGTGTGGAAAACGAATGCAGCAAGAATATAAAGGCATTGAGAACAGACAATGGATCTGAATACTGTGGAAAAGAATTTCAGCGTTTACTTCGTCAGTCAGGAATTCAGCATCTTACAACAGCACCTTACACACCCGAACACAACGGTCTAATTGAAAGGATGAATAGAACTATCATCGAAAAGGCACGATGTATGCTCCTTGATGCTAATCTCCCAAAGCATTTTTGGGCAGAAGCAGTCTCTACAGCAGTGTTCCTTATCAATAGATCTCCGAGTAGTTCATCAACATGTAAAGTCCCTGAGGAAGCGTGGACTGGTGTTGCGCCTGATATGAGTTTCTTGCGAACGTTTGGTTGCAAGGCGATGGTGCACATACCGAAGCAGAAAAGGAAGAAGTTGGATGCGAAGTCAGAGGCATGTGTATTCCTTGGATACTGTGATGGCACGAAAAATTATAGACTCTACAATCAAGACAAAGACAGGATAGTGATTAGCCGTGACGTTATATTTTTCGAAGATGAGCATCTATATCCAGTGGATGATGATTCAAGTTCCTATTTTTTCGAGATTGGTTCTGCTTCAGGTAAAGATGGTGAAGTTCCAGGCATTGTCAGCGAGGTCTCTGAGTGTGATTCTGACAAATATTCTGATGCTGCAAGTGAGATCAACAACATCGAGGAGATATTTCCGGAAACCATTGATGAGCCAACCATTGAAAGAAGAAGTGAGGATAGTGAAATCGAATACATTCTACCGCATTCAGTTTCGAGCACGATAGAAGCACCAGACCAGATGAGGAGAAGCAATCGAATACCGAAACCGATAAAGAGAGATGACTACATATCGTATGCAGTAAAAACAGGTGAGTTGCATGACCCTTTTACTTTAAATGAAGCTCTTAGTAGAGCAGATTCGGAATGTTGGCGACAAGCAATGGCAGATGAGCTAGATTCATTGAAGAAGAATGATACTTGGGAGCTTGTCGATTTGCCATCTGATAAAAAACCTATAAACTGCAAATGGGTTTTCAAGACTAAACGCAATTCCGATGGTGCAATTTGTCGCTATAAAGCCCGCTTGGTAATAAAAGGTTGTTCACAACGAAAAGGCATCGACTACGAGGAAACCTTTTCTCCGGTGGTGCGCTACAGTACAATACGTTTTTTGATTTCGTTAGCCGCTCAGTATGATCTCGATATAGACCAGATGGATGCAGTGACTGCATTCTTGCAGGGAGATTTAACTGACTTGATTTATATGCTACAACCTGAAGGGTTTTCTGATAAAACTGGTAAAGTATGTCGTTTGAAGAATTCTCTATATGGTCTAAAGCAGGCTAGTAGGCTTTGGAATGAGAAGCTAGACACCGCACTTCTTCAGTTTGGATTGGAGAAATCAAAAGTTGACCCGTGTGTATATTTTTCCCACAAGAATGCAAGTCCGATTATTGTAGCTGTATATGTCGATGACATTTTAATTTTCTCCAAAGATTTTGAAACAAAGAAAAAACTAAAATTGTATCTTCACAGTTCTTTCCATATGAAGGACATGGGAGAGGCCCGTTTTGTTTTAGGAATTCAAATAAAACGAAATCGTGAGAAGGAGTCTATCAGCATTGACCAAGAACATTACATCAGGGAGATATTGGCACGTTTCGAAATGTCAGACTGCAATCCTGTGAACACGCCGATGGACCATAACCAGAAGCTTACAAAACTTATGTGTCCTCAATCTGAAGAAGAAAGAAATGAATTGTCCAATATTCCATACCAAGAGGCGGTAGGGTGCATCATGTTTGCTGCGCAGGTGTCAAGGCCCGACGTAAGTTTTGCTGTAAGTAATGTATCTCGTTTCAGCACCAATTTTGGCAAGCCACACTGGACCGCCGTCAAAAGAATCCTACGCTACTTGAAGGGAACAGCTGATGCTAAGCTAGAGTTCTGTAAATCCAAGGATCGTGAAGTAATTGGATTTTGCGATGCAGATTGGGCGAACGATAGTGATGACCGTCGATCAACTACAGGCTACGTTTTCTATTCTGGAAAAGCGGCAGTTTCGTGGAATACGAAGAAACAACCGACTGTCGCCCTGTCATCAACGGAAGCTGAGTATATGGCAGTATCCTCAGCCGTGCAGGAAGCTATATGGCTCAAGAGTTTGGAAAAGGAACTTGTTCCATGTACTTCAACATCAACAACGATTAATTGTGACAACAAAGGTGCTATTTGCTTGGCGTTGACTACTGCTTATCACCCACGAACGAAGCACATAGACGTCAGGCACCACTTTGTACGAAACAAGATAAACGAAGGTGAAGTCAAGCTCAATTACATCAATACATCAGAGATGTCAGCCGATTTTCTGACGAAGGCAGTTAATCACCAAAAACATTTGTTTTGCTCTTCAGCTATTGGACTTAAATTCA
This sequence comes from Eupeodes latifasciatus, assembly GCA_920104205.1. Taxonomy (NCBI): domain Eukaryota; kingdom Metazoa; phylum Arthropoda; class Insecta; order Diptera; family Syrphidae; genus Eupeodes; species Eupeodes latifasciatus. The sequence continues at coordinate 203,255,121 of OV049924.1, read as the reverse complement.
CATAGATTGTACATTCAGTGGGGGTGTTGAAATAGAATATACAATGCCCATTCAATGTATAAGCACCCTATGTATTTACTACTTTTTGTTAACCAGTAATGTAATAAACTCCACTCTCTATTTTGTTCTCATCCAAAGCGGACGTGTTTTTATTCGATTGGTTTTTCTGGAAGTTTCTAGAATCTTTTTCTGCGCACATTATTCAACAACAAAAGTGTATTTATTTTTGAATTTTAAATTTATACCTAGTATGTTTATTTTGAAAGGTTGATTCAACCATCTCGTTGCTTGGAAAAATTGAGCACATTAAACAAAACTTCATGATAATAATATATATATGAATGTTTCCATTACAAATTTGTTGCAACACGCTTATTATTTGGGGAATTACTTCAAATTAGTAAAGAGAATAAGTTCCTTAAGTCGGTTCCTTATATATTATATGCTTCTCGTTATGCTCTCAAAACTAAATTGCATTTATTGATACATATTTAGTTTGATTTCTAACTACTTTAAATTTTTGTTTAAATATAATAAAGCTTTAGATGTGTTCGTATCCTAATTATCATTATTGTTTTTAGTACACAATTAAATAATGAGAAGTAGATGTCGCCCTTGGTTTTAAAAAGATTTTAAAACTTGTGCTAACTTCGCTCACAAAATGTCTATTTCCTTTTCCGTGTTAGCTGTGAAAGAAGAAACATGCCGGTGGGTGAAAATTTTATAAAAAAATGAAATAAATATATTTAAATTACATAAAAATACATAAAAGTCGATTTTGAATGAAAGTATACAATATTGCACATCGAATGAACTCAGAAATTATGTGAAAGATTTTTATTTAAGTCGAATTAAATCGATCGGAAAGTTTGACAGATGATCCGAGTACACATGGCTTCCAAGTGTTTTGTGTGTTAAACGCCAACATTTTCATTTGCTGTATGAACAAAAATGAAACAAATCTTTTTTCAGAGTAAAAAAATATTAAAAGAGTTTCAATTTAAACCAAAATTCTGTGCAAAAATTGTGTTCTATCAAAGAAATCTGCTAAAATTATGACATTCAATGCAAACAAGTGCAATCAATACTAATCTCGAATAATTTTCATCTCGATTTGCAGCTAGCAAAAGATTTACTTCACCCATTACCAGCTGAAGAGAAGCGCAAGCACAAGCTGAAGCGCTTGGTACAGCATCCAAATTCCTACTTCATGGATGTCAAATGCCCAGGATGCTACAAGATCACAACTGTCTTTAGTCATGCCCAAGGAGTCGTTGTGTGCGCTGGTTGTTCAACGATCCTCTGCCAGCCAACTGGTGGACGAGCAAAACTCACAGAAGGTAAGTGTCATCGTCGATAAAATTGATTTAAATCCCAAGAAAACAACTCACTGCATTTTTCTTTCAGGCTGCTCCTTCAGGAGGAAGCCCCACTAAACGTTTTGGAGGTCTTTTATAAAAATAGGTTTTCGTCCGCGGATAAACTTCTTTTTTTCGTTCCATCATGTGAATGACTTGTAATTTGATTAAAAAAGGCAGAAAATAATAACTTTTTATTTTATATCGTGGCCGCATGTGTATTTCAATTGCTGGATGAATTAAATAGAAAAAAGTTTATTTGTGAATGAAAAGTAAATGGGATTATTTTTTGCTGGAATTCTTCGATGCAGCATGCTTTGTGCATTTATGTGTCTCGTTTGTTTCGTAAATAATTACAGTGAATTAAAAATGCGCTAAAATGTGAAGCTGTAGGTGTGTTCTGGCAAGGATAATATCGTATATTATGGTTAAACTTGGCATTTCTTCTACACCCAGAGAAAAAAAAAAACATCGAATGGTTATCTAAAAAAGTTGCGATAAGGCCAATGTTTTCGTTTTAAAACTTTGAAACAAGAAGTAAATAATAAGGTGCTAATCTACCATAGGGAAATTATGTTTATTGTGTAAATTAATTTGTTGGTAAGAGGGAGCATTTTGTACAAAACTTGTGTTCGCCATTGTTCTGTGACAGAACCAAGTTGTTGGCGGTTAATTTGCCTTTTTTCAGAGAAATTGAGTTGCACAGGAGAATTTTTGTGAAATACAATGTTGAAAATGGATTTGCTATTTAGGAATATAGCAATAGAATTTTTTAAATGTTGATGCATTCATTTAATAATTGCAATATTATGTTTAAATATGTATTTTTATTTATAAAATGATTCAGCAGTAATTGATTGCATGGTGTGGTGCAATAAATAAAATTTGCAACAACAGTATTTGTTTTGATTTCACCACACCGTGCAAAATTTTGTTGCCATACAGTTACAAATACAAATTTCTAGTTTTTTAACCTCTAGAATTTCGATTTTCGATAGATAATACAAAGGCAAAGCAGTCGGCCATTTAACTTATTTGTTTATGTTTACTTTACTTTGTTACTTTGAATAGATTAAATGTGTAGGTTTGAGAAACTATTATTAAATTAAATCTGAAACAAACATTAGGGTGGAATTTTTGTGCATTTGGCTATGAACCTTTGATTCATAATTCTTGATACTGTAGACAGATACGACACACTACGTTTTCTTTAAGAGAAAGTGTCAAACAATGTAGGGTCCCAACATGTCACAAATAAGTTTTCATACATACAATTACTGATACAAAAGTAGACTAGCCGTGCATTGCCATTAAAATTAAAATAAACACCTTTTTTTAAACGGTTAAATCTCGGAAAGCTTTCAAAATAGCGGATTTTCAAATAAGGACTTGCAGCTTTTTTTTTAAAGTAAAACGCAAACCATCTGTGTTATTCCAAAAACTTCATTAACGACTCGTTTCATATGGCAAGTACATGTTTGCAGTTTGTTAAGTTGGCTTATGCCCAATTTCACAGTGGAAGTTTAAGCTTAAGATCAGGTGAACCTGAACTTAAGTTTAAATCAAAAATAAACATCTTGTCAAAAGATTAACAGACTGTCGCATGTTGACGAGGATAAAGAAAACGAAAGATACCAACTGTAGCAGCAGCAACTTATGATTGTAATCAAAATATGATTTATAAGATCAATCATGGAAATTCATTCAGTACACTTCAGCGGATAACTGCATATATCCTACGTTTCTGCAAACATACTAGAAACAAAGAGGCTATAAGACAAGACGATGTCCATTTAACTACTCGAGAATTAGAAGATGCACTATTCGTGATAATTCAAGCAATGCAGGCATTCGATTTTAAAGATGAAATCAGTGACCTGCAGAAATACAAGGAATCCAAGCGGAATAGCCATTTCTCTAGCCTGTCTCCATTTCTGGATGACAAGGGAATCGTTCGAGTCGGAGGTCGACTAGACTCCGGATTACTTCCATTTGATACCAAGCATCCCATGCTTCTACCATACAACAATCCATTGGCAAAACTATTGATGCAAGAAGTTCACGAAAAACATAAACACTGTGGTCCTCAGACGTTACTTCCTCAGATGAGGCAAAGATTTTGGCCAGTAAAGGGAAAAATTATGGCTCGATCAATTGTTCATCACTGTGTTAAATGCACAAGAGCTAAACCACAATTAATTCAACAAGTAATGAGAAGTCTACCAGCACCAAGAATCACACCGGCAAGACCCTTCATCAACTCAGGAGTAGACTACTGTGGACCACTTTGGATTCGTTATAAAATTCGTGGCAAGCGACCTCAAAAGGCTTATGTGGCGATTTTCTGTTGTTTCGTCACAAAGGCAGTACATATAGAACTTGTAAGCGATCTAACTACCGAATCGTTTCTCGGAGCACTGAAACGTTTTATCGGTCGCAGAGGACACTGTCAAAACATATATTGTGATAACGCAACAAATTTTGTTGGAGGAAATAACCAACTGGCTGAATTATATGATATACAATCTACTCAGAAGGTGCACGTGAAACCATAACAAAAGAATGCAGTGGTCATGCAATACAATTCAACTTCATTCCGCCCAGGGCACCTCACTTCGGAGGACTGTCATGGGAAGCAGCAGTCAAATCTGCAAAACATCTCTTAAAAAGGAGTGTTTCTACAGCTCCCTTAACATATGTATGAAGAATTGGAAACTGTTCTTGTTGGAATTGAAGCGATCTTAAACTCAAGGCCATTAACACCACTATCAAGCGATCCTAATGATCTTACTGCCTTAACTCCAGGACACTTCCTCATTGGGGAACCTTTAACTGCCAAAACTGACGTGAATGCAATCCCCATGAAACAGACATTACTATCAAGATGGAATCTTGTGTCCCATCTAAAAAACGAATTCTGGAAAAGATGGTCACAAGAGTATCTTCAAGAACTTCAGTATCGGTACAAGTGGAAGGAATGCTCCTCAAACATAAAGGTAGGAGATATGGTCATAATAAAGGAAGACAACGTTCCTCCACTTCAGTGGCCTCTGGGTAGAATCGTTAAAACATTCCAAGGTAATGATGGCGCAGTAAGAGCTGTAGAAGTAAGAACAGCATCTGGGGTTTGGAAGCTCTCAATCCACCGATTAGCTCTATTACCAGTCGAGGAGGAAGTGGACGATATAACTCGTGCGGACGATAAAAACAACACTAAATCATCAGAAAATGAGATACCTACTAAAAGAAGAAAAACATCGACTGCTATGGGTATAACATCTTTGTTAACAATTCTCCTAATTATTCCATTAGTAATGAGTGATGAAATCCAGATCAACAAATTTAAACCAGATCTCGGAATACATTTCGAAGAAATTGGAACAGCAAAAATAGCAACAAGTGAATGGAATTTTATAATACAATAACTTAGATCCATTACTAGAAGAATATACAGCATTTGCCAACGGAACACTGACGTTGAATCACTTGTGCCAACAAATGCAACAAAGAAGTATATGCATCAACACATTAAATCAGTGTCAACACATTCAGAACGAACTGAAATCAGAAAACACTATTTTACCCATCAAGAGAAATAAAAGAGCAGCAGTTAACTTCATTGGAAACATAGCCAATTCTCTTTTTGGAGTTTTGTACTCTGAATATGCTGACCAAATGACAAGGACAATAGACCAAGTAAAGGAAAATGAAAACCACTTACTTCATCTATTAAGAAACCAAACTTCAGTCATAGATTCAACGATCAATATTGTGAGCCAAAACGAAGAAATCATCAACCATGGCTTGACCAGACACCAGATCAATAATCAATTAAGAGAAATAACATCAAGAATACGTGATAATGGGGAGGAAAGTCATCAACTCAAGATATTCCAGATTTTTACATCTCTTTCCTCACAACTCATTATTATGATGATTAATATTCAAAAAATGCAAGCAACATTAATTGATGTATTAACAGACACACACCATGGTAAAGTAAGTTCACTAGTAATGTCATCACGCCAACTCAAAGACGAAGTTAAAACGATCAAGGCTCATCTACCATCATTTTTAGAGCTACCTGCAGATGAAGAAGATCTAATACAGCTGTACAAACTAATGACAGTTAAAGGAGGAGTAACAGACAGGCGAGCGGTATTTTGGATCACACTGCCACTAGTAGATCAAGAATTCTACGAATTGTTCAAGATGACTCCAATCCCAAGTGTTGTAAATAACACAATAATAGCTATTAATCTTTGTGCTTCAATACTAGCCGTAAACGCACATCGCGACCAATACTTTCCACTACAATCATCGGACATGGAATCTTGCACCAACTTAAGATCAGAACAGTTCTTATGTTATAATCTACAAGCCAGATACAGCCAGGGATCAGAGGTTTGCTCTTGCGAATTGGGTTTATTCAACAACGAAACAAAGCCCACATGTTCCTTTCAGTCAGGTACAAATGTAACTTGGATCCAAATGCAACACAAAAACCAGTGGCTATATTTCACAAGATATCCATCTCGACTTACTGCGATTTGCGGAAGAAGAAACCTGCAAATGGACTTAGAGGGTTCCGGAATATTAACACTTCAATCAGGATGTATATTGAAACAAAATCACATTACCATCGAGAAACATAACGTATACCCCACAAAATTACAGACGTCCTACATCAGCTTCGGCAACATCTCTGAAATATCAACACCATTGGCATCTCTGTTGTGTTAAAGAAAAGTTCAGTTTTCGGTCGCTCTAATAGTTTATTTAAAATAATACTGTTTAATCAGTTTATAATTAACAAAATTGTGTGATTAATTTGCATTACCAGTAGTACTTACATAAAACATTGAAATTTTTGGTGAGTTCAATTGATTTCATTAGTTTTTATATAACAAAAAGCATCAACTCAAACACAACAATCGAAATGAACCTAACACCACCATCGTCACAAAGATCTTGTTATTTCGCGCAATCACAGAAAAGACCACACAAGGAAATAGTTCCAGATTCTCCTCTTAACAATGGTCTGGGTATAGGCAAAGAACCTGCAGTTGGGACAATGTCGATATCTGACCTCAAACTGATAATAGAGGAATCGTTATCTAAAATGCTGGATGTTAAACTAAAAGACATGCCAACCAAAGCAGACTTTCAATTCATCAGCACCGAATTAATGAATCTACAAAGAAAGAACGATGAGCTGCAGGTTCAGGTTGAACATTTTGATGCGCGTTGTGTAACTTTGGAGCGCCAGGTCGAAATGTTACAAACCAAGGCCAATGAATATAATGTCTTTGTCCATCTCCCCATACAAAATGGAGAAGATGCTGGTGAACGTGCGAAGGATTGTTGCGTCAATCTGTTGCAAGCAAATGAAAACATAGTTGCAACAACGAAAGTTTTGAGGTCCAGCAACAAAAACAAGGCAAACGTCATCGTCAAAATGCGTAACATTGAAGATGTAGGACGACTCTAGAAGGCTTCATCAAGATTGCGTAACACTGGTTTTCATTTGCACCGAGATCTTCCAGCTTCGGTTCGTTCAAGAAGGAAAAAACTTAATGATTTAAAAAACGAAATTCTACAGAAAAATAAATTTATAAAAACACAGTTCCGCGGACAAACATTAATTGTAGAAAATAAAGCCTTCTATTTTGACAACCATAACAATTTGATGTGTGAGGGAGAATGTGGAAAATTGTTGTTACGTCAAATTATAGATGACATCTGTAATAGGCACATTCAAGCGCCATCTACACATTCAACACAACTACATAAAATACTGGATGTATCTGAATCTTTACGAGTTAATATTTCTGAAAATTAAGAATTAGCCGTCTGTCAGTCGCTTAGTAATTTTAATAATAGTCTTAAATATTTTAATATTTTAAGTTATAATGTTAATGGTTTAAAAAGTAAACTATTGTTCTCTAACTTTTTTAATTTTGTAAAAACTTTTGATATATTTTTATTATTTGAAACCTTTATATTAAAAGAAAATTATGAATTATTTAACTGTAATTTTAACGAATACGAGTTGGATTGGGTTGAAGCGGTTAAAACAAATAAATTTGGAAAAGCAAGTGGTGGATGTATATATGGCTTTAAGAAAATATATAAACACTTTTTGAAATTTGAAAGCATCGATGGTTATAGCACTATTAGCTTAAAGTTTCTTAACACCTGTAAGCACCGTATACTTCCGGCATACATAAATTGCAACCACTGGGAAGATGATTTCAACTTTTTGAATGATATCGTTTGTTCTAAGCAGGAGGAAAAATTGATAGTGATAGGAGATCTGAACGCAAGGATAGGAAACGAACAAGGATTCTTCAATGAAAATGGTCATCAGTCCCAATTAACCCAACGAAGAGCTTCGAAAGACACCAAAACTGATCGAAAAGGTAGATCACTTCTTGATTTTGCTGATTCATACAATCTAACGATACTAAATGGAAGATCTAAGGGTGATATCAAAGGAGAGTATACCTTTATAAGAGGAAATGCATGCTCTGTAATAGACTATTGCCTTGTTGCTGATGATTGGTTTTATGAAATATCTGACTTTAAAATTTATGCAAGGATTTTCTCCGATCATATGCCAATCTCTGTAACTTTGAATATGTCCAATATATACCAATGAACTCTTATGCCCCAGACTAATATGGCGAAACAATTGCAAAAGTTCGAACCAAACAGCTTTGAATTTGCAAATGAATGCATTGCATTCGAAAGGAGAAGCAGTATCGATAGAAAATATGCAAGATGTTATTCGCAAAGCAGCGCCGAAAGTCATCAAAAGAACTCATCAACTTCAAGCTAAACAGCAATGGTTTGATAATGATTGGTTTGGAAGCTCTCAATCCACCGATTAGCTCTATTACCAGTCGAGGAGGAAGTGGACGATATAACTCGTGCGGACGATAAAAACAACACTAAATCATCAGAAAATGAGATACCTACTAAAAGAAGAAAAACATCGACTGCTATGGGTATAACATCTTTGTTAACAATTCTCCTAATTATTCCATTAGTAATGAGTGATGAAATCCAGATCAACAAATTTAAACCAGATCTCGGAATACATTTCGAAGAAATTGGAACAGCAAAAATAGCAACAAGTGAATGGAATTTTATAATACAATAACTTAGATCCATTACTAGAAGAATATACAGCATTTGCCAACGGAACACTGACGTTGAATCACTTGTGCCAACAAATGCAACAAAGAAGTATATGCATCAACACATTAAATCAGTGTCAACACATTCAGAACGAACTGAAATCAGAAAACACTATTTTACCCATCAAGAGAAATAAAAGAGCAGCAGTTAACTTCATTGGAAACATAGCCAATTCTCTTTTTGGAGTTTTGTACTCTGAATATGCTGACCAAATGACAAGGACAATAGACCAAGTAAAGGAAAATGAAAACCACTTACTTCATCTATTAAGAAACCAAACTTCAGTCATAGATTCAACGATCAATATTGTGAGCCAAAACGAAGAAATCATCAACCATGGCTTGACCAGACACCAGATCAATAATCAATTAAGAGAAATAACATCAAGAATACGTGATAATGGGGAGGAAAGTCATCAACTCAAGATATTCCAGATTTTTACATCTCTTTCCTCACAACTCATTATTATGATGATTAATATTCAAAAAATGCAAGCAACATTAATTGATGTATTAACAGACACACACCATGGTAAAGTAAGTTCACTAGTAATGTCATCACGCCAACTCAAAGACGAAGTTAAAACGATCAAGGCTCATCTACCATCATTTTTAGAGCTACCTGCAGATGAAGAAGATCTAATACAGCTGTACAAACTAATGACAGTTAAAGGAGGAGTAACAGACAGGCGAGCGGTATTTTGGATCACACTGCCACTAGTAGATCAAGAATTCTACGAATTGTTCAAGATGACTCCAATCCCAAGTGTTGTAAATAACACAATAATAGCTATTAATCTTTGTGCTTCAATACTAGCCGTAAACGCACATCGCGACCAATACTTTCCACTACAATCATCGGACATGGAATCTTGCACCAACTTAAGATCAGAACAGTTCTTATGTTATAATCTACAAGCCAGATACAGCCAGGGATCAGAGGTTTGCTCTTGCGAATTGGGTTTATTCAACAACGAAACAAAGCCCACATGTTCCTTTCAGTCAGGTACAAATGTAACTTGGATCCAAATGCAACACAAAAACCAGTGGCTATATTTCACAAGATATCCATCTCGACTTACTGCGATTTGCGGAAGAAGAAACCTGCAAATGGACTTAGAGGGTTCCGGAATATTAACACTTCAATCAGGATGTATATTGAAACAAAATCACATTACCATCGAGAAACATAACGTATACCCCACAAAATTACAGACGTCCTACATCAGCTTCGGCAACATCTCTGAAATATCAACACCATTGGCATCTCTGTTGTGTTAAAGAAAAGTTCAGTTTTCGGTCGCTCTAATAGTTTATTTAAAATAATACTGTTTAATCAGTTTATAATTAACAAAATTGTGTGATTAATTTGCATTACCAGTAGTACTTACATAAAACATTGAAATTTTTGGTGAGTTCAATTGATTTCATTAGTTTTTATATAACAAAAAGCATCAACTCAAACACAACAATCGAAATGAACCTAACACCACCATCGTCACAAAGATCTTGTTATTTCGCGCAATCACAGAAAAGACCACACAAGGAAATAGTTCCAGATTCTCCTCTTAACAATGGTCTGGGTATAGGCAAAGAACCTGCAGTTGGGACAATGTCGATATCTGACCTCAAACTGATAATAGAGGAATCGTTATCTAAAATGCTGGATGTTAAACTAAAAGACATGCCAACCAAAGCAGACTTTCAATTCATCAGCACCGAATTAATGAATCTACAAAGAAAGAACGATGAGCTGCAGGTTCAGGTTGAACATTTTGATGCGCGTTGTGTAACTTTGGAGCGCCAGGTCGAAATGTTACAAACCAAGGCCAATGAATATAATGTCTTTGTCCATCTCCCCATACAAAATGGAGAAGATGCTGGTGAACGTGCGAAGGATTGTTGCGTCAATCTGTTGCAAGCAAATGAAAACATAGTTGCAACAACGAAAGTTTTGAGGTCCAGCAACAAAAACAAGGCAAACGTCATCGTCAAAATGCGTAACATTGAAGATGTAGGACGACTCTAGAAGGCTTCATCAAGATTGCGTAACACTGGTTTTCATTTGCACCGAGATCTTCCAGCTTCGGTTCGTTCAAGAAGGAAAAAACTTAATGATTTAAAAAACGAAATTCTACAGAAAAATAAATTTATAAAAACACAGTTCCGCGGACAAACATTAATTGTAGAAAATAAAGCCTTCTATTTTGACAACCATAACAATTTGATGTGTGAGGGAGAATGTGGAAAATTGTTGTTACGTCAAATTATAGATGACAGCTGTAATAGGCACATTCAAGCGCCATCTACACATTCAACACAACTACATAAAATACTGGATGTATCTGAATCTTTACGAGTTAATATTTCTGAAAATTAAGAATTAGCCGTCTGTCAGTCGCTTAGTAATTTTAATAATAGTCTTAAATATTTTAATATTTTAAGTTATAATGTTAATGGTTTAAAAAGTAAACTGTTGTTCTCTAACTTTTTTAATTTTGTAAAAACTTTTGATATATTTTTATTATTTGAAACCTTTATATTAAAAGAAAATTATGAATTATGTAATTTTAACGAATACGAGTTGGATTGGGTTGAAGCGGTTAAAACAAATAAATTTGGAAAAGCAAGTGGTGGATGTATATATGGCTTTAAGAAAATATATAAACACTTTTTGAAATTTGAAAGCATCGATGGTTATAGCACTATTAGCTTAAAGTTTCTTAACACCTGTAAGCACCGTATACTTCCGGCATACATAAATTGCAACCACTGGGAAGATGATTTCAACTTTTTGAATGATATCGTTTGTTCTAAGCAGGAGGAAAAATTGATAGTGATAGGAGATCTGAACGCAAGGATAGGAAACGAACAAGGATTCTTCAATGAAAATGGTCATCAGTCCCAATTAACCCAACGAAGAGCTTCGAAAGACACCAAAACTGATCGAAAAGGTAGATCACTTCTTGATTTTGCTGATTCATACAATCTAACGATACTAAATGGAAGATCTAAGGGTGATATCAAAGGAGAGTATACCTTTATAAGAGGAAATGCATGCTCTGTAATAGACTATTGCCTTGTTGCTGATGATTGGTTTTATGAAATATCTGACTTTAAAATTTATGCAAGGATTTTCTCCGATCATATGCCAATCTCTGTAACTTTGAATATGTCCAATATATACCAATGAACTCTTATGCCCCAGACTAATATGGCGAAACAATTGCAAAAGTTCGTACCAAACAGCTTTGAATTTGCAAATGAATGCATTGCATTCGAAAGGAGAAGCAGTATCGATAGAAAATATGCAAGATGTTATTCGCAAAGCAGCGCCGAAAGTCATCAAAAGAACTCATCAACTTCAAGCTAAACAGCAATGGTTTGATAATGATTGTAGCCGAGCGAGAGCTAAGGTATTTGCTTTTCTTAAGCTATTTAGAAAGTATGATACCTGTTATTTTAAACAAGAGTATGTCAAAGAAAAAGCGACGTTCAAAGAAATCTGTTCACTTAAGAAAGCTCAATACTACGAAGAAAAAGCACAGATCATAATTGGGAGTAGAAATACTAAAGAGTTTTGGAAAGCAGTTCGTATTTTAAATGGATCAAAGCTTAGAATTGGTATAAACATACCCACATTGGATTTAAAAATACATTTTCAATCCCTTTTAAATGTAGAAGTCAGCTTTACCTTTTCAGTATTGCGTCAATTACATCAACGATCAAAAAATGGACCAGCCTTTCACAATTACAGAACTAAGAGCAGTACTAGTTGAAATGAAGGACGCCAAAACGCCTGGAGAAGATCAAATCCCTCACGAATTTTATAAGTATTGTTCTGACGATTTTGCCAACTGTCTTTTACATCAGCTCAATGAATTGTATGAAAATGATTATATCCCTCCATGCTTTGAAACATCTGTTATTCTTCCAGTTTTCAAAAAAGGAAACCAAAATGTGGTTGAAAACTATAGAGGGATTTCACTACTTAATACAATCCGCAAGATATTTGGAAGTATTTTGTATAAGCGCTTAACCAACTGGGTTGAGGACCATCAGATACTAAGTGAATTTCAAGCTGGCTTTCGTCAAGGATATTCCACTGTGGATCAAATTTTTACACTTAGTACTATTGTCGATATCAAACGCACTCAGAGTAAAAAAGTTTATGCTTATTTTATAGACTTTAAATCCGCATTTGACAGTGTTGATAGAGATTTAATGTTTCATAAACTATCGGTATTAGGCCTACCATTTAAAATGTGGAAAACACTAAAAAAATGTATACAAATTGCTCAGCAAAAGTTTTGGACGGGACCTCGATGTCGGAAAGTTTTTTTGACTCCTATGGGATTGAGACAAGGATGTATCTTAAGCACACTACTGTTTTCCCTCTTCCTTGATGATATAGTTTGTTATTTAAATGGTGGGATTGATATACGAGGCAGTCTAATCAAAGTCTTGATGTATGCTGACGACATTGTGATGTTAGCCGACACTCCCATAAAACTTCAGATGATGATTACCAAATTGGAAGAGTATTGCAAAAGATGGAACCTAACCGTAAATCGTGCAAAATCCCAGATAATGGTGTTTGGTAGAGGTAAGGGTCTTCGGAGTGGTAATTTTAATTGGAAACTAGATGGGGTTCCTGTAGAAATAGTAGACAACTACAAATACCTTGGCCACAAAATAATATGAAGTTTCATTTAGTAGAAAAACTAAAAAGTTCAAAAAATGCTATCAACTCTACTTGGTTCAGCTGCATGAAAAATAAAAATATTGGTCTACGTGCAAAATACCAGATATTTGAGGCTACTGCTCGATCAATTATGTTGTATGCAGACCAGGTTTGGGGATACCTTCAATATGAGACTGTTGAACAATTACTTAGATTTTTTCTCAAACGAGTACTACACCTGCCCATGTCAACGCCCACTTATATGTTACATATTGAAACTGGACTTCCACCAATATACATCACAACACTGAAACTACATTTCGACTACATCCTTAAAGTGCTTAACATGAATGTATCTCGTCTTCCTAAAATAGTAGCAACTTGTGCCTTGGAAAAAAATCGTCATGTTTTGAAAAGTGGAAGGAATTGGCTGAGAAGACCGGATGTCCGCTCAATCTAGAAGCGTTTAACTTTCATCAAATGAAATCAGAGTTATACAATATTCTTCTGGTTCTGGATGAAAGTATGCACAAATCATTTATCGAAGAAGCACAATCTTCAATATACAGAGTATATGTATTATCCCAAGCTCGAGCACGATCTCAGCAAGATAAGTTATTTCGGAAATAACGAGAGTGAAAATAAAATATCTACCATTTTTAAAACACGAGGAGAGTTACTGCCGTTAAATTTTATACCCCCCGCCAAGATCTCCCAATCCATTGTAGTATGTATGTAATCTGAATACTCGTGAAGATATAATGCATTTTGTGGGAATATGTCCATTACTTAAAGAAATACGAAAACTATACCTAGGAAAAGCTATTTTCACAACGGAAGAAGTTATATATCTTTTGAATGGAAATGATTGGTCGGCTCTTTTTAAATTTGTAAAATCCGCATTACGATATCGAAACCAAATTTTAAGAGAAGCATTTTAATTATATGTAGTACCCGTAGCGTGATGGTTAGTGCGTTGGACTGTCAGTCGTTCTTTGACTTCCAGCGAGTGAAGAAGTGTTAATTAGTGATTGCCAGTTAATTTTAAATTTAAAAAGGAAAGTAAAGTGCATTTGTAGGGTTTTGCCTTTAAGTCGGCAGTTTGCTACAATAACTTACAAGTAATCGGTGGCCCAGTGGAGGTGGCGTCCGAAGACAAAGCGAAGGGTCGTGGGTTCGAGTCCCAGGCAGAGTCTACGAGGAATATAATTGCTTTTTTCCACAATCGTGAAATCGTAGATTTTATTGATTGGGAAAAAAGCAGATGGAGAAGGAGAGAAAAGCAGGGGTATCGAAAGATACCTCTACCAACACATCAGGTGATGTTACGGTGGTGCCAGCAGCGTTACCCGAAGTAACAGCAACAACATCTGGTCAGGCATCTGACCAGTGGATACCAGCAACAACGAACAAAAAGAGGAAGCTGAAGAAGCAAAGCCCAAACAAAGTGGAGAGGGCCAACTCCGCAAAGCGGCGGGATATGCGGAAACAAATGGAGGGTGGTAAGGGAGGAATTACCACCGAGAGTGAATTCTCAGACTACGCCGAGTCTGAGAAAACAGAATATGTGTCGGAAGGTGGAGAGGGGCTCTTCAGGCCTCCGAATATGGATCTAATCCTATCGGAGCCAGAGCCAGTCCCGCCTACAAGGAAGGCTTTGGAGGTAGAGGCGGACCTCCAAGATGAGACAAATCTTGTAAAGGCCCTGCAAGCCAAACAAGCAACAATTAGCCATTTCGAGGAAAACCTCAGAAAGCTCAAGGAGGAGATAGAGCCCCTCCTCAGTCAGCTAAAGTTGAAGCAAGAAGCGCGCCGAAAACAAGAGGCAGCGCAACGGCAACTGCAACAAAAACAACAGCAGCAAAAACAACAGCAACAACAACCACAGCAGCAAAAACAACCACAAACCAAGCCCGCAACCAAAAACACAGGAGCGGAACAAAATAGAAAGGCTCCATCAGCAGTGACAGGCCCAAGCTCTGAGGGCCCATCGACTTCAGCGAAAACAATGCAGAAGCAACAACAACAGCCACGACAAAGCCAGCAGCAGCAGCAACAGCAGCAGCAGAAACAGCAGAAGCAGAAACAGCAACAGCAGAAACAGCAGCAACAGCAGCAACACCAGAAACAACCACAGCCCAAGAAGGAGAAGGTGCCACCAATTAGGACCTACCGGGTTGACCTGCAGGACTTAAAACAGGTATGTAAGTCGGCCACCAAAAACAATTTTCTTATAAATATATTAAATGAAAAAGAAAAGCGGTATTCGGTACAGTGCTTCTCACTGGCCGAATACAAAATAGTTAAAGAAGTGCTTAAGGAGGCCACAGCTGAGTTCTTCAGCTTCACGCCTAAAAGTGAAAAATTAAAGACTGTCCTACTGAAGGGCATAAGTTCCTGCACGGAACCGGAGGCGCTCTTAGCTGAGCCATCGACGATCTCGATTTCATCGGGGTCAAGCCTTTCACTACGGTGAAGTCCAGGCGAGGGGGTTACAGGCTGCCAATGTTCCTCGTAACATTATCGCCCCAAAGTAGGTTTGAGAGTCTGAGGGAAATCAAATGCCTCGACTATCAAGCCATACACTGGGAGACATTAAAAAGGCACGACGACATTTTACAATGTACGAAGTGCCAGAGGTTCGGCCATGCCGGAGCCAACTGCAATATGCAGTTGCGCTGCGTCAGGTGCTCCGAAACCCACATCAAGGGAGATTGCAAGCTGGGGAATGAGCGGGTTGAGGATTTGACCCAGCTCAAGTGTGTCCTTTGTGGAAACCAAGGGCACCCGGCTAGCTATAGGGGTTGCCCTAAGGTCCAACAAATAAAACAAAAACAGGCCAGTCAAAAAGCCGAAGGAAGTCGAACAGTTCGACAGGCTCCTATACAAAAATTCGTGGATCCCAAATTTTCCTACGCCCAAATGGTGTCAGGGAATGGGAACACGAGACAGGCTCCACCAACGGTTGCCCCAAAGGCCCCTGTGCCTAAGGCACCAGAGGTGCAGCCTGACATTGTAGCCTTGTTGTTGAGCATTCAAGGTCAACTTACAGGGCTGCAAAGTCAGATAAAGGAGCAAGGCAAAAGGGTAGATCATCTCTACTCTTTGTTGCCTGGCCTGGCGCAATTTAGACCATAATGGGCGCGCTGCCGGAGACGCGCCTAAAAGTCCTAGCTGTGAATGTAAATTCACTGATTAGGATTGAACGAAGAGCCAATATGTTCCAATTGTTGAAAGACTACAGTCCCGATGTGTTTATGGCTAGCGAAACTAAACTAAACCACAAACACAAATTGACTCATAAAAATTACAATATCGTAAGAAGAGACCGGCCCGACTCCACTCAAGGGGGCGGTGTCGCTCTCTTTATACGAAAAGGCATTAATTATAAAGTCATATACAACAATGAATTGCGAAAGCTCAAGACGCTAGAAGTTTGCGTTGTATGCATCTCTCTCACTCAAGGGAAGCGGATGTATATGATTGCGGCTTATGCGGCTGGAGCTCCGCAGGTTACTTACTTTGCTTCAGAACTCGAGATTCTTTTTAGGGAACTTAAACTGAGCTTGGAAGAAAACTATTTCATCTTGGCCGGTGATTTGAACGCAAAACATGAAGATTGGGGAAATCAACATAGTAATCCCAGAGGTAACCATCTTTTTAATTTGATGAATCTTTACAGCGTTGAATATGGCGTCGACCTGCTGGCTACTGAAAAGCCATCGTATCCAAGAAGCGACTCCTTTCTGGATCTTTTGCTGTACGACACTAGACTGACAGTTACAGACAAAGTGGGTAATCACCCTCGAAACTGCTTACAGACAATCGAGTACGACAGTGATCACTGCGGACTGGCTGCTGTAATGCAGATTCCGAACGAACGCGTGGAGTTGGAGGAATACGTTGCAACGCATTCTTACAATTACAGTAAGATGCGCTGGCCTCGTTTCACCAACGCCCTAGCGAGAGAACTTCGTTCGAGTGACATAGCCCCACCAAACAACAGAAACCTGACAAATACAGAAATTGACCAACATTTACAACAGATGAATGAAACAATAAAACAAACAATGGAACGGACAATACCAAAGTACAAAGAACGGGACCAAATGGACGCTTACAGAAACTCGACTATTGACGCACTACGTAAGCACAAGAGTGGCTTACTGACAAGACTCAAAAACTTGTACAGGCGACTTACAGACCCACACGACTTGGAGGTTAGGACACTGAAGTCGTCAATAAAAAATGTCAATCTGTTGATTAAGGAGAACTACAGGTTATCAATTAACAAGTACTGGGACCGCAAGATCCGGTCAGTTAATTCCAGTGACCCTAGTATGTTCCCTAAAATCAACAAAATATTCAGGAAAAAGAACGACAATGACCTTCCGTGTCTGAAACTCCAAAGAACTGAAGAGAACAGAGACGTACTCAGGACAGCGCAAATAGATCCAGAAGAAGCCATCTTTGACGATGACTTTTTTATAATTGAAGATCCGAAGGAAAAAGTGGAGGCGGTGGGAGCTGCTTTCCAGCAAGTGTACAAGGTGAATGCTAGCACTCGCCCCAACCACGACCTGGAAAACAGAGCCCTACTTAATCATTTTTACCTTCGAAATGATATGACACAATGGCGATCTGAGAACCGCGGTTTCATGCGGTTCAATGACGATTCCTTGGCAAATGCCATAATCGCCGAGCAAACGGGTCCAAGTCCCCTGTTAGTGACGAAGGTTGAGCTTCAGCTCATCTTGAACTCAATAAAAAATAAAAAGTCAGCAGGTGTCGATGGTATATCCAACGTTGTACTAAGACATTTACCTATGGAGGCAATTGACATTTACACCACACTCTTCAATAATGCACTGAATAATGCATATTATCCAGTGCATTGGAAGACCGCTGTGGTTCATCCTCTCCCGAAAAAGGGAAAGGACAACTCCAACCCGTCAAATCTTCGGTCGATAAGTCTTCTTCCGAGCATCAGCAAAGTTTTCGAAAAAATCATTAATAGTGACTAAGTGGGCTGCGGACAACAAAATAATTCCGGATAAACAGTTCGGGTTCAAGGCGGGTCATGACACAATTCATGCTGCGTCTAAGCTCGTTTCTGATATCCAATGGAATAAAACAAAACAACAATGCACAGGTGCTGTTCTGGTTGATTTGGAAAAGGCTTTTGACACCGTATGGTTAGAGGGTCTTTACCTAAAACTGAGCAGGCTTGGCATAAGCAAGCCATTGTTGTATATACTTTATGATATGCTTAACGGTAGAAAGTTTGTTGTCAAAAGTGGCAATGTAACTTCTACCACAACATTCTTCATTAAAAATGGTCTTCAACAGGGAGCGGTGAATTCGCCGATTCTCTTCAGCATTTACACCAGCGATCTGATAGGTAGTCTTACAAAGGCAATTGCGTACGCCGACGATCTTATTGCGTACAGAACGGCCCGAAAGGTTGAGGTTATTAGAATTCTCTTGCAGCGTGATTTCGACAAGATTCAGCGATATTGCGACGACTGGAAACTGAAAATAAATGTCCAGAAGTCGGAGACAATTCTGTTCCGGACTCCGTTGGCTAGGGCCACGAGGGATACGTGCAAGAATTGGCGCAAGATGGTTATCGTTGATCTTCACGGGCGGCCATTAGCGAGCAAAAGTGTAGTGAAGTACCTCGGTATCTGGTTAGATCAGTATTTATATTTCGACAGACATATAAATGCTGCTCTGACCAGGGCCAGAGGAGCCTTCGCTCTGACGAAACGGCTGTTTTACAGCAGTCGGCTTGAACCCAGAGTGAAGGTAATTTGCTACATGGCCCTCATACGGCCGATGATCGTTTATGGTTGTCCCGTGTGGTTCAACGTTGCCCCTTCCCAGATGGAGAAGTTTCGGGTGTTCGAGCGGCAGTGTTTACGACGCTGTACCGGCTTATATCGAACAGCCGAATCTTCTTACGTGCATTACTATTCCAACGAGGTCCTATACAACGGGACTCGAATCAACAGAATTGACAATTTCGTGATAAAACTCGTTCGAGGTCACATTGCAAGAGCTATGTCTTCGACCAACAATTTAATTTTCGGGGCGTTCTATCCGAACGACGAGTATTTTGAAAGTGCACGCTTGAGCGGCTTCATTCCACCAGAGGCATTCCTCTTTTTAGATAGATGCGGTCTGATACAGGATAGATTGGCAGTTCCGTTAATCTACCACGTCAGACGACGAACCGTGGATAGGCGACTCCTGTACAATCGGGACGTCATGGCACAAGGCGGAGCAGAGCTCCTTCGGTTCAGTAGGGCTGTGTCCGAAAGGGACCGAACTGATAGGGTGAAGCAGGAGAGCCAGTTTTGGTGGCTTCAATCGGCACTGGATAGTGAGTAGTCGGGATGGGGTTTTAAGCCTTGGCCGGCTTACATACTTGTTTTATAGTTTTAGGGTTTAGTTTTAAGTAGAATAGGCATGGTGGCACAAAAAAAAAACATACAAAAAAAAATACAAAAAATACAAAACAGGAAAAATACAAAAAAATACAAAAAAAAAAATAAAAAAAACATGGAATAATCAAAAAAAAAAAAAAAAAGACAAAATATGAAAACAAAAAACGTTAGATAGTTAGATTTGCTACTGTGGTTGTTCTAGTTTTAAGTAGTTTATAGGTAGAATAGGTAGTTTTAGTTAGCTTTAAGTTTTATATTAAGGACCTTATTTTAAGTAGTTTTTAAGTAAAAATAAAAAAGGATATGGACATTAGTTTTTTCTAAATTTTCTAATGAATACAAAAATAAATAAAATGAATTGAAGTTAAATAGATCTTAGGGCCGAAAGGCATTAGCATTAAGTATTATTGTTTAACTTAGAGTGTCCGTATGGGACCAGTAAGTTAGTTGTAAGTTATGGTTAATTAGGCTAGTTTTATGAATTTTTGTCTAGCTTTAAGATAGTCTTAAGAATGAATTAATAAAAATGAATTTGGGAAAAAAAAAAAAAAAAAGTGCGTTGGACTGTCATGCAAGGGGTCTTGGGTTCAATCCCTGCCTGTGCCACCTAACTTTTTTTCACGGGTACTGCCTCTTGCGAGGAATTGACAAATCCTCCAAGAGTAATTCTTGTCATGAAAAGTGCTTTCTCAAATTAGCCGTTCGGATTCGGCATATAAACTGTAGGTCCCTTCCATCTCTGATAGCATTACCCGCACACAGGAATGGTTGAGAGTTGTAAGTCACTAGGCCCTGGTTCTTCATGGACTGTTGTGCCACCTAATTTATTTAATTTATTTTAATTATAATTATTATTGGTAACTTGAGTAACTATTGTGTTAAATTACATTTATATTGTCAATCTGACAGACGGCTTTTGCCATGTCATAAAAGATTTGTAAACCTTATGTAAATTCTTATAAATTATTGTATCTAATAAAATCTTATTCTAATCTAAATCTAAATCAACACCAATGCATCATGATTCATGAGTCATTACTTCAAACTTTTAATAGCACTCATTACAAAATTCAACTAAAAAACCTAACTGACCTGCACAAAATAATCGCTAATCAAGAAATTCTCGAATTACCTCATAAGCTCCAACTACACACTTATCATAGCTCTGCAATCGGATATTTAGCACTGCTATTGATAATTATAATAATCACCTATCTTATATGGAAACGAAAATCAGGAAGATCATCTGGTATCTCTATGAAACCAACTCCATCACCTCGACATACGAAACCAGAGTCAGAGTTCATCGCCACAGTCACCTAGGTAGTTGAACCATCGTTCAACGCGGGGGAGAATGTCTAAGTCGACAATATAAACATTTAAAATAATACAACAAGCACCCAGTTAATCGTTGTTATGCAGGGCCGGCCCAAGCCAAACTTGCGCCCTGTGCAAGATTTGTAGAAAGCGCCCCTTTTTTATATTTTTTTACACATAAACTGATACACAAGCATAAGCCTTTCCCAGATTACCCAGGAGGTAGACTTTCAATGCGTTTTTTTTTATTGAGGTATCCCCAGGAGGCCTAAACCATTAAACTAAAACGCAGCGAAGAAATGAGCAGAGGGGAAACTTTTAAACTTGGAAACTTACTTTTCTGGCCTTACATTTTGCAAATTCAGAAATGAGATCATCAAAGTCTAAAGAATTTAATAATTTCTTTTCAATGGACATTATAGATAAACCTACCAATCTCTCTTGAGTCATGGTTGTCCTAAGATAATTTTTAATAATTTTAAGTTTAGAAAAACTACGTTCTCCTGAAGCTACCGTGACCGGGATTGTATTAAGGATTTGGAGAGCAGTTACTAAATTCGGAGCAAAATCTTCAAGGTTTGAACTAAAAATAAAATTTAACATATCTAAACTTGAGCTTTGTGGCGTAACAAGCTGGGATATTACGGTTAACTCTTGAAACAATTCTTCTCCATCTAAATATTTAAAACTACTTTATGTTAAAACATTCTGCAAATTAAGGCATGAAGCACGTACATTTTTATTTTTTAAACATTCGCTTATGTTACTCAAAAATGTAAAATTGATACTATACGTATCAAACCTTTCAAGTATTTGAAAAAAAAATTCAACTTTGAATCTTTGTTTCGGCTAATATAGTTTCAGGACATTCATCAGCATAAAGTATTTTTCTCCGTTGAGATCGCAATGATGAAGCTACAAGAAACATATTTGGTATTTCTAGGGAACTAGCAATACGCTCGGTTAATTGAACATACCTACTCATTAAATTTTTCATCGGAACGCATTAAAATCAAACTGTTTTTTGTATTTTCTAAAACTGTTATGCCAGTTGACAGATTAACGGACGAACTTTGCAAATATTTACTAGTTTAATTTATATTTTCTAAAATATCAAACCAAATTAGCAGGCAGCAAATAAATGTAAAATCAAAAATTTTATTTCCTAACGATTCTGCAATGTTTTTTGCCTCTAGATTTCTTAATTCTATAGGGCTTCATATATTTCTTGAATTGAAAAAAAGTTAAACAAACATTGAATTGTATCGAAAATTTTAACTGCATAAAATGAGAACCGAGCAGCATCATTAACCACTAAATTTAAGGAATGCGGGCAACATGGAACCAAAAATGCTCTTGGTTCCAGGGTTCGAATTCGATTCTGAACACCCGCTTCTTTTCCTTTCATATTCATATTCGAACCATTATCATAACTTTGGCTTGTCTTGTCTTCAAAATACGTCACTTCTATTAAAAACTGGTAGCTATTTATTTAATATTAATTAACCAACAAAGCGAAAAAACAATTGAAACAATCTGCATTCTGCACCAGACTAGATATACATTAAAAGTAGCCGTTACAATAGTCATTAACTTTCAAACAAAAAAAAACAAACTGCCTGCGCAAGAACAATTCGACTCCAAATAGAATCATCCCTCTTTAATTTTTAAGCTCTATGCTCCTTTTCCATTCTATTAAAAATTTCATCTCCTGTAATCAGGCACTTAACTCTTACACAGTGTGCAATAAGAAAACCTGCACGCTCTGATCCATATGATTCCGTATAAATAAGTTTTTTTTTAAATATCTCCCATGTTAGTTTCGATACTCAGTGTGCAAAAAAGAAAACTTGCACATCCATTCACCATTATTTGTAGCAAAGACACCTACCTACCTAATTTCCAAATATATCACCCTGTTCATACAAGAGAAAAAATCTCAACACAAAAAAGTTCCATGCCACCTCATATGTGCAAGATATATTTTATGCACACCGAGTCCCAAAATTAACATAGAAGTATGACGAAGCAAAATACTTATTCATATTGAATCGTATGGGCTAGAACGTGCAGGTTTTGTATCACGCACAGTACCCTGTATGTGAGACTCACATGAGACATTGTGAGTTCTCATCTACAAAGAAAACAACAAAAAAATGTCTCTGAAAAAAGAGAGCAGGTAGGTTTCTGTATTCTGTGCTACCTTCTACTACAAATCAAAGACACAGCAAACAGCATATATTTTTTTTGTTGTTTTCTTTGTAGATGAGAACTCACAATGTCTCATGTGATTCTCACATACAGGGTACTGTGCGTGATACAAAACCTGCACGTACTAGCCCATACGATTCGATATGAATAAGTATTTTGCTTTGTCATACTCTCTATGTTAATTTTGGGACTCGGTGTGCATAAAATATATCTTGCACATATGAGGTGGCATGGAACTTTTTTGTGTTGAGATTTTTTCTTCTTTTCTCTTGCATGGAATTTTTTTGTGTTGAGATTTTTTTCTTTTTTTCTCTTGTACGAACAGGGTGAAATATTTGGAAATGAGGTAGGTAGAATTTTTAGTTCTGCGATATCTTGAGTTAAATTTTCATTGAATGCAACAATGAAAGTGATGTTAGTTAGTGCGCAAGAGATAACTTAGGACAGTTGTGATGGATGTTTTTTTGAGATTATTTTAAGAATGTTTGTGGTTAAAGAATGGCAAATATGTAGTAGTACATATTTGTTTGCAAGATCAGATTACATTTTCTTGCTCCTGGCAATGCGCCCCCAGAATTCTGCGCCCTGTGCATTTGCACATCTTGCACATATGCTTTGTCCGGCCCTGTTGTTATGCATCATCAGCAGTTAGAGCGAGTGGAAGTTGACCCACTGACGAATGCTATCGTAGCCGCATTGCATTGGCGTTGCTGTTGACTATTATTTTTATTTATTTTTACCTTTTGTTTATGTTGTTATGGTTTTATTATTGGTTTTGTAATAATTTTTAATATTGTAATTTCTGTATGTAATGTATGTCAAATAAGTAAATGTAATTGTTAATGTAAGCAAAATGTATGTATGTATAAATAGACAATCATTTTTAATAAAGTATCATTCATTCATTGAAGTTAATTCAGTGTTCCTTTTTGATCTAATTGTTTCTCATTGTGAACAAGTTCAAGTGCTTGTTTCACTCCTCAAATAAATAAATTCAAGTTAATGTGCTTGATTTGTATCAATTTAGACAAACGAGTCTAAACACTCCATTTACCAAGATCGGAATCTTTCGTACGTTTCACTCTCCAAAACCCGTTTGTTTACATTGTTGTATTTGTAATTTTGACAATTAGTCCATGAATAGATGTGAGCACAAAAAAAAAAAAAGTTGCGTTGGAAGAACCATCAAGTTAAGGGTGCGAGCGCAATTTTTTTATTGAATTCTAATAAATTTTCGTTAATGAACGGCCCAAATATTTTTTTTGCAAGTAATTAAAATCTGTATAAATTTAACCAATCCAAGTATATTTATAGTTTGTTTTTAATGATTTAAGCTTGCAACTATTTTTCAATTCCATTTTGATTAATAAATATTAAATTTAAAAAAAGAGTTATAATCTAAAAATACCTTATCCATAACATTCTTGATTGATGGAAATATTTTTTTTGCAAGTAATTAAAATCTGTATAAATTTAACCAATCCAAGTATATTTATAGTTTGTTTTTAATGATTTAAGCTTGCAACTATTTTTCAATTCCATTTTGATTAATAAATATCAAATTTAAAAAAAGAGTTATAATCTAAAAATACCTTATCCATAACATTCTTGATTGATAGAAACATACATGTATTTGCTATCAAAAAAACTATGCATCAAAGGAACACCAATGTTTTAAAAAAATAATCACAACGATTATAGCGAACCTGTTGAATAAAATGGAAATTTTGACATATATCACAAAATGAAAACGTCTTAAAATCGTTCTGAATTCATGCACAACTCATTCAATAGATCATGTAATCGACATGAATGTTTATTGTTGACGTACAGAAGTTTTTTTTAGTGAATTCCCACAGTTTAACGCAAAATATAATTTTCATTAATTGCTTAAAAATGTTAAGTTTCCAAAGTTCAAGTTTACTTATTATTGTTTGAAGGGTATGTTTACTAAAAGTGCTGCTTATAATGAAAAAAATTAATGAGTTTTACATACGTACATGTTTTTGTTTTTATTAATATAATAAATACTTCCATAGATTACATTTTATAAATGCAGAACATAGAAGAAAATATACATAAACAATAGTTTTTAGATATAAAGCAGAAGTTAGTGTAGAAAAATATTTTTGAGAAAGCCAATAATATTTTAAATATGTTATCATTAAAGAAATTTCCGCTTCACCTTCATCAACTTTTTAGAAACAAAATTAGCATTAATAGCAGCATTTAGTTGGTATTGTGTGTAACCATATTGCCTATTTCTATTCCTTAAAGATGCTTTACACAAAGTAGCTTATTTTTAAAACATGGTTCCCTCAAATTTGTATTCCAAAATCTAACTACAAACAAAATTCTAACTCTAACATAGTCTCTCAAAAAGAAATTTTCAGGAATATTTCTGCAACAAACAAAACTAAAATTTGGTCTTGCAATTATCGAACTGCTTAAATGATGAAAATACTAATCTAATTGAGGAATCTGAACTAGCTACAGTTGGCAATGGAACTTCACAAGTATGCTTATCGTACCATTGTCTGTACAAAAAAAATACGGTGGAACCCGCCTATTGTTTCCACCTGAACTTCTAACGTCGCCAAAAAATGCTCTAAGCAAACTACAGCTGAAAAAATTGTGTGTTTTCTTGTTTTACAAAGTATTGAGTTACACTTTGTCCATTTCCAATTTTACTTAACCAGTTGCAGCGCATATTGCGTTCGCAAATAATTTAAGTAAACAAAATACAGCACTAATAAATCATTAAATATGTATGTATTTGGTCAATTTTATTTTATTTAATATACATTAACAACATTTATTTGGATTGAAATTAAAAAGCTATACAAATCTTTAAATTTAAGACCATGTCAGCACTTCAGATTCTGTTGGTAAGGATTGTTTAGTTTTTGAACGAGGCCATGAAACATTCAAAATAAAGCATTTAGATGGGGCTGATTACTATAATGAAGCATTTTGATGGGCCTGAGGACTAAATGTGAGAATGTGTTTGGTTTTTTGCATCATTTCACGCACACTTTTTCACATTTAGTGTGTAGTTAGCTTGTTGGCAAACCGAAATGTCAGTCTGAGATTCCGATCTTGGTAATGGAGTATTTTTAGTTTAAATTTGAAGTTCAACTCCACTAGTTTCACAGTGTGCTCTGAACTTCAGTTCAATTGAGCGTAGTTTAATTAAATTGTATGAAAAGAGTTTGGTAGCATTGTAAGTCATGTGACGTAATGTAAGCAATACGTAGCTGTTCATCGTTTTTTCTTTCTCTCTCTGAAGCGAGGAACACGTGAAACAGCAACAGATATTTTGTGTTATGTTGACAACCGGGGAAAATTTGTATTGTTTTAAAGTATCTACCGTTGCGAGTTGTGATTTCTGTGAGCTTAAACGAAAAAATAAAAATAAAAATGGAAATGCATTTTCAATTTGGGATCGGATTTGCTCCAAAACAATGTAGGCTGAATTCTTCGACATTCGAAATCTGTCGAAGAATTTTATATCGTCCCAATAATTGAAATGATTTGTTCTGAATTTAATGCGTTTTTCTCTTCTCACATTCGAACCTAAAATGAAGTTTTCCTCATCACTAATATCTTCAATATAACTTTCCGAACTCGACATTTTAAAATAACAATGTACTTTTTATTAATATTTATTGAAAATAGGATAAATCACCATCATAAATTAATTCAATATTTAATATGAAAATGGCAGCTATTCTGACAACTCTTGTAGTGCCTAAACGTTGAACTGAGATTAAACGGCAGAATACTGGCGTTTAACTTAAAATACAGAATGAACTCAGTTCAAGGTTTAAACGAAAGTGTGAAACCGAATAAATTGTTGAACTGAAGTTTAAACCAAAACCGAAGTTTAAACTTCTACTGTGAAACATGGGGGTAAGAGTTTTAAATTTAAAACGGTTCAATGAAGTAACAAGAAGAAATACATTTGGGGAGAGTACGATAACTTTGGCGACAAAGTTTAATGACGGATTTGTATAGAACAGTTAAAAACAAGCATTTTTACTATGGGAGGGGGTCTATCTCCCCCCGTTTAGGCGGTAGGGGCAATTTAAAAAATATGTACAATAAATGGAAAAAAATAATTAAAAAATAACGGTAATACTTACAATTAAGTATTATACCTTTTTTTAAAGCCAACATTTTTGTCTATTAGCTTGTTTTTAAATCAAGTCAAAACTATGCATAGTTTTTGAAAAAAAATTGTTTTAAACTAAAAATGTGTGCAAACAAAATTAAAATAAAAGGTTTAAATTGTAGTTTTTCAAAACTTTCAAATTATCTACTATTTTTTTTTAGAATTCATTGTTCCTATTTGTTTTTGATCAAAAACTGAAAACTAGATGACTTTATGTCTTCTAGTTCTTGAGAAAATTGAAAATTACCAAAAAAAATATTTTAATTAAATTACTTTTTCCTTGCTTGTATTAACGTAGTCTTATTTTGATAGTAATAATCGAATATGGATTAAGATACACCTTACTTACTTACTTACTTAAGGTGGCGCTACAGTCCGGGGCGGACCTGGGCCTCAACCAACATGCGTCTCCAGCCAGCTCGGTCCCTAGCTAGCTGTCTCCAGTTTCGCACGCCAAGTTGGTTGAGGTCTTCACCCACCTGAGTGCGCCACCTGATTCGCGGTCTTCCTCTACTGCGCCGTCCCTCGGGATTGGATTCGAAGACCTTCCGGGCTGGAGCGTTGATGTCCATTCGCTTTACATGACCCAGCCATCTAAGCAGTTGGACTTTAATTCTGCTAACTAGGTCAGTGTCGCTGTACAGCCCGTACAGTTCGTCGTTATATCTTCTCCTCCATTCTCCATCTATACGTACGGGACCAAAAATCTTCCGAAGAATTTTTCTCTCGAAGCATCCTAAGACGATCTCATCTTTTTTTGACAGGGTCCAGGCCTCAGCGCCATAAATGAGAACCGGGATGATGAGTGTCTTATAGATGGTGATTTTAGATGCTCGAAAGAGGACTTTACTTCTCAATTGCCTTCTAAGTCCAAAGAAGCAGCGATTTGCAAGAGTTATTCTTCGTTTGATTTCAGCGCTGATGTCGTTGTCTGTGTTTATAGCGGTGCATAGGTAGACAAAGTCCTTAACGACCTCGAAGTTATAGCTGTCCATGGTGACGTTTTGTCCAAGACGTCGTTGTTCAATGTCCTTTTTTGATGACAGCATATACTTGGTCTTGCCCTCATTGACCACTAAACCCATCTTCTTCGCTTCCGTCGCAATGCTCAAAAACGCTCCACTGACATCACGCTTTGATCTTCCAATTATGTCAATATCTGCGTATCCGAGTAATTGGATGGACCTTTGGAAGATTGTGCCTCTAGTGTTGACGGTTGAGCTTTGCACAATTCTTTCCAGAACGATATTGAAGAAGTCGCATGACAGTGCATCGCCTTGTCTAAAACCTTTTTTGACATCAAATGCATCGGTGAGATCTTTTCCGACCTTGATGGAGCAGCGTGTATTCTCCATCGTCATTCTGCACAAACGGATAAGTTTGACAGGGATGCCAAAACTAGACAT
This sequence comes from Eupeodes latifasciatus, assembly GCA_920104205.1. Taxonomy (NCBI): domain Eukaryota; kingdom Metazoa; phylum Arthropoda; class Insecta; order Diptera; family Syrphidae; genus Eupeodes; species Eupeodes latifasciatus. The sequence goes on along the minus strand of OV049924.1, from coordinate 203,226,320 downwards.
TGCTCTGTAGAGCTCTTCTCTATGGATGCTGTCATACGCGGCTTTAAAATCGATAAAGAGATGGTGGGTATCGATTTGAAGCTCCTGGGTTTTTTCCAAGATCTGCCGTAATGTGAATATTTGGTCGATAGTGGACTTTCCTGGTCTGAAGCCACACTGATAAGGACCTATCAGGTTGTTGACGAACGGCTTCAGACGTTCACATAGTACGGCAGAAAGGATCTTATATGCAATGTTAAGGAGACTGATCCCTCTGTAGTTGGCGCAATTTAAAGGGTCTCCTTTTTTATGTATCGGACAAACTATGCTGAGATTCCACTCATCGGGCATGCTTTCTTCTGACCATATTTTGCAGATGAGTTGGTGCATGCTCCCTACCAAGTCATCGCCTGCTGCTTTAAATAGTTCGGCAGCTATGCCGTCAGCTCCAGCAGCTTTGTTTGACTTCAGTTTAGATATAGCTATCTTCACTTCGTCTAGGTCGGGAAGGCGGAATTGTTGATCTGCGTCGCCTAGGTTGAGTGGTTCTATCTCCCTTACTGCGGAATTCCGTTCGTCATCGCCGTTATATAATTTGGAGAAGTGGTCTTTCCATATTCTCAACATAGACTGCGGTTCTACTACGATGTTCCCCTGATCGTCTTTACAGGCTTCGGTTCGTGGCTGGTACCCTTGGGAGGTTTTTTTACCTTTTGGTAAAATTTACGAACCTCATTCCTGTTGTGACATCCCTCTATCTCCTCGATCGCGCGCTTCTCGTGCTCTCTTTTTTCCATCTAAGAAGCCGGTGTTCCTCTCTCCTCTTCTGCTCGTAGAGCTCGCGAGCAGCTCTGGTCCTTCTGTGCAGCGCCGTTTTGTATGCCTCTTGTTTCGCTGCGTGCGCTTGCCGGCATTCGTCGTCAAACCAGGGGTTTCGCTGTTGTGGACGTGTGAAACCTAGCACTTCAGAGGCGGCATCTCTGATGGTTGCAAGGCAATGTTGCCACTGGTTTTCAATGCTTAATGCAGGCAGCATAGGACTCCTTAAGAGGTTACTAGAGACTCGATCGGAAAAGGACATGGCAGTCTCTTGCGATTGTAGCCGTCTAATGTCGAAACTTCTCACAGTACTTCCTTGTTTTGGCTTGGACCGGGATATCCGTAGCCGTAGCTTGGCTACAACGAGGTAGTGGTCCGAGTCAATGTTAGCCCCTCGGAAAGTTCGGATATCCTGTATACTGGAGAAGTGTCGTGCGTCGATCGCAATGTGGTCAATCTGGTTGACAGTTGATTGATCAGGAGATTTCCATGTCCCCTTGTGGATATTGAGATGTGTGAACTGCGTACTAGCTACCAGAATTTAATGTCATAGCCAGGGCACTGCTCATATGTCTTGTCCAAGAGCTCGAAGACTATGTCTTTGATGTCTTCATCTTTCTTCTCTGGTTTGACATGCGCGCATATTAGGCTTATGTTGGGGAATTTAGCCTTGATGCGGATTGTCGTGATGCGCTCGCTCACACTGTTGAAACTCAACACTTTTTGCCTGAGTCTAGTTCCAACAACAAATCCACACCCAAATAGACGCTGCCTTTGTTCTCGGTAGCAGTCGCCGTAGTATATATCGCAGTCTTTTAGTTTGCGTTTGCCCGGTCCATCCCATCGCACTTCTTGGATGGCGGTAATATCTGCCTTGCAGCAGTTTAGGGCTTCCGCTAATTGTTAGGTTGCACGTGGTCTGTTAAGGGACCTAACATTCCACGTACAGATCCGAAGTTCGTTGTCCTTATTTCGTTTGCTTGGGTTGTCAACAGTGAATCCGTCCGTATCCGAGGCTTGTTGGTGCTTCGCAACTAGAAGATTTGTACGTGGTCAGGAAGTCACCCCGACGGCACAACCCCCAACCTGGAGGGCCAGATCCTTAGTATAACTCCAAGGATGGGGAGCCGGATAAACCGCTCCTTATAGGCCTGGGCTCCGAATAAGTCGTAGAAGCCCTATAAGGTGTTCACTAAGTAGTTCAACCTTACTGGAACTGTAGACGCCACCGTTGATTCCATCTCGCGAATTCGTCCGCTGCCGTCTGGATAAGGAGAGGTGCCTTAGTGGAAACACCTCTCCCCCTCCTTCGTTTGCTGCACCCAACAACTTTCCACTGGGGTTAGAACCCAATCTCCAGTTGAGGTACTAGGCACCCGATGTTCACCGCGGGGAGGTGAGAGTAGGAGTTAATAGACAGAGGTGGGTTTTGAGAAAAACCTGCGGACGCTGTGTCCTCTTGAATGCACATGTCTACCATTTGGTGGTACACCTTCCTCTAGACAGAGAAACCGACGCAGTTCAGTTAGCAACACAAACTTGCAGGGGGCTTCTCAAGTTAAAAGAAGGTGAAGATATTCACTTGAAGAAATCACGGGTAATCCAAAATTCACACACCCAAAGGGGAACGGTTTTCTTAGAGCTAGAATCGTCGGATATCGTAGACGAAATAATGTCAGTAAATAGCCAACTAAAAGGAACTGGCATAAGTATATTTCGCGAACAAACTCAAATGTATCGACAAAAAAGACGAGCTCTAATTGAAATTAAAAACAAATTATCACAATTAAACGCTCAAGCAAAAATTATAATCAAAGGTGACAAACACACTTTTATTTACAAATTTGCGCGTGGCCTAATTGTCAAAACTGCAGCTGAGATGACATATATGAACAGCATGTTTGGTGACAGCTCACAAGAATATTTTGACTGCAGCGATGGAGTGAAGATAGACCCGGTTGATGATCGACAAACACCACATACCTCCCAACCGATGGCAGCGCCTCCAAGGCGTGAAGTAATACACCCTAATAGTAATAGAAAACAATAGGAAATCAATGCCGTCTGCCAAAATATAATAATTAATTTTACTTATTTAAAAATTCTTTCATATAATATAACAGGTCTCAAAAGCAAACTTTTGCAACCAGATTTTTTTAATTACATTTTAGATTTTGATATTATCTTTCTTATTGAAACCTTTTTAGAGGAAAAAAATGAAAAGGAATTTTATAAATATTTTAAAGATTATAAATTAACTTTTATCCCAGCAGTTAGATCCAATGTGCATGGGAAATCTAGCGGAGGCATGTTATGTGGCATCAAAACTAAAATTAATCATTTCGTTCATTGTAAAATTGTTGAAAATAGGCTTGTTGTTAAAATTTCTACCAACCAACGTCAATTCTATATTTTGCCGGTGTACCTTAATTGTAATAGCTGGTTGAATGATTTTGAAAATCTACGCAATTTCTTAAACAGTTCTTCCTTGGAAAATGTAATGATTGTCGGTGATCTTAACGCGCGAATTGGTGAATTTCAGAACTCTCCTGCTCATACATTACATGATTTTAGGATTTTTGATGAGGTGAGAAATTCAAAGGATGAAACCCTTAACAGAAATGGTAGACTTTTAACGGAATTGCTAGAAGAATTTGAGTTTTTTGTATTAAATGGGGTAACAAGCGGTGACAAATATGGCGAACTTACTTTTATCAGCGGTCAAGGGCAATCAGTAATCGACTATTGTGCAATTTCTGGAGAGTGGTGTAACTCAGTTGAAGACTTCCAGGTGTACTTGTCTAGTTTTTCAGCTCACTTGCCACTATTTGTCAAAATATGCTTCCACGAGAATATACAGCAGACGAACGTAGATATTCCTCGAAAACTCAGATGGTTTGAAAATAAAGCTTCTCGGTACAAATCTCTCTTGAATCAGCATTGCAATCTTCTTCCTCTTCAAGATGAGGGCAATGTTGAACAAATTGAGGAAAGCATTACAAGAGTAATTTACGCTTCAGCTGTATCTACAAGTATTAGCTACACGCTCAATTTTAAAAATAAATGGTTCGATAAAGACTGTGTTAAACTTCGTAAGCTCTCGTTCAAGTACTTAAAACTCTTTAGAAGAACTAACTCGGTTGCGTTTAAAAATATGTACTTACACGCAAACAAAGAATTCAAACAATTATGTCACGAGAAAAAAAGGCTTTTTCTAAAAAATCTTGCAATGAACTTGCAGCACTCCAAAAATTCCAAAGAATTTTGGAATAATGTAAGAGAGTTAGGTGGGCAAAGTAGAAGTATGAAGATTTCTCTCGAAGCTGAGACTTTAGCTGCTCATTTTAAAACTCTATTGTCAGCGGAGGAGAATCTTCATACTTTTAGCTTTGCGTTACAAAATGAAGTTGTATCTGAATTAGACTGTACGATTTCTTGTGAAGAGCTTGATTCAGTTTTGCTGGTTATGAAAAACAATAAGGCCCCGGGTTGTGATGGCATTCCAGTCGAATTCTTTAAAAACGGAACAGTACAACTGAAAAATTATATTGTGGATTATTTCAACAAGATATATAATAATGCTTGCGTTCCTTCTGGTTTTAACAAATCGCTTATTTTTGCAATATTTGAAAAAGGCGATGCTTCCCAAGCAGAAAATTATAGGGGAATCTCTATTCTAAATTCTCTCAGAAAGATCTTTGCCACAACTCTTTATGTTAGGCTTTCTACGTGGATAGAAAATTTTAATCGTCTCAGCATTTTTCAATCAGGGTTTCGTTCCGGGTTTTCAACAATTGACCACATTTTCGCACTAACTAGCATAGCCAGAAAATATATTGAAATGCATAAAAAGTTATATGTTTGTTTTGTAGACTTCAAAGCAGCATTTGACACAGTCAACAGGCAAGCTCTGATCTACAAACTGGCATCGCTTGCAGTATCCAAAAAAGTTCTTGGTAGTATATGCGAGATTCTTCTACCTGAGCGTCGAACTTGTCGAGTTGTAGAAGCTGAGTAAGGTCAATGATTCTCGGGAATTATTTCTCCAGAAGAGTCCTGAAACCAAAGGTCGCTCGCCCCTCCCCTTCCCAATCCTTTACCCCCTCCTCCGTCAGATCTGTGCTATTATGCTGGCTGATGTCTCCTCACCCCCTGACTGTATGGTGTATAACTGTCTGTCATGCCTAGTTTCCTTCCTGGGACGCTTATGGCTTAATTGCTGTTCGTCTCTCCTTTCTCAAAACATATCCTTCCCTTAAACTTCCCAATTGGGCTGGATCTAAGGTGTTATACGACCCGTGCCGATGATCAGCCAGGCTGAGGGCCCAATTAAAAAACTAGCTCAGTCGTGAACGGAGTATCCGGATACCTGGCGACCTCCGGATTAACCAGCCTTATCTGTATACACGGATCTCTGTACAGATGGACCACCCCTTATCCGCTACTCGTGGGATTTCAAATGAATAAAACAAAACAAACAAAACAAACAAAACAAAACCAAAAAACAATATCGGCCAGCAGTACGACGGCAAAGTTGTCTGCTGTACCGGCCAGCAGTACGACGGCAAAGTTGTCTGCTGTTCATCCCTCTTCCACTGGTGCTGACATGGCTGTGGACACTCATAGCCCTGTTGTCGCCAGTGGAACATCGGATAATCCGGTAAAATTACCTTCTTCCTGTAGTGAGGCAGTTGTGAAGAACGGCTCCTCTACTACCACTGAGAGTAAACCTCTCAAATCGTCAACACCTCGAGTCGGAGGTAGCAGGGCTGTGATGCCAGGTCCTTCTACCTCCAAAGCAAAGGCTCCTAAAGAAGGTCCTGGGGGAGATGGGCGTAAGCTTAGACCCTCCAAGGCCTACTACAGGGACTTGCGTAATGCTAAGAGGATTCTCCAGACGTTTGGTGAAAAACTAGGCGCTGGAGGAAACTCTCAGCATGACGCTAAGATAGCTTGGGCCCAGAATTTCCTGGCCAAAAATAATATAAAGACCAGCCAAGACTCAACGTCGAAGCGACAAAGGTCCATGGAAGGTAGTGTTCCACTACCCAAACGCCCCAAGGTGCTAAACATCAGCACTTCAATCGACCCTCGCAAGGCAAAAATGTCCTTCAGTGACGTTCTGAAGGATAAAATGGTAGTCGCGATCATCGACAGAAATGATGTAGATGGCACGATCTCTGCCGAAAACTGGACATTGGCCAAAGGTCAGCTGGCCTTCAGTTTTATAGACATTATGTCTGACAATCCGGGACCACCGCCCATCACAAAAGATGGCGGCTGGCATCAGGGACACATCAAGTTGATGGTCTGTGATGATCAGAGGTCGTGCGACCTACTGACGCTGGCGGTCAGCCGACTTGGAGAGGTCTGGCCTGGTGCTAAGCTCGAGGTTGTAGCAAAGGAAGACATTCCTTGCAGACCAAGAGCTCGCATCACGGTTCCGGCCATATTCAAGGAAGCTGACCACGTTCTCAAGGTAATCCGGCTCTCCAATCCAACCCTTCCTACTCACAACTGGAAGGTTGCGAAACTAGAGGACGCAAAGGGACCCTATAAAGGTGCAATTGTGATCATCAATGCAGAGTCCCTTTCTCCTCTGGCGCAATCAAAAGGTGTGATTAGGTTTGGGTTTGATGAAATTACGCTAAGGGTCTACAAAAAAGATGGGGCCGAGGCACAAACCCTTCCCCCTCCCCCACCCACACAAGCGGAAACGGTTACTGAGGTGCCTGGCGCATCGGTCACACTTCCTTCATTGGAAGACGATGCATCTCAGGTACCCCCAGTAGCAGTGGAAGCACCAAACACCGACCAAGGTTTTTCCGCAATGGAGGCCGAGGTCTACGAAAGCGGAGATGAGGACATTCTGTTAGAATCGTCCTCTGATATGGATGACTCCGACATAACTGTGTTGGAGGCTGATCGGGAGAACAGTAGCGAAAATGCTGCGGTTACTCCAGATTAACCTCCAACACTCCATAAAGGCTTCGGCCTCCCTTCTTCTTCGCTTATCCAGCAGCGATGAAGATATCGTCCTGATTCAAGAACCCTGGATTGTTAAATCCATTGTTCGAGGAATCAGGACTCCCAAATACTGCGTGCTGTATGCATCAGGTGAGGATGAACCCAGATCTTGCATATTAGTAAAACGCAGCCTAAATGTATATTTACTCCCTAATTTCAGCGATCGAGATACCACCGCCGCAAGTCTGGAAACAGCCAGAGGAACATTCTGGCTGGCGTCGGCGTATCTTGGCCACGACCATCTTGGCCCTCTCCCGGGAGATACTCTGGAGAGACTGATAGCTGAATCACAAAGGCTCAACATCGGCCTCATCATCGGTAGTGACGCTAACGCCCACCATACAGTATGGGGTAGCACGGATATAAACGACAGAGGTGAGTCTCTTTTCGACTATATTCTTAACACTAACCTACTCGTAAGTAACGTTGGTAATGAGCCAACCTTTATTACTAAAAATCGACAAGAAGTTTTAGATATAACTCTTGTCTCCGAATTCATTAATAATAATATTTTAAACTGGAAGGTATCTAAAGATCATTCCTTTTCTGATCATAGATACATCCAGTTTGACTTTATAAATGAACCACCTTGCCAACCGATCTTTCGAAATCTGAAAAGAACAAATTGGCCAAAATATAAGAGAACGTTAAATAGTTTAATAAAACCTGAACTTTTTAATACTCCCTCCAACATCGAAGATCTTGACGACAAAGTCAATAATCTAACATTAGCCCTAAACAAAGCTCTAGATACTGCATGCCCTCTTATACAAGTAAGAGGTAAAAAGAAGCCACACTGGTGGAACTCAGGGCTGGATCCACTTCGAAAAGAATGCAGAAAACTCTTTAACAGAGCCAAAGCTTCTAGAGACATGTCTGACTGGGACTCATATAAAGAATCACTGAAGATTTATAAAAAAGAACTGAGGAAAACCAAACGATCGTCTTGGAGAAACTTCTGTAACAACGTGGAAGATTGCTCCGAAGCATCCAGGCTGCGCAAAATCCTCTCCAAAAATCCAATCATGCCAAGCTGCTTGAAAAACGCCTCTGGCCTCTGGACCAATTCAAGCGAAGAATCGCTCAACTTGCTACTAGACGTCCACTTTCCTGGTAGCTCTAATATTATTAATAATATTGCATTTAACAATGGTGACAATACTCTACAACCCCCACAAGGTCTAGTCACTAGGGAAAAACTCAAATGGGCTATTAACAGCTTTAAACCATACAAATCTGCTGGTCCGGATGGTGTAATTCCAGCCGAACTGCAAGAAAATGCAAGTTTTCTAATACCCATCCTAGAAAACATCTTCAAGGGTTGCCTTAATTTGGCATACATCCCGATGTCTTGGAGACAAGTTAAAGTTGTCTTTTTTCCAAAAGCTGGAAAATCCAGTCACGTTAACCCTAAAGACTTAAGACCCATCAGCTTATCATCATTCCTTCTCAAAACTTTTGAGCGTTTGATCGATATTTACTTAAGGGAAAGTATTGATAAGTCCCTCCTTTCAAAGGCTCAACATGCCTACAACAAAGGGAAATCAGTTGAAACGGCTCTACACAGTATAGTACGTACAATCGAATATTCCCTCCATCATAAAGAGTACACCTTAGTTGCCTTCTTAGACATAGAAGGTGCATTTAACAATGTCGACACATCTGCAATTGCACGTGTATTGACATCTCTGAAGGTAGATAAGTCGATCAGCGAATTGATCAATCAGATGCTGATAAGCAGGATTATCAATTCAAAAATGGGCGATTTTACTACACAAAGGGGTGTCAGCAGAGGTACGCCACAAGGTGGTGTCCTATCCCCTCTCCTCTGGAATTTAGTAATAAATGAATTACTAACTACTCTAGAAAGAGAGGGATACAGAGTGTTTGCCTATGCGGACGATGTTGCTATTGCAATAACGGGTAAACATCCCAATATACTAAAAGAACTCTTACAAAACGCTTTAAATAAGCTCACCAGATGGACTAATCGGTGTGGACTAGGTGTTAACCCTCAAAAAACCGACCTTGTCCTCTTCACAAGGAAATACAAAGTCCCACACATTGACCCTCCCCTCATAAACGGTGTACCACTTAAATTCTCTGATCAAGCAAAATACTTGGGTCTCATTTTAGATAAGAAATTAAGTTGGAAACCTAATATTCAAGAGAGAATAAACAAAGCCACAGTAGCCCTGTTCTCCTGTAAAAAGGCCATTGGTAATAAATGGGGCCTACAGCCCCGAATTACGCACTGGCTATACATCTCGGTCATAAGACCGATCCTTACTCATGGAATAGTGGTATGGTGGACGGCGCTAGATACAGCGACAAATCGCGATAAACTCAGCAAAGTCCAACGAACAGCCTGCCTGTGTATGGGAGGAGCACTTCGCTCCACCCCCTCCGCTTCACTAGATGTTCTGTTCCATCTAATACCGCTGGACTTTTTCAGCAAGCAAACGGCCGCTAATACTGCCATACGGCTTCAGGCCTCCTCTCTGTGGATCAATAATGGAATTGGCCACACCACTATTTTGAACTCGTTCAGAACTATAAATAGTAATATTGACTACACCATACCCCATCCTCAGTTCAACAACTATAGCTTCAAAGTGACTATACCTCCCAGGTCTTCTTGGGAGAATACATCATTTTTGGACGATGGTCCTATAAACTTTTACACAGACGGATCAAAAACGGAGGATGGGGTTGGTGGTGGCGTATACTCAGATAGACTTAACTTAAGTCTCTCCTTTCGTCTACCCGATCATTGTAGCGTGTTCCAAGCTGAAATCCTGGCTATAAAAGAAGTCCTATCCTGGCTTAGAGAAAACGTAATATCAACAAATGATATACGCATCTTCTCGGATAGCCAAGCTGCGTTAAAATCCTTAGACTCTGTCTCTACAAATTCACTAACAGCCCTTAATTGTCGATCATCTCTTACGGAGATGGCTACACAGTTCAACATTCACCTTTTCTGGGTGCCGGGCCATAGAGACATTCCAGGAAATTGCAAAGCTGACGAACTTGCAAAAAGCGGAACAACTTTACCTCTGCTGGCTCACAATGCTAGCATAGGTATCCCCTTAGCTACATGTAAACTCATGCTAAAGCAAGATACCATAGAGAAAACAAACTTCAGGTGGAATAACACCACCACCTGTGTAGCGACTAAACGAATTTGGCCTAATCTTAGCGCCAAGCGCTCAAAACAATTAATCTCTCTGAGTAGATTGCACATTAGCTACGTTATAGGTGTCCTGACTGGGCACTGCTTAATAGGAAGACATGCTATTCGACTTGGAGCCCCTGCAAATGATTTTTGTAGGAGTTGCATGGACGAAGAAGAAGAGGAGACAATCTCTCATCTTCTGTGCACATGCCCTGCCTTATCACAAAGACGTAGAATCCATCTTGGAGACTACTACTTTAACGATACCAGTGATCTAAAAAATTCAGACATTACTTGTCTCCTACGCTTCATTCGAAGCTCCAATTGGTTCAACGAGTTAAGCTGATTAACTGATCCATGTGGTATCACAACGGACCATACTTTGGTCTAAGTGTGTTGGACGTCCCAAACCAACAGCCACTTTAACCTAACCTAACCTATATGCGAGATTATTATCTTCCTCAACTGCAATCGTGTGGGATGGATCCAAGCTGTCTGAATGGTTCCCAACTTCTGCAGGTGTTCCTCAGGGTTGCATTCTAAGCCCTATACTCTTCGCACTATACATTGACTCCATTTCTGAAATTCTTCCAGGTGGCGTTAGCTTCGCTGGTCAGCAAATAAAGGTACTCCTTTATGCTGATGACTTGGTGTTGCTAGCAGAGAATCCTTCAACTCTACAACTGCAAATAAACAAACTTCAGGCTTTCTGTGAGACATGGGATCTACATATCAACGTCTTGAAAACAAAAGTTATGGTTTTCGAGAACCGAAGGAGTAGACGGGTGGAGACTTGGCGACTCAATAACCAGTCGATAGAAGTAGTTCCTGAGTTCAAGTACCTTGGCGTACTGTTGTCTAGCAACTTAAACTTTCGAAATCATGTGAAAGAAAAAAAGTAGAGAAGCAAAGCTGGCACTTAACATAATGTGGCCAAAATTCTTCGCAAATCAAAACATTGATCTGTCCTCAAAGTATAATGTATTCAATGCCACAATCAACACTTGTATATGCTACGGGGTGCAGGCATTTGGAGTAGACCCCATTGAAGACTTCGAAACTGTACAGAGGTACTTTTTCAAGCGTTTATTCCGTCTACCAAACGCTACTCCTACCTACGCCATTCATGTGGAATCAGGTTTGCCACCCATCTATTTGCAAAATCTGAAAGCTCATTCTGGTTTTTTAATAAAAGTAATGAAGAGAAGTGAAAGTAGTTTACATAGGGCAGTGTTAACTAGGCTATTGCAAACAAATGCTTATCCGTTCAGAAATTGGCAACAGCTGGCGTTATCTCATGATATCGACTTACCTTTATCGGAAAATAACGTTAGCGAATGGCAAAATATGTTCGCGAGGGTCATAGCTAAAGAAGATGACAAAATATACGATGGCAACTCTGGCAAATTTTTAAGTGACAGCAAAATTGAATAGCTCTATAAAAAGTGTTTATTTTAAATTAAAAAAAAATAATAATAAACCTAAAAAAGTATTTAAAAATTTTTTAAAAGTGTCAAGAAATTTTAAAACATTAAAGTTCGATTAGAACAGTGAATATCAAAGTGAAAATGAATTCGAAAAGATCCCTTGCTTTCACTTCACCAGAACAACAAATTGCACCTTTCAAAAGGCATCAAAAAACAACAACAACTAAAACTGTTGCAACCATGGCTGTAGGACAAATGTCAATAGAAGATCTGAAGACGTTCATGTGAAATTTATTGGACGAAAAAAATGCAAATTTGGCAACAAAAGAAGACATCTCATGCATTCATGAGGAAATCCAACAACTCAGGACAAAAAATGCGGAGCTAACAACTAAACTGGAGGATATCCAAGATCAATGCAAAGCTCTTAAACGTGAAGTAGACTTTCTATCTAAGAAAAATTGCGAAAAAAATCTCATCGTTCGGCTTCCTAAACATCCAAACATTTACCATCGTGAAGAAGTTCACAAGTTGTTTACATCTCTTGTGCCAAAAGAATCAACGTCCATAAGCTCAATACGTGTACTACCGTCAAATTACCAAACTTGCAATGTTTTGGTGGAAAATAATTCGAAAGATTATGTGGATGAAATGCTTCAAAACTCAAGCAAACTAAAAGGTACTGGCATGTTAATTCACCGAGACTTTCCATTAGAAAAGCGAAAAGTGCGACAATCATTGCTACGTGTTAGAAAGGCAATTAAAAATTGTAAACAAACTGAGGATGTACAAATAAAAGGTGAAACATTGGTGACAGCAGGGAGAAACTTCAACTGGTGCAGAGAGAAGGGGCTTCTTTCTGACAGATCAGATGGCTGCGTGATTCTCGCTGAATTGTATGCGGGATTCAGTCTGTCAAATGAAGAGCTTTTACGATCTACAAAAAGTGCATCGATATTCATCGGAAGCGGGGAAAACAAAGAGAGAAATATCAACGTAAATAGTAAACCGCCAAGAAATATGCAACGAAATTTAAACTTAGATTCTGCATGAGAAAGAAACGTCTGCCAGATTCAAAATTTAGAGTTAGAAGTAAGTAATTTAAAATTATTGTCGTATAATGTAGGGGGTTTAAAAAATAAATTACTTTTTCCATCTTTTTTTAATTATATAAATAGCTTTGATTATTTTTTTCTCTGTGAAACACATGTAATGCCAAACAATTATGGAGAATTTGAAAATTTTTTCATAGATTTTAAATTATTTTGGATCCCAGCAACACGAGTACATACTCGTGGGCGGGCAATTGGTGGATATCTTTTAGGATATAAATCTGTTGATACAAGCTGTAGCTTTATTACAATTGCCAACCATACAGCTATAAAAATTACCTTATTAGATGAATTTTATTATGTTTTTCCAATATATTTAAATTGCAATAATTGGGATGAAGATTTTTGTAGTTTAAGTAACTTATTAAATACTGTAAGCAACAATAATATAATGGTAATTGGTGATTTTAATGCGCGGTTAGGAGAGGAACAGATTGAAAGTGATACGATGGTTTTTGATGAGCACTTTAAATTGACCAGACATTCAAAAAAAAAAATAGTGAACGGAAACGGAAAAAAGTTATTAGATCTTTTTCAAATTTTCGATATTTTTATATTAAATGGTTCAATTAACGGTGACATGGCAGGGGAATTGACATTTATAGGAGGGCCAGGTTCCCCGGTTGCTGACTATTGCGGAATAAGTGGCAATTGGTCTCAAAAGATATTTGATTTTAATGTGGGTACATTAAGTTTTTCGGACCATATGCCTTTAACAGTAACCATTACTACAAAAAAAGTAAGACCAGAAACCGATATCATTCTTCTGCCTAAACTCTTATGGAAAGAACGGGATAAGCTCAATTATCATGCGAGACTGGATGAAATTATTCAACAAACCGATTTTAGCTCAGTTAGTCTTAATGAGCAAATTGATCTTTTCACCAATGCTATTAAACATTCGGTTACGTCAACTGATAAAATGTGTGTTGTCAGAAGAAAACAAAAATGGTTCGATTTAGATTGCGAGAAAGCTAGAGATAAGTCTTTCAAATTGCTAAAGCTTGCAAAAACTCGAAACGGAGATTTATTCCGTAAATCTTATGCTCGAGCCAACAGCTACTACAAAGAACTTTGTAAAAGTAAAAATCAAGAATACTTTTCGAAAATTGCAACGGACTTAAATAATGTAAGAGACTCCACCCATTTTTGGAAAATTATTAAGGAACTTAATGGAACAAAGTTTAAGATTGGTAAAATCTTAAATGCCAATATACTAGCTCATTATTTTAAGACTCTACTTAACCCTATTTTCACTTCAAATTCTGTGCAGTACGCTGAAAATCTCGTCTATGTAAACGCGTTAGACGAAGATATAAGCTTATAAGAAATACGCAATGTCTTAAACAAAGCGAAGGACAATAAGGCTCCAGGGTATGATAGGGTTCCTTACGAGTTTTTCAAAAATGCTCCTCATAATTTCATAGAGAAATTAGCTAAGTCATATTCTTAAATACTACATACGGGAGAAGTACCTGAAAGTTTTAAAAAATCAATAGTCTTTCCAATACATAAGAAAGGTAATATAAATAGGGTCGAGAATTATAGAGGCATTTCTTTTATGAATAGTATTGCTAAAATATTTACCGGCATCCTCTTACACAGGCTTGAAGATTGGGTAGCGGAAAACAGATTACTTAACGAGTTTCAAGCAGGCTTTCGTGCAGGTTATTCAACGATTGATCACCTCTTTACTGTTCAAAACATAGTTGATTCTTATCTTGAAAACAGAAAAAAATTGTATGCTATATTTATTGATTTTAAAGCGGCTTTTGATAGTATAGATCGGAGATCACTTTTTTATAAATTAAGTATGCTAGGAATTTCATCGAAAGTTCTAAATGTTTTGAAGAATATGTACGAAAATACTTTGTCGGCAGTTTGGGATGGAGAGAAAATGTCAGGATGGTTCCAAACTTTAAGTGGGGTCCGGCAAGGATGCTTATTGTCTACTTTGCTATTTGCATTATATATAAATGATATAGTGGATGCCTTGCCAAACGGAATTCGAGTTGCAGGACTAACAATAAAATGTTTGTTATATGCCGACGACTTATTATTGTTAGCTGACACACCGGAAAGCCTACAGCTTATGATAAACAAATTAAGTATATATTGTGAAAGGTGGAATTTGGTGATAAATACGGAAAAGTCTAAGGTTATGATTTTCAAACCAAGTAGAGGTAGGCATTGTAGGAATGAGAAATGGGTCTTAAATGGAGAAAACTTAGAAGTTGTTGATGAATATAACTACCTTGGCATGATAGTCACACCCAACCTAAACCCAAATAAGCACTTCCATTTTAAATTTAAATAATCAATGGCTGCTATAAATTCAACTTGGAAATCCCTGTTTAAAAACAGAAAAGTTGCACATAACGTTAAGTTCAAAGTATTCGAAGCTGCTTTAAGGTCAATAATGACTTATGGCTCTCAAGTATGGGGATATCAAGAGTATGATGTGGTAGAAAAATTGCAACGGTTTTTCCTTAAAAAAACTTTTTACTTACCACAGACAACTCCCAATTATATGATTCTTCTTGAAACCGGACTGCCACCTGTATATCTCTTTACTTTAAGAATGCACTTCGAGTATGTTATGAAAGTTCTTTCATTTAATGACAACCGTCTACCAAAGATACTTGCAAAACACAGCATACAAAAAAATATCAGCTGGTTTAAGAAATGGAAGGATATATTCTTGTTGTGTGGGATATCTCTGGAATCCTTAGATGTTTTTAATGGATCTTTTAAGGAAAAATTAAAAAACATTCTAGAATTAACAGATACTCGAATACGATCAGATCTAATAGAGGAAGCCAAGGGGTCATCGCGTCGTTCTTTATACCCAAAACTTGAGTATAATTTGAACGAATTCAATTATTTCAACGATGATTTGAGCTTGTTTGAAATTTCAAATATTTTCCGTGTTAGAGGAGAGCTACTCAATTTGAATTATAGACCTTACTTTAACGACCGGAGAACATTTTGCTCCTTGTGTAACCTGCAAGAGCAAGAAACATCCTATCACTTTTTATCTGTGTGTCCCATTTTAAAAGAATTGAGATTTGTATACTTTCAAAAAACAATACTAAATGAAGCAGAGTCGATATGTGTCCTAAATGGAGAAAACTGGAAAGTCCTCGTCCAATATTGCATTGAAACCATAAAGTATAGAAAAGATTTTGTTGACGATTGACATATTTTATAAAACTTTTTTTCCTTAAACGCATTGCATATATTCAATAAATATCCATTTTTGTTTGAGCAATTTATGAAAATTTTAATTAACATTGTAATTTAAATTAACTTATGTAAACATCATAACATAGCATATATAATTTAAAATCACTTTTGTATAATATCTTTTAATTTAAAATAGAAATTTATGTTATTTTTATAAAAGCTTTTTAAAGAAATTTTTTTGTGTAAAATTAAACATGTTAAAAATAAGTTGGCATCTGGCAGACGGTTTAAACCAAGGCCAAATTCTATTTATTATGTTTATAAACATTAATTGTAAACTTTATATTTTAACAGAAATAAATTATTCTATTCTATTCTTCTATATACGACCAGTGTTTAACTAGAGCGTCCTCATCACCTTCCAGATTTATTAACTGCAACCTTAACCACCAAATGTTAACCATTGATAGTTACTTCAACACAAAATTTTCGTCAAAAGTTTTTTCAGAGCCAGAGTTGAATTATTAAATTTGAATTTCATGCCACATAAAATCGATCTTCAGCAAACTTGTGATCTATGTAACAGGAGAGAGTCTGAAAATATTTACCACTTCATTGCTGTATGCCCAATTCTACAAGAAATCCGAAGATTACATTTCCAAGAAAGTTTTCTGTCCGTAAATAGTCTTTACGAAATATTAAATGGTGCTCGTGGTTGGCTCACCTTGTTAACTTCCCATAGGAAGTTATTGTAATGGGTCCGATTTGTCAAATTGAAAATTTGGACATTTCTCGACGTTTCAAGGTCCTTAGAGTCGAAATAAAGATTTTTAGAAAAATGTCTGTGCGTGCGTGTGTACGTACGTCCGTACGTCCGTATGTCCGTACGTTCGCGACGTTTTTTTCGTTGTCCATAGCTCAAGAACCAGAAGAGGTATCGACTTCAAATAAATTTTGTTATACAGATAATAAGGCAGAAAGATGCAGAAAGGGCTCTCAAGAAAATTGCGTGGGTGGTTTTTTTACCATAGCATATAATATCTTACGAACCAAAAATGCTAGAGGCTTGAATTAAATTTTATATAATATATTGTAACGTGATAACAAACAAGTATATTTTTTGAAAAAAATCCAGTTAACAGTTTTTTTTATAAATCAAAAAAACTGAAAAAAAAATTTGTCACCTCGAAAATTTTACGAATATAAAATGATTTTATCTCCAAAACAATTTTGTGCAACGAAGAATAATGTTTTTGACATCTGGTAAAATTTTGAGAAAAATCGAATTGATAGTTTTTTTATAAAAAATAAAAACCTAAAAAAAACATTACTCAAAGTTGGTAAAAATTGAATTTCGACTCAAATATCTTTTCAAAAATTTTGAGATTATGGCTTCCAACGAATTTTAACTTATAAGAATTATTGTTTTCAACATTCGGAAAAATTTTGAGAAAAATCGAATTGACAGTTTTTTTTACAAAAAATAAAAACCTAAACAAAAAAATTAATAAAAGTTGGTAAAAATTGATTTTCGACTCAAATATCTTTTTAAAAATTTGAGATATTGGGTTTTAACTACTTTTATCTTTTGAAAAATAATGTTGTCAACATGCAGTAAAATTTTGAGAAAAATCGAATTGACAGTTTTTTTTACAAAAAATAAAAACTCAAAAGAAAATTTAACAAAAGTTGGTAAAAATTGATTTTCGACGCAAATATCTTTTCAAAACTTTAAGATATTGGCTTTTATCTTTTAAAAAAAATTGTTTTCAACATTCAGTAAAATTTTTGATAAAAATCTAATTGACAGTTTTTTTACAAAAAATAAAAACCTAACAAAAAAACAATACTAAAACTTGGTAAAAATTTACTTTCGACTCAAATAGCTTTTTAAAAATTAAAAATATTGTCTTCAAACTTTTTTTATTTCACAGAAAATATTGTTTTCGATATTCAGTGGTTTTTTATAAAAATCCAACAGTCCATTTTTTCATAAAAAAATAAAATCTACAAGAAATAGTACGCAAATTTGGTAAAAATTGATATTCGGTTCTTGATATCTCTCAAATTAATTTAATTCATCTAATTAGTAAAAATTTAAGAAATGCTACTAAAATTGGTAAAAATTTGTTTTTCACTAAAAATCTATTTAACAAAACTAGATTTTCAAACTAAACTATTTCTTTTTATGAAAAATATTGTTGGTAATTTTAAAATTTTTAAGAATAATTCAACTGACAACTTTTTTAACCCAACACGAAAACCTACAAACTTTGAAGCAAGACAAATCGACAGACGGGATGGGAAGTTTTCAGTGTGGGTCGCATCCCAGCCTCTTTTATAAATATTGCAATCATGCTATGACTTATCGCAATAGTTTTTTGATAAATTAGTTCTTACAACAAGTCTCTATTCAATTCAAGGGCTGCAAATTATTGCTTTTAAATCAAATCTTTATGTTTCAATAAATGTTTCATTAAAATTTTAAAATTAAAAATTTAATATTTAATAGATACTTAAAATTTAAAATTTTATATAAATTTATTCCTCGTATGTTAATATAAACTTTTGTCTAATATTTTGCATAGTATTTATTTTTGTAATTTATTATTTCAAATTTTTTGTAAATCTTTTTGATACATCTTCTCTTTATATAATTTTATTTATTTTACTGAAATGTCATTTCCGGCAGACGGCAGCATTGTCATGTCCGTATTTCCAATAGAAAAAAAATTGTAATTTATCTAAAGAATAAAGGAAGAATCTAATCTAATCTAATCTAATCTACCATTTGAACATTATTAAGATACACCTAGGGTAAATTAATTTTTCTTAAATCCAGCTTATTTAAATGCAAAAGAAACTTTGCATGCACCCACCGAACCTTGCCCCTTCCCCACCTTGCACGCACTCCAACTTGCACCCACCCCAAATCCTATAGTGTTCCCAAGCAGGGGGGTTGCAGACAGACAACAGATCCCACTGTTGCATACACCCAAACTTGCAAACACCTTACTGTTGCATACACCCAAACTCGCACCATTGTTACTATCAAAATAAGACCACTCAAGCAAAAAAAAGAATTAAATTAAAATAGTAGTTGTGGTTATTTTCAATTTTCTCAAAAACTAAAAGACATAAAATCATCTAGTTTTTAGTTTTTGATCAAAAACAAATAAGAGCAATAAATTCTGAAATAAAAACAATGGTAGATAATCTTGAAGTATTGAAAAATTACACTTTAAACCTTTTTTTTTAACTTTAAAGTTTAAAATTAAATTTTTCAAAAATTACGCATAGTTTTGACTTGAATTAAAAACTGGCTAATAAAACAGAATGTTGGCTTAAAAAAAATGTATAAAACTTAATTGTAAGTATCACCGTTATTTTTAATTATTTTTTTCCATTTTAAGTAATAATTTTTTTAAATTGCCCCTACCGCCTAGACGGGGGGAGATAGACCCCCCTCCCATAGTAAAAAATGCTTGTATTAAGCCCCTCTACCAAAAACTGTTATTATATCTTGGCGCCAAAGTTATCGTACTCGTGCCATACATTTTATGTTCTTAAATGAAAAATCCATATTTGATATCAGAAATCTTTTGAGAGCTGTAAATAATATTTTAAGTTTCTTTGAAAAGCGATATCTTGAAAAATTAACTGTGGGAAGATGTTTTCAAAAAGGAAGTTCAAAGTGAAGTATGTATGTTTGTTTATTTAGTTTTTCCAACTATTAATTTACAAATTTTATAAAATACATTCTTGTTTGTGTGTGTTTAAAAAGACCACGATGTAAATAATTTAACAACAAATAAATAATTTAATAACATATATAATTTAATAATAATTAAATTAAATAATAAATAAATAATTTAAACAATAACAAAGATATGCTATTACTAATTTTGGAGTTTAACAAAATTTATAATGTTCCTTTTAAAGCTGTTGTAATTGGTTTCGGATTTTAAATCATTTGGCAAACTGTTGAAAATTCGAAGTCCTTTAAAGAAAACGCTATTCTGGGCTGCACTTGTTCTTGCAAATTGAAGGCGGAAGTCTTGGTTATTTCTCAGAGAGAATGGTTGAACATTACCTACATAGTTGAGGAAACGAAAAAGATAAGCAGGCATTAAATTATGTTTTATTTTAAAGACAAACAGTAAAACATTCATTAAAATTCTTTGTTCAACGTTAAACATATCTAACATATAAGCGATTGGAGTATAAATATTGCACTTTAAAGTTGTTCGCATTGCTTTATTTTGGAGAAGTTGAAGCTTATTAATCATTTCTTGATTGCACAAAAACAGAATTAAAGTGTGATTTTATGATCGCATTGAAGATATTTATTGCACTAACGGTTGAAATATTTTTTTCGAATTCTTCTCAATAAGTTAGTCTTTTTTGATATTTTTTTTCACTACATAGTCTATTGTGTTTATTAAATGAAAGTTTGTTGTCTATAACTGTAGATCGTATTTAAATAAGACTCGACAACTTAATTAAAGAAAAGCGAAAATGACTTTATTGAACGGCTTCAAGAAGACTAAAATACAAATTAAATAATTCATACAAACTTTTATTTTTAGTTTGACTATATACGTAGTACCCGTAGCGTGATGGTTAGTGCGTTGGACTGTCATGCAAGGGGTCTTGGATTCAATCCCTGCCTGTGTCACCTAATCTTTTTTCACGGGTACTGCCTCTTGCGAGGAATTGACAAATCCTCCAAGAGTAATTCTTGTCATGAAAAGTGCTTTCTCAAATTAGCCGTTCGGATTCGGCATATAAACTGTAGGTCCCTTCCATCTCTGACAACATTACTCGCACACAGGAATGGTTGAGAGTTGTAAGTCACTAGGCCCTGGTTCTTCATGGACTGTTGCGCCACATAATTTATTTAATTTATTGAGTATTTGAAGAGTATTGCCTCATTGGCAACACTTAATTATTGTAGTATAAAGATGTACTAAAAGAAGAATGTAAAAATGAAACATGATATAAAGACACTTGTTAATTAAGCTTCATTAGAATACACACGTGTTTCATTTTCGTCTTACGAATACATCACAAATTGGCGACGAGTTGGTTTAAATTAAATTAAAATAAAAAAAATTATCTTAATTTTTTTTCAACATCGTTTTACGAAGAAAAAAAAATTCGTGCATTAAATTATTGACTCATTATAACCATTTAACTCAACAATGTCAACTGAAACACCAGCAGCACCGGCATCAATCACGTTGTTCCAGGCTTCAAACATTCCAGAATTTTCTCCGAACAATGAAACTTTTTTGATTTGGAAAGAAAAATTGGATATTCACTTTTGTGAAATCAATTGCACTGAGGACAACCAAAAAAAGGCTGCTCTATTGAAGTCCATCGGTGCAGCTCCCTACAGCGTCTTGCACAGTTTGTGTAGTCCGGGGTCACCTATCTCTAAAACATACAAGGAATTGTGCTCAATCTTAAGTACACATTATACTCCACCAACAATAATTTTTCGCGAAAGAAAAAAAATTTTCTCATCAATAAAAAATGAAAGCGAAACTGTGGCCGAGTGGTTTGCCAGAGTAAAAAGCTTGGCATTGAATTGCAAATTTGGCGATCATCTGGAAGATTTTGTGTTAAATCAATTCATCATGCACCTACCCAGCAAAATATTCGAACGACTTTGTGAAGAAGATGAAAAGCTCACTGTCGCAGATGCACTAAAAAAAGCGATGATCATGGAGACAAAGATGACAGCAAATAACATCGTCAATGAGGAACATGTTAACCTTGTCATGAAGAAAAGAACGTGGTCAAAGAGCCAAGCACGAGGCAAACAGAAAAATAATTTCGGGAGCAGCAGTGGATCTGGAGGAGGCAGCGGTGGACATGGAACGAGCAGTGGCAGCAGCGGTGTAGGTGGAAGCAGGCAAAAACAGCGAACAAATTGCACTCATTGTGGTTGGCGGAACCATGATTCGCAAAATTGTAAATACAAAACGAGCAAGTGTAATTCCTGTGGGAAAACTGGTCATTTAACACCAGTGTGTCAAACAAAAAGAAGAAATAATGTTGTAAATTACGTATCAGATTCTGATAGCAATTCATATAATGATATTAATAATGATTTATTTGATCTTTCTATTTACAGCGTGGCTTCAAAATCTTCTAGTGGGATCTACTCTTTGCAAGTTGTACTGGATGGTATTCCGATGAAAGTTGTTTGCGACACCGGTGCTCCTTGTACGTTGGTTCCAATTTCCTTTTACGAAAAAACACATAATGCAAAGTCCTTAAGAACATGTCAAGTTCCATATGTTGACTATAGTGGCGAAAGAATCCAACTTTTGGGTGAGTACGATGCTTTAATATCGTATCGAGGTACACAAAAAAAATAATAGTTGTTATTACCAGCGTTGCCGCGAAGACAAAAATTTTAAGGGCCATTTTGAGGGCCATTTCCAAAATGTGCGGGCCACTAGCCCACTACCTTAAAAAAAATTTGTTTAGGAAAATAATAACAATTTATCTTTTCTAAATAAACTTATTATATTTCGAATTAAATTAATTGAATTAAATTAAATATTAAATTTTCGAATAAGTCATCAAATCCATAGCCAAAATATATTCCATTTAAGGGTTTCAAAGAGAACTGTTCGAATTCAACTTCAAATATATTGTCTAGGCTTTCTAAGTACTCAGCTTTAACAATTTTTTTTAAAATAACATTACATTTTTTGTTTGCGTTGCAACAACTTTTTTTATTTTGGTGTTCTTCAAATCAAGACAAGATACTCTTGAAAAACTTTAAGTTCTTCTTGCCTTTTTGGGATGTGTTTTAAGAAATTGTAGATATGACAAAACAAACAGACGAGGTATGTACTAGGTAGGTGAAAAAAAATAAAAGTTCTGTTCAACGAGGTTTTGTCTAGATCAGAACAGCATGTGTTTCGTGAGAAACGTCAGATCAAATTAGAACAGTCAGTTAAACGTCAGTTGTCAAAAAAAAAAAAAAAAAATTGCAAATTGTGTGAATTTTTCATTTTTTGTGCTTTTACTGTGAAAAATATTATTAAAAATTATTGAAATGGAAAATCAAGTGATTGCTAAGATAATACTAAATAAAAATGTTAGTGGTTCAGACACCGATAGTGATTTTTCGTCGGATTCCTCTTCAGATGATTGGAATGAAAGTGTGACGAATGTTATTACCTTTTCTTTGATGAAATGTAAAATGTATTTTATATAAATGTATTTTATAATTATTTAATTAAACAAATTAAACAAATTGGCAAAATAACTTTATTTTAATTTTTTTAAATCACGAAAAAAAAAACAAAGCACAGCCAAATCAAAACGTAAGCAAAAAAAAATGACAACTTCGATTTTGACATTTCTCACGAGTCTGTTCTAACCTGATCTGACTCAAAAGCAAGAACAGAAAATCCTGTTCTTAACTGTTCTAGGTTTGTCAATGAACAGAAAAGTAGAACAGTTCAGCACAGAAAAAACCTCAATGAACAGCAAAAAGCTGTACTTTTCTGTCTAGAACAGTCCAGCACAGCGTCACTGAAAATACATAAAGTGGCGATTGGCGAAAACAAATAAAAAGCAAACGTCATGTCAGTCTGAATGAATGATTTCAGTGTAATTTTCAATATGGGAAGTTGTATATGGAGGAAACACATTGATAATTTTGTTGATGGAATAAAAAGATTGGATTTGTTGTTCTAGAAAAAAGAAAATATATGATATGCGGGCCATTTCATGTTGGCCCCGGGCCACGGGCCAAAATAAAAAACTTAGTGCCAAATGGCCCGATCGGGCACATTTTGGCAACGCTGGTTGTTACTAATACAAAAAGTCCACCATTGCTCGGTCGTTCATTTTTAAGACAGTTTAACTTCGATTTGATTCAAGTAAATTCGGTTTTGGCTCTAGAAAATAATTTATCAATTGTTGTAGACCAATTAAAAACCGAGTTTTCAGAAGTGTTCCAAGAACGGTTGGGAGAATACAAGGGCAAACAAATTTCGTTGAAGGTCTTTGAAAATGCAAAACCTTTATTTTTTAAACCGAGGCCACTACCATTTGCTTGGAAAAGTAAAGTAGAAAATCAATTAAGAAAATTAATTGAAGACGGAGTTCTTGAGCAGGTAGATAATTCGGAATGGGGTACACCCTTAGTTCCAATTTTAAAACCAAACGGTGATTTGCGAATATGTGGGGACTATAAACTCACCATAAATAAATGCTTAGAAAATTTTATTCACCCACTCCCTAGAATTGAAGAAATCTTTGCTTCACTTGAAGGAGGACAATTATTTAGTAAACTTGACCTTTCTAATGCATATAACCAATTATTACTCGATGAAGAGTCACAGCTTTTATGTACCTGGAGTACACACATAGGCCTTTTGAAAGTTAAAAGATTACCTTATGGTGTTAAAACTGCAGCAGCTTTATTTCAAAGAGTTATGGAAAATTTATTACTTGGAATTAAAAATGTAGTGGTCTATCAAGATGATATAACTATAACCGGCAAAGACATGGCCGAACATATTGAAACTCTAAAATTAGTGTTGAAGAAACTTTGTTTAGCAGGTCTTAAGTTAAATTTAACTAAATGTGAGTTTTTTAAACCGAAAATTTGCTATTTAGGATTTTCAATTGATAAAAATGGTTTAAGCAAAAATAATGATCGTGTTTTAAGTGTGTCTTTGGCACCCGTACCAAAAGATATTTCAGAGCTTAGAGCTTTCATTGGAATGGTGAATTATTATTCCAAATTTATAAATAATTTCAGTCAAAAAATGTTTCCTCTATACGAGCTCCTCCGTAAGAATGTTCCGTTTTGTTGGTCAAAAGAATGCCAAAAGGCATATGAATTAATAAAATCTGATGTGACATCCGATCAAGTTTTGGCACACTTTAATCCAAGTCTACCAATAGTTTTAACTACAGATGCTAGTAATAATGCTGTAGCTGGAGTTCTGTGTCACAGAATTCAGGGAAGTCTTAGGCCAATAGCTTTTGTTTCGAGAGCTTTGTCAAAGAGTGAGTGTAAATATAGTACGCTTGAAAAAGAAGCTCTTGCCTTAGTCTTTTGTGTTACAAAATTAAAACAATATCTATTGGGCAATAAATTTATCTTGCGTACTGATCATAGACCATTACTAGGCATATTTGGTGAGCATAAAGGTTTACCTATCATGGCTTCTGCTCGTATCCAAAGATGGTCGCTCATCTTATCAGGCTTTAATTATTCTATTGAATATGTTAAAGGTTCTTTAAACAATGCGGATGGACTCTCAAGGATGCCGCAGTGCTCAATTGCAAAAGATAATACAGAATGTAATTATATTAATTTAATACAATCAGAAAACAGTGTTGGTGTATTTTTGAATTTCAAGGACATAGCTAGAGAGACAAGGCGCGACCCAGTTTTGTCTAAGCTAAGTGAAGCCATTCAAAATGGCACAGTTCACATGTTAAAAGGAGATGAATTTATTCCTTTTCGCAATAAAGCGTATGAACTCTCTGTCGAACATGATTGTGTTCTATGGGGATATAGATCCATTGTGCCCAGAAAGCTTCAAAATTTTGTTCTCAATGAACTTCATGCCTCACATTTAGGTATTGTTAAAGCCAAAATGTTGGCTCGGTCTTATGTGTGGTGGCCTGGGATGGATAGCAAA
The DNA here is from genome assembly GCA_920104205.1 of Eupeodes latifasciatus. Lineage (NCBI taxonomy): Eukaryota > Metazoa > Arthropoda > Insecta > Diptera > Syrphidae > Eupeodes > Eupeodes latifasciatus. The sequence goes on along the minus strand of OV049924.1, from coordinate 203,200,903 downwards.
ATTGAAGAGTTGATTCGTGATTGCATACCTTGTCAAGAATTGCAACAAAATCCTGAAAAGTCTTCTTTGATACCATGGAATCCTGCTGATTCAGTATGGAGTCGAGTTCATATAGACTTTGCTGGTCCGATTAATAATTATTATCTGTTAGTTGCAATTGACTCTTACTCTAAATGGGTTGAGGTTTTTAAATCAAAAGAAATCACATCCTCTTTTACAATAACTAAATTGAGAGAACTTTTTTGTCGTTATGGCTTGGTAGACGTCCTTGTCAGCAATAACGGACCGCAATTTACATCACAAGAATTTAAAACTTTTTTAAAAACTAATTGTATAAAGCAAATTCTTACTGCCCCTGGACATCCAGCGACGAATGGTCAGGCAGAAAATTTTATAAAGACGTTAAAAAAATCAATCCTAGCTAGTCTTAAAGTCAACAATAACTCGTGTTTAGACACAATTATTAACAGATTTTTAATCGATTATCGTAACACCAAACACTGTTCGACTGGTGAATCTCCTTCCAAACCTTTTCTTGGAAGACCTTTGAAAACACGATTAAGTGGATTAAAGCCACCTACAACTAGACAAAAATTAATTGAAAGTCAAAATAAAAACATATCGAATTTTAAAGGTAAACGCAACGCCGAATTTTCGACAGGGCAATGTGTTATGATAAGAGATTATAAAAACCCTAACAAACCAAGCTGGACTCAAGCTACTATAAAAAAAACAACTTGGTCCTCGATCGTATTCTTGTATCATTGCTCACAACAATAGAGAAATAAAACGACATCTGGATCAAATTAGAAATAAAAACGGTAACCAAAATGTAGAAGTTGGAATCGACGTTCAAGAGGAACCGGTTGACCAAGAAAACAATAATTCAACGGCATTCGAAAGTAACGCTGACATTCCTACTTCAAATCAGATTCCAGAAGATGCCACTAGTAGAGCATTGAGACCACGCCAGAAAAAAATATCATATAAAGAATGAACTTAAAAAGATATTTTAAGTATTTAAATTAATGAATTAAAACACTTAAGAACAAAATTATTACCTATTAAAAATATTAAAATTAATGATACAGAACAGCATAAAAATGAATTAAAGAAAAACATACCTATCTATTTATAAAAAAAAAAAAAAAAAAAAAAATTGAAGTGAATATATACAAATAAATAATTTAACATTGAATTGAATATAAAAAAAAATGAATTGATAAAAAAAAAATGAAAGTAGTTATATTTCTTAAAGTACAAATAGCTTTTGCCTCGAATATTATAATATAAGATTATATGAAATTCTAGATCATATTAAATTGAACTTTATTTAAAAAAATCATATTATTTTTTTATTTCATTTAAAGAATCATGTTATTTTGTGAATTTTATTTAAAGAATCATGTTATACATATCTTTATGATTTAGGTAGTAGTTCATCATATCTTGAATTTGTATCTTATTTATTACATATTAAATTTGTATCTTAGGGGAGGACATGAAGAGTATTGCCTCATTGGCAACACTTAATTATTGTAGTATAAAGATGTACTAAAAGAAGAATGTAAAAATGAAACATGATATAAAGACACTTGTTAATTAAACTTCATTAGAATACACACGTGTTTCATTTTCGTCTTACGAATACATCACAATATACATATGGCGATCTCTTTCTAATTGTACCGCCTATACTACTACACCCCTTTTCGGTGCATGAGGCCAAGTTTTTCTGCAAGACTTCGGAACTGTTGTTGCGGAAGCGCCTTCGTCAGGATGTCGGCTTCTTGAACTTCAGTACTCACATAGTGCAAAGAAACTTCACCTTCTTCTACTTTTTGTCTATATGTTTTACTCGTTTGTTTTCCATATTGATGGCCATTTTGATGCAGCTCTGGTTGTCCTCCAAAATTGGAATGGTTCTTACTTCAATAAGTAAATCAGATAGCAGTCCTCGTAACCATACACCTTCTTGCACAGCCATAGCTAAGGCCACATATTCTGATTCCGTTGTGGAGAAAGCCACAACTTGCTGCTTTTTTGATGTCCAGCTTACTGTGTTGCCTAATACTTTGTACAAGAACCCACTTGTGGACTTCCTATCATTCTCATCGGAAGCATAGTCTGCATCGGCAAAACCAACTAAAGGTTCCGCATCCGGTTTTTTTCTGTAAACTAATTCATAGTCTTTTGTTGATTTAAGGTATCTTACCAATCTTTTAGCACTTTGCCAATGCTCAACGCCTGGACATCTTGATGTCGGCTGAGCTGAGAAATTGCAAAGCATACATCGGATCTACTGCACAACATTAAAGACATGACTTTTCCAATTAGCTCTCTGTAAGGTACATTGATCCCTTTACCAGCGTCTAACCTTTTTAATCGAGTTGAAATGTCCATCGGAGTAGACACACCATTGCAGTCAGTCATCTTCGTATACACAAGCAAATCATTGATTGCCTTTTTTTGCGACATGCAAAGTTGTGATTCCTTCCTTCCTTTTTATATGTTATTCCTATGCCAAGGAATTGTTCGAAATTTGCACTCTCTTTCATTTCGAATTCACTTGTTAGCAGTTTTTTAACATTATTATGTTGCTCTATATTTTCGCTTATTAGTAGCAGGTCATCAACATATAAGACCAAATACGTAACATACCCTTCGTGGTGTCTGGTGTAAACGCAATAGTCATGCTTAGATCTCGAAAAACCAATTTTAACAGCAGCGTCGTTGAATCTTCTATACCAACATAGAGGTGACTGCTTTCTGCAGTTCACAGACCATACCACTGTCTGCCTTCATGCCTTCCGGAACCAACATGTAAACAGTTTCGTTTAGCTCACCATTCAGAAACGCTGTCTTTACGTCCATTTGACTTATTATGTAGTCTTTGTAAATAGGCACAGATATAACGGTCCGTATTGCTGCTAACCTCGCCACGGGAGCATAAGTTTGCTCATAATCCACATTAAACTCTTGCTGGCAACCTCTCGCTACAAGTCGTGCTCTGTAAGCGCTTGCCTTGCCGTTTTTATCTGTTTTCAGCTTGAAAACCCATCGGCAGCTTATAATTTTCATCTCAGGTGTTTTAGGGACCATCTTAAACGTTTTGTTCTTCTTAAGAGATATCAACTCATCTTTAATGGCAGCTTGTCATTTGTCACAATCAGGTCTCGTTTCGATCTCTTTAAAAGTACTCGGTTCACTCAAAAATTAACTTCGGACAGATTTATTTGTTCGAAATTAGCATTATATTTTAACTTGCCTGGAGGTTTGCGCTCTCGACAGCTAGGCCTTTGATTAACCAAAGATTGATTCTGTCGGAGCGCAATAGGTGGTTCCTTGTCACTTGCAGACTCGAAGCTGTAGTCTTCAGTTAATACGCCATCACCATCTTGAAAACCTTCACATGGAGCCATGTCTGCCAATGAATCATCGGCTAACTCTTGCGTATCCAGTTCACCTCTGAGTGGAGTTTCCCCTTCTGCAACCTGCGTCTCCTTTTCACCTCTGCGTGGAGTTTCTTTTTCTGCAACCTGCGTCTCCTTTCCATTTGAAGATGTGGTTTTAAAAGTGTCCTCTATTTCAACTGGGTTTTTATTACTATCTAGGAATGGGGTTTCAAAAACGTCCCCATCACTACAAGTAAGTTTCTTCGCTGGAAATGTTGACTCATCAAATTTAACGTTGCGAGCGATCACAATTTTTCGAGCACTGGAGTCCCACAATCGATAACCATTGATGGCATAACCAACCATCACTAACTCCTTATTTTTAGCATCAAATTTTGTTCGCTTTTGTTTTGGCAGTAAAGCAAACGCTTGACATCCAAATATCCTAAGTTTTCCTACGTCTGGTTTAGCACCGTACCAAACTTCCGCTGGAGTTTTATTAATTAGACATCTTGTAGGGCATCGATTCATCAGGTATGTTGCTGTCAATACAGCTTCTCCCCACATCTCCTTTTTCATTCCCGACTCGACGATCATTGCTCTTGCTCTTTCCACAACACTACGATTAAACCGTTCTGCGACACTGTTTTGTTTTGGACAGTAACCAACAGTCGTTTCTAGTTCTATCCCCTTATTAGCATAAAATGCTTTCTGTTCGTTTGACAAGTACTCTCTGCCTCTATCACACCTCAGGTATGCAATGCTGCAACCAAATTTTGCCGTTACGTGATTCACATAATTTTTAAAGCACTCAAACACCTCAGATTTCCTATTTATCAAATAAATACGAACGAAGTGGCTATAGTCATCGGTGAAGCTGACAAAATACCTTTGCCCTTCATATGTGCATGGTGTAATTGGTCCGCAGACATCTGAATGTACTCTCTCTAGTATTCTCGAAGTAGGTGGTCTCTGTCTAGAATAACTGATCTCGGTTTGTTTCCCCTTTGCACAAGTTACACAAGACACTTTTTCTTCGCCAACATCCAACCCAGTTACCATATGGTTATAGTCTAACTGTTTCAAGTAAGATTTATTGACATGACCTAATCGACGGTGACATACGTCACTGATTGCCAACACATTTGCTTCTTGATTCACTGGGTGGATTTTTACTTCGTACAAAGAATTCGATAACTCACCAATCGCAATAGTACAGCAACCTGACTTGATGAATGCATTTTTCTGACGGCCAAAGTAGATTTCAAGGCCCTTTTCCTGGAGTGCTTTTATTGAAAGAAGGTTGACTCTAATCTCCTTAGCAAATAACACATCATTTACCTCGATAAACACTTTTTTTTTTATTAACTAATGTGTACCCTTTAAATGTACCTCTGTGTGTTGCTTTGAGCTCACCCCCTTTTTCTGCAGTGCTGATGACCAAAGACATTTTTAATTGTTCCACACAACTTAACGCGCCCAAATTGTTGGTTGCATGCCGAGTGCTGCCTGAATCTAATACCCAAATGCTTTCATGAACACTATTTGACCCCATCATAAAAGCATAGGCACTACTATCATTTGATTGTTTGGAAAATCTACCTTTCTTTTTATATTTCGGTTTTACCCCTCTTTGCGGACAATCAAAACTCTTATGTCCCTTTTTTTTGCATTTGTATCATTCTTCTGCGAAACCGACTGAAAAAGCAGCATCGTGGTTACCAGTACCGTCTGCCTCTTTATGCACTTGTTGTCGCATTTCTTCATTGAGCAAGCGGGATTTTGCATAATCCATTGTCAAGCCGTCATCAGGCATATTTTCTTGCGGAAATGATTTAAATAAGTAATATATTAATTCATTCCCATCTAATTTAGCACCCGCCGCCATCAGTTCCCTCACACACTCGTCGAACCTAACAAAGTGCATTTTCATGTCACTACCGAGATCATACTTGAGTCAATCCAACCTGGTCCGCAGCATATTCTGCTTTGGCATATTCGTTCCCGAAAATGCCATCGACAGCGCAAGCCACATTTCCATTGCCGTTTCTTTACTTTTGATGTATGCAAGGTGGTTATCGTCCACCAGACAAATAATTAAATTTTTAGCTTTTGCGTTTCTTTCGCACCATTCTTTTATAACCGCACTATTGTTTGCCCCTTGAGTACCCGTTGGCTCCGGCTTTGTGGTGGAAAGAACGTCAAGAACATTTTGAGCTTCTAAAAAGTTTTCTAACCGATATTTCTACGAGTCGAAGTTCTTACCGTCGAACGGTTTAATTTTAGCAAAGACAAGTTCAAGAGCCATTTTGATCTGGGCCCATAACCTGTAGATCGTATTTACATAAATAAGACTCGACAACTTAATTAAAGAAAAGCGAAAATGACTTTATTGAACGGCTTCAAGATTAAGACTAAAATACAAATTAAATAATTCATACAAACTTTTATTTTTAGTTTGACTATATACATATGCCGATCTCTTTCTAATTGTACCGCCTATACTACTACAATAACAACACCAAGGTACTTTACTTCTGTTATTATTTCAAAGTTTTCATTATCAACTTTTATGTTTGTCACACTTTAACTTGTATTATTACCAACAATCATCAAGTTTGTTTTCGATACATTTAATTTTAGTTTGTTTGCTTTAAGCCAAACACTTAGATTATCCAAATCTTCCTGCATTTTAGCGACCCCTTCTTTTAAATTATCACAACTAACATACAACAACCCATCATCCGCAAATAAAGCATATTCACTGTTTTGTATTACACTGCCGATGTCATTGATATAAACGTTAAACAGAAAAGTGCCAAGGATGGACCCCTGTGGTACACCTTAATATTTCATCCGATAAAATGTTGATCACTTGTCTTTTGCGTTCGACCTGATAGATACGAAATCATCCAAGATAGTGATTTTACACGCACTCCATAACTTTCAAGTTTTTCAAATAATATTAGATAGATAGATAGATAATTGATTTTTATGAGGAGAGTACGATAACTTAGGCGACAAAGTTTAATGACGGATTTGTATGGAATAGTTAAAAACAAGCATTTTTTACTATGGGAGGGGGTCTATCTTCCCCCGTTAAGGCGGTAGGGGCAGTTAAAAAAAATATGTACATTAAATGGAAACAAAATAATTAAAAAATAACGGTAATACCCTCAATTAAGTCTTATACCTTTTTTTAAAGCCAACACTTTTGTCTATTAGCTTGTTTTTAAATCAAGTCAAAACTATGCATAGTTTTTGAAAAAAATTGTTTTAAAGTCAAAATTTGTGCAAAAAAAAGTTAAAAAAAGGTTTAAAGTGTAATTTTTCAAAACTTTCAGATTATCTACTATTGTTTTTATTTCAGAATTCATTGCTCTTATTTGTTTTTGATCAAAAACTGAAAACTAGATGACTTGATGTCTTCTAGTTCTTGAGAAAATTGAAAATTACCAAAACAAAATATTTTAATTAAATTACTTTTTCCTTGCTTAAGTATTAACGTAGTCTTATTTTGATAGTAATAATCGAATATGGATTAAGATATAGCTAGGGTAAATTAATTTTTCTTAAATCCAGCTTATTTAAATGCAAAAGAAATTTTGCATGCATCCCATCTTGCACCCACCGCACCTTGCACCCTCCCCATCTTGCACACACTCCAACTTGCACCCACCCCAAATCCTATAGTGTGCCCAAGCAGGGGGGTTGCAGATGCCCCTGTTGCATACACCCAAACTCGCGCACACCTTACTGTTGCATACACCCAAACACGCATTACGCATACGCAAATACCATTATTACTATCAAAATAAGACCACTCAAGCAAAAAAAAAGAATTAAATTAAAATAGTAGTTGTGGTTATTTTGATGTTTTCTCAAAAACTAAAAGACATAAAATCATCTAGTTTTCAGTTTTTGATCAAAAACAAATAAGAGCAATAAATTCTGAAAAAAAAAACAATGGTAGATAATCTTGAAGTATTGAAAAAGTTACACTTTAAACCTTTTTTTACTCAAATTTTGAGTTTAAAATTAAATTTTTCAAAAACTACGCATAGTTTTGACTTGATTTAAGAACTGGCTAATAGAACAGAATGTTGGCTTTAAGAATTTTTTTCCATTTTAAGTAATAATTTTTTTAAATTGCCCCTCCTGCCTAAACGGGGGAGATAGACCCCCCTCCCATAGTAAAAAATGCTTATTTTTAACTGTTCTAAAAAATTCCGTTATAATATCTTGTCGCCTAAGTTATCGTACTCTTGCCATTTTTATTACAAAAATCATAATAGCATGGCATTTGCCGTCTGCCAGATTGAAAACTTTAATAAATTAAATTACTGTAACTAACAAAAAAAAAAAACAATTAAAAGAAAAAAAAAACATTTTAAAAAGGCCAATTTAAAAAACAGAGAACAAAAAAAAGAAAAAAAAAACAAATGACTAGCAAATTTAAGCTTCAGAAGTCTTCGTTCATAATTCTGGATCTATATCGTAACGCAACTTTGTAATAGTTATAGAGCTTGGAGACATCGATCTCATTCAGCATACTAACAACTTGTTTCTCTGATAAAAAGTCACTTCCAAGAATATTTCTTCTAGTTTCCCTTAAAGTTGGACACGTTCCGACGAAATGTATGACGTTCTCTCTTTCTGCTAAATTACAAATAGTACACTCCAGTGGTAAATCGGGCCTGTGCGGTATGAAGTTCAGGTTGAGTAAATAATATTGATCTGTCTACTGTCTCAAAAGCCCGCTTTAAATCAAGAAAAACACATTATTTTTGTTTTTGCGTCGAGTTGTTGCTTCGAATTTGCAATGACCATATTAAGTGCACCTTCGCAAGAATGCTGCTTTCTAAATCCCGACTGGTTATCAATTATCAACTTATGACAATCGAAAAAAGATTCCAGTTGGAAGTGAACCACTTTTTCAAGTACCTTCTCATATAGAGGGAGGGCATTAATTGGTCTAAAATCTTCACACTTAATTGATTTTTTAACTTTGCGATCGGAGTAATTTGAGACACTTTCCATGAGCTGGGGAAAATACCGTCACAAAAGGATTTATTTATTATTTTAGTTAAAGGGGGTGCTATGACATTAAACACATCTTTGAAAATTTGTATATTAAGGTAGTTCGGATCACGTTTATTTTTTATATTATCAAACACTTTCTTTAAATCAGCACACTCAATTTCTTGAAAACGAAAGGAAACAGGATTTCTTACGATCTGGTTATTAAAAGGGACAAATGGGATCGAGGCACTTATTTCAGTTATGCGGTCTACGAAATACTTGTTAAACTTGTTTGCTAAAAGGGTATTTTCACTGTAAGTTATATTTTCGAAAACAACTTCGGTTATTTCAGCTTGTTTTTGTTTTAACACAAATTGTTTAATAGTTCTCCACATTGACTTCTGATGTACTGAATTATTTATTTTATTTTTAATAAAATCACTTTTAGCTTTGTTTATTTCTTTTTTGAACTGATTTCTTAAAATTTTGTTGTTATTCTAGTCAATTGTACTGTTTATAAATCTAGCTCTATCAAATCCTACTATTTTTTGACATTTCAAAACTCTGAGATGATTATTAAACCATTCTTGTTCATCCTAACGCACAGATAGTTTTAAGGAAAAAAGTCACTGTTTCTTCAAGAATGTTTTGGAATATTAAAGCTATTTGATTTGGATCACTTAAATAACAAATATTATAAATATTGCTCATAATTAAAAAATTGCAAAAGTCACTTTTCTGATATTTTAAAATTCGTATTGTTTTCCTTTTTTAACGTTCACTTTTATTTCGGCTAAAATAGTTTCATGGTCACAAATTTTCAAACTGGGATTCGGTTCTGCTTTGATTTTTTTTTCGAATTAGTTACTGCAAGATCGATTAATGTTTTTGAGTTATGTTTTTGAGTTCTGAGTCTAGTGGGTTTATTAATAATCTGTTTAAAACTATTATTGTTTAAATATCTTTTAAAGTAAGTAAAGTAAAGTAAGTAATTCATTTTATTTACACATTAACTTACAATTATATTACAAAAATGAATTTAAAAGCTATGGCTAAGCCGTCAGCCTGGTTAGCAAATTTTTAAATGTGTATTTGAATATAAAAAATAATTTTCAAAACAAAAATTTAGAAAAACAATAAATATTTAAACGTATTCTGAAATTAATAACATTCTATATTTATAAATAGATTTTAAATAATTACTTATTTTTTTCCACTCGCAGGTGTTTAGTAGATCAATAGTCTCTTTCATGGATAATGAATGTTTTCCGAAGAAAATCAACCTTTGTGGTCTGAGTATTGGGCATATACTTATTAAGTGAAAGCAATCCTCTTTCGCGTGTAGATTACACAGGGAACAAAATTGGTTGAAGCTTCCATTGTAAGGGTTGCCATTTAAAGAGAGAACCTCACACCTTGCTTTAAATATCAATGATATTTCACTATAGTTTAGTGAGTCATGAAAGTAGTTTCTTTTGTTCAAGTTGAAATTAAGTTGGCTGTATAGTATCCTGCTTTCAGACTCACGAGCCATTCTGATGAACGTATCACGAGTGATGTCTTCATGTTTTTGAATAATGCGGTATAGTTGATCTTTCAGATTACCTATGTTGCATAAATCAATTTGAAAGGTTTCTCCACAAGTGTTACCAAGAGTTTGCCACCTTGCATACCACCAGTCTTTATTTCTCATCTCATACAAAAAGAGTTTCTTTGAAAGTCTGGATTCACCATATTGACTGCATACCTTAATTATGAAGTCGGCTTGTGATTTAAGTGTATATGTTAAGATTTTTGGCAGTCCGGTTTCTAGGTAAATAGCGTAACTAGGTGTATTTTGGGGCAGGTTAAAAAGCTTTTTTATGAAGTTCCTATTAAATGTTTCAATTTCTTCATACTCATACGCTCCCCAAATTTGTGAAGCGTAACAAAGAGTTGATTTAACCACTGAATCAAATATTTTATATTTCGCAGATAAACTTATTCTCTTGTTTGAAAACACATTTTTCCATGAAAAGTTGAGCAAACTTTGAGAGCTTTTGGCTTTTTCAGTTAGATGTTGTTTGAAATTTAAGTTTGATTCAGTTTAACTCCCAAGTATTTAACATCTTTAACTGATTCCAGAAGATGCCCATCATACTTCCATTGTCTTTCAGTGTGAACTCTTCCGGATCGTGCAAAAACCATTATCTTTGACTTTTCGGTATTGATTGTCAGTCCCCATCTTTTGCAGTAACATGATAAGCGATTAATCATTAGTTGCATATGTTCCGGCGATTCAGAGACTATGACTAGGTCATCTGCATACAGCAACACATTTATTGTGACATTCGCAATCCTTATACCTCCAGGCAGTTCATCTACTATGTCGTTTATAAATAAGGAAAACAACAGTGCACTGAGAAGACATCCTTGCTTCACACCTGTATTTGTGCCAAACCATTCAGAATAAGAGGTGCCATTCCAAACTGCTGCAGTTGTATCCGTGTACATATTTTTAACCACATTAATAAATTTTGAGGATATGCCAATTTGAGAGAGCTTGTAGAAAAGCGCATTTCTATTAACAAGGTCAAAAGCTGCTTTAAAGTCGACAAAAAATGAATATATTTTTTTGTTCCTTGCATGAAACGCTTTGACAATGGATGAAAGAGTAAAAATCTGATCAGTCGTTGAATAATTCTTTCTAAAGCCTGCTTGTAGCTCTGTTAGAATACTTTTCATTTCTACCCACTTTTCCAGCCTTTTTACCAAAACACCGCAAAATATTTTTGATATCACATTCATGAAAGAAATCCCTCTATAATTTTCCACAACGTCAAAAGAGCCCTTTTTGTGTATGGGAAATATCACAGATTTTTTGAATGAGGAGGGTATTTCGGCTGTAGAGAATATTTTGTTAAAGAGAATTTGAAGGTTATTCCAAAATGTAGGTGTTGCATTTTTGAAGAATTCGTATGGGATACCGTCTTCCCCTGGAGCCTTTCCATTTTTCGCATTAAATATCACGGATTGTATTTCATCAATTGATAATTCAACGTCTAAAATTTCATCAAGAATTAGTGGTTCAGCATAGAAGAACGTCAAATTATCATCGTTGGAGAGAAGGAGTCTAAAATGTGCTGCAAGATCTTCAGCAGATACACCTACGCCAATCTTAAAACTCATTCCATTGATTTCCCTTGCAATTTTCCAGAATTCTTTCGAGTTTTGTGTTCGACCTAATGTTAAGGCTTGTTGATTTTCAAATTTGATTTTCTTTTGAAAACATAAGTTTTTGTAATATATATTACTTTCAACGTACCAATTTTTTATAGAATCATTATTCGTAGATCGCAGGGCTCGAAGAAGGGCAAATGATTTAGTACGTGCTTTCCAGCAGTCTTTATCGAACCATTTTTGTTTAAAAGATACTTTCTTCGTGCCTGTAGTTTTGTTTGGTGCGGCGTTTTGAATAGACTCAGTAAGTTGATTAGATAGTGCATTTGTGGACTCTGTATTCAGCTCGTTGTTTATAAAGAAGTCATCTAGTTCACGTTGATAAAATGCTATTTGTTCATTTTTCCAGTGAAGACGAGGAAGCAGGCGAAGATTCATTCCTGGGGGTGAAGATTCATATGGGACGTTTACTTCAATAGGCATGTGATCTGAAAAGGTCTCGCAACCAACTTCGAATTTATGGATCCGTTCGATCCAGTTATTGTTAACGGCACAAAAGTCTATGACAGATTTTCCTTGCCCTCCAATGAAAGTGAAGTGTCCCTCCATATCACCTTCCGTACAGCCGTTCAAAACTATCAAATCATACAATTGCAGTAACTGAAGAAGATCTACTCCATTCTTATTACAAATTACGTCCGCTGAGTTCCTGATAGCAAGAGAAATTGAAATATTCGATATATTTGATGATGTTGTTGTTTGCGAATTACCAATTCTTGCGTTCAAATCACCAATCAGTAAAACACTCTTGCTAGCTAGAATTTGCATTATATTATATAAATTTTCAAAATCATTTACCCATTTATTGCAATTTATGTAATAAGGGATGATACACATATTCTCCTCCTTCAGACATTTTACTATTGTTGTACCCTCACACTCACCAAAAGTGTATGTATTTAAGACTGATGTTCTTATGCCATATAGACTACCTCCACTTGCACGACCTTTGACAGAAGTTTTAATTGCTTCACCCCACAAAAGCTTATACCCACAAAAATATTTTTCAAATTTAGTAAAATTTTCATTTGTAACGTGAGTTTCGAACAAAAAAAATATTTCAAAATTCTTAACATATTCAAAAAAGTTTAAAAACAAAAGTTTATTATTTAATCCTGCAATATTGTAAGATAAAATTTTTAAATAATTATTACTATTAATTTGGCTGACGGCATCAAAATTTCAATTCTTAGCTGCTCTATTACAATTATTATTTTTAAAATTTCTATTTTTATGATTTTGGTTTTCATATAACATCTCTGGATCATCTAGTACATTCGGCCCAACCTGACGTCTGCTTGACAGTGTGCTCTTGTTGATAGAAGTGACAACTTCAAAGTTTAAACTTCCAAACATATTTTGCAATTCTGTTTCTCCATCTGTATTTTGATATTTAAGGATATTATTTTTGTTTAAATAAAATATTTTATCACGAATTATCAGTGTATTATTTTTAATTGATATTATTTCATCTGGGTTGCGTGTTCTTATCGCTTTTCGATAACCAAGTAGGATGCGGTGTTTGAGTTGAGCTTGTTTACTTAAATCGCGCTGAATAAAAGAACCTGTGCCTTTCAGTTTGTGTGCATTTTTTAACATTTTTGTTGCGGTTTCGTTAGATCCCGTGTTTAATTTCATTTTAATGAAGTTGTTGTTTTCACTGAGCTTAACTGCGTGTGACATTGTGGGAGCGTTGTTATCCAACAAAAGTTGAGTTATGCCTTCAATTTTTTCTTGTGGATTACCCGTATCATTAGGAAATGAAAATATTAAATTTTTTCCACGTATTTCACGGCTTTGCAACTCAAGTTCTTCTTCCATTAAACAGCAACGCATTTCAAACTCATGAATTTGTTTTGTCAGCTCGAGGTTCTGTTTCCGCAGATGGTCGACTTCTTGGCTCATTTTATTGAGGTCATCCTTAGTTGCTAAGTTGGACATGGCAACTTGTAGAGAATTATCGATAATACCTTTGATCGTTAGAAAATCTTCTTGAGTCATAGCCATTTTTTGACAAGATTTAAAAATTTTATACGGTCCGTTAATATTTAAAGGAGTGTTAGGTATTTGTTCTGGCGATGTTTCGTAGATTTTTCTTTTTTTGTCGGTCATGTGACCAAAGTGTTATCATTAATTTTTGGATTTTTAGCTTAAACACTATCGTTACCTGGTGTTTTTTATCTTGTGTGTGTATAATTACAACAAAACTTTCAGATAATTAACTTTTCAATTTAATTATACGTTAAAATAAATATTTAAGTTTTAAAATTTATCAGAGCGATATGAAACTTGAACTATTCACTTTTACAGCAGAGTTGCCAACCTCTTTTAATATTTCTTTTATACAGTTCACTAGACTGCATCCAGTCAATGTTAAAATCACCAATAACAAACACTTCATATAGTAACTCATTTAACTCATCCATCCATTCGATAAACTTATCACAAAAAAAGAAAATATCGATTGATACCGCAATTGCAGAAGATATGGATATTTTATATAAATATTCCCGGTAAACTTTAGAACTTTATTATTTCCGCCTTTTATAATTCAATGTAAAATAATTCAATGCAGTATATTTTAGATAATACAGAAGTTCTATCTGTAACTCAGAGAAAAAGAAGAGATAAACAAATTCACCACGAACTACCGGTATAACTTCTCCCGTTATTTATTGACAAACAAAAATGTTTTGCTAGAATTAATTTGAATTATAGGAGTATTTTTGTATATATAAAAACGACAAGATGTTAGTAAAATTAAAGAAAGAAATTCATGAGAATTACAAATATTATAATGAGACTTTAAAAAACATAGCCTTCTTGGCTATCAATAAACAAAAATGAGAAATGTCGCATTTCGCGGAACTCATGTTTTTTTGTGTACTCATTTCCGAGGTGAAAACATGCATACACCGATACGAATTCAACACGCTATAAAAAATGAGAGTAAGAGGTTTCGAAGGGACGGAGACGAGGAAATTTGGCTCTCTCGATTAGTTTTTTCTCTCTGACTAAAACGAAAACAAAAGTGTCACAAAAAACTTTGAGTGCAAGCCACCAAATATCTTTATTAATCGCGTACATTTGAATTGTCTCCGCTTGCCACTTATTTTTCAAATAAATAATGACTCCACCAGTATGTCTTGACTCACTATTACACCTGTATATATTATAGTTGTTTAAATAAAGTTCAGCATCGTCTATTCCATCAGTAACACAAGTCTCACTTAGCAAGATAAATTCAAATTGATTATTTATTATCATTGTTTCCAATTTAGTAAAGTTACTTAAAATATTTTGAATATTTAAATAGACAACATCAACTAAATTTGGTTTCTAATATTAATTTTTTTCTTTTTCCAGCTTGTATTTATTTTTAAACACCTCACAATTTCTATCCCTACAATCATGGTTTATATCTAAGCTAAACCCTAATCTTTTATTAGCATCATCACAATTGTTGCATTTATTATTTCTATTTTTTCACAATTACGAGTATCGTGATTTTCACCACACATCTCACACAATATATTTTTGTTGCATTTACCAGCAATGTGGTTAAAACCCCAATAGTTGTAGCATTGCTTTACAAAAATATACTCGTACACTGGGTACCTATTCCATCCAACATTGACTTTTCCAATTTCCATAATTTTACGAAATGCTTTACCATCAATTTCAATTATCGCTCGAAACGATTTTTTTTGTGGCACCCTATAAAACTTAACACATTTGATATTACACTCGACATTATTTTGTTTTTTTTTTTTTTTTTTTTTATTGCTTCTGCAAATCTATTGCTGTCCTGTTCTTCAGAAGTGGAGAGGGGAATTTTACAAATTAAATCTCTACTCAAAAAGCACAAGTATCTAATACTCCGATTGTAACTGCAATTAAGCTTCATCAAAGAATTCTTTCATTTTGTCTGTTATTGTTTTCCCTAGACTCGATCAGATGTACTGTACATGTACATATACTATACATATAAGTAATTAGAACATTTTCATTCGGAGCTGACCGTGAGCATCTTGCGCCTTCTGTGCATCTTCTGAAAGCTGACCAATTGACAAAATCGAAAAAGTGTTCTATTAATTTTCCGCTATGAATCAATATTTTGTGGACGGAAGATGGCATATGATAATAGCTCAGTGGAGTCAGCTGGAGCTAAGAGAGAAAACTTTAAATGAAAACAGCACATTACATAAAAATGGTTCTTTTTCTTTCTAAAATAAAATATAAAATGCAAATAACTTTTTGCAAAACCTTATGTGAAATATTTGACTTGAAACTTGCCCTTCCTGTGTATGCATCAGACATCATCCTGTTGAAACCACATGTAGTTCCAGTCCATATCTTCCTATTCGGACCAAAAATAATTGGTAATCATGGCGCTGGTCACAGTATCGTGACGATCGTTATCATGGCGCTGGTCACAGTAATGTGACGATCGTTATCATAACGCTCTTTAAGTTGCGGTCACTGACGCTGAATTCGGTTGAAAATTTGTATAATTTGCAGACGTTGCTCGTACATTACTATGTAACTATGATGCAAATGTTGAGTTTACTGAATAAATTGATATTGAAAGGGTGCGTTCACCATTGGCGGATCTAGGAGGAGGGGTCGAAGAGGTCATTACTCACCCTGGGAGAGTAGATAGATAGATACTTTATTTTTCATAGATAAGGGAGAGTATTTTTTTTAATTTTCGTAAGAATTTTCTGGAGCTCGAATCTAATCGCATTGCGTTATATTTTAAATTATTTATTTATTTCATTTAATTTATTCGTTAATCTACAACTAATATTAAAACTATCTACACTAACATTATAAAGAGGAAAGATTTTTATTTTCGTATGTAACGAACAAACTCAAAAAGTACTGGACCGATTTTAATAATTCTTTTTTCATTAGAAAGCTACATTTTCACTGAGTAACATAGGCTATATTTAGTACTAGATTACTATAGAAATCTTTAGAAATTCCTATTAAAACCAACCGAAGGTGTAAAAAAATTAGCCATAAAATGTCTTTCATCGCATACGCTGCTAAGAGTATTAATGATAGGACAAAAAAATGTTCGACAATATTATAGAATACAAGACTATTGATCAAAGAATTAAGAGATAATGTGATTGTAGCAACTATCATTACGGGTCCCGCGGCCGGTCAGCTCGCACATTTTCCGTGGATCCCGATGATACCAACTGATTTGCCTATATCTTTTAAAAGGTTAAAGTTCACTTTAAAAATATCCTTTGCCCTAACAATAAATAAATCCCAGGGACAAACCTTTTCCATAATTGGTATCGACTTAAGGAAACAACATACAATTGCCCGTGTATGTGGCACTTTCTCGAGTAAGATCTTCTAAAAATCAATACCTTTTGTTGCCACCTACAAATACCACAGCCAACGTAGTGTACAGGGAGACTTTAAGATAAGCATACAATTTTTTTCTAATTTCGTGATTCATGGTCGTTTTAATTAGCATGCTTATAACTTAAATATCTGTACCTATTTATGTCTACCCGTGCGAAGTCGGGACGGGCCGCTAGTACTTTATAACTGTAGGATACAATATCTTATGAATTAATTACAAGCTAATAATACAGATTGGTAAAGCAAGCCCACAGAAGAGAAGGATGACAACACCAAGGATATGTTCTTCGAGCTCTTAGACAAAACATATGAGCAGTCTCCTAGCTACGATATTTAAATTGTCCTGGGCGATTTTAATGCCAAGCTAGGAAGGGAAGACATGGTTGGTGGAATAATCGGGAAAAACAGCCTGCACGACAACACTTCCGACAACGGATTCAGGCTCATCGATTTTGCTGCGGGGCGAAACGTCATGGTAGCCAGTAAGCGTTTTCCACACCTCAACATCCACAAAGGAACTTGGAGTTGTCCAGATCTATCTACCGTCAACCAGATTGACCATATTGCGATCGACGTTAGGCACGCTTCCAGCATCATGGATGTTCAAACTTTCCGAGGAGCTAACATCGACTCGGACCACTACCTCGTTGTAGCCAAGGTAGCACTTCGGGTTTCCAGACCCAAGGCAAAAAAGGGAGATGCTGGGAGAATATACATCGTCGAACGGTTACAATCGCAAGAGATCGCCAAATCCTTCTCCGACCGAATTACAAGTAACCTCTCTCGACGTTCTCTGCCGCCAACACAATGTATCGAGAACCAGTGTCAACATTGCTTAGATGCAATCAGAGAAGCCGCCTCTGATGTGCTGGGTTTCAAGCAACCACCAACAAGGAACCCCTGGTTTGAATGCAGCCAAACAGGCACGCAAAGCGACGCTGCATAAAAGGACGAGAGCTGCTCATGAGCTCGATGAGCAGAAGAGGCGAGAGGAGCACCTTCCTCAGAAGGAAAAAAAGAGCATGAGAAGCGTGCGGTCGAAGATGTTGAGAGGTTTAAAAGTAGGAATGAAGTTCGAAAGTTTTATGAACAGGTGAAACGAAATTCTCAGGTACATAAACCTTGAACTGAAGGCTGCAAAGACGAAAGTGGAAACATCATAGTGGAACCGCAGTCAATGCTGAGGATATGGAAGGACCACTTCTGCGGACTGTATAACGGCGACGATGAACCGAATTCCGCTATCAGGCAAGATGATCCATTCAACATAGACGACGACAGCCAACAATCCCGTCCTCCCGACTTAGACGAAGTAAGGATTGCCATATCTAAGCTGAAGTCTAACAAAGCCGATGGCTTGAATGCCGAGCTCTTTAAAACAGCTGGAGATAATTTAGTTAGGAGCATGCACCAACTTATCTGTAAGATATGGTCAGAAGAAAGCATGCCCGATGAATGAACCTCAGTATTGTTTGATCGATTCTGAAAAAATGAGCCCCTCCAAACTGCACCAACTATAGAGGAATCAGTCTTCTTAACATCTTAATACGTGAAAGTCTAAAGCCCATCGTCAATAACTTGATAGGTGCTTATCAGTGTGGTTTTAGACCAGGAAAGTCCACAGTCGGTTAAATATTCACATTATGGCAGATCCTGGAAAAAAACCAACAACATCAAATCGACACCCACCATCTTTTCATCGATTTTAAAGCCGCATATAACAGCATCTACAGGGATGAGCTGTATACTATAGAGCCATGTCTAGTTTTGGCATCCCTGCCAAACCGGTCCGTTTGTGCAGGATGACCATGAAGAATTCACGCTGCTCCATAAAGGTTGGAAACAACTTAACAGAACCTTTCGATTTCAAAAAAAGGTTTTAGACAGGGTGATAGGCTGTCATGTAATTTTTTTAACATCGTGCTTAAGAGAATAGTGCAGAGCTCTCACGTCAACACTAGAGGCAATATCTTTCAAAAGTCTGTCCAATTACTAGCATATGCTGATGACATTGACATGATCGGAAGAACTCAGCGTGATGTCAATGGGCTTTTGTAAGTATTGAGAAAGAGGCTGTAAAAATGGGTTTAATGGGTTAATGAGGGCTAAACAAAGTACGTGCTGTCTTCAAGAAAGGACTTACAACACCGACGTTTCGGTCGAAACGTCACCATCGACAGACGTAACTTTGAGGTAGTCAAGGACTTCGTCGACCTAAGCTTCACTATTAATGCAGAAAACAACACCAGCGCTGAGATCAAACAAAGAATAACTATTGCTAACCGCTCTTTCTTTGGGCGAAGAAAGCGATGGAGAAGCAAATCTCTCTCGAGGGACCAAAGTGTCGCTATATAAGTCCCGTATGCATGGAAGGGGAGTGGAGGAGAAGATGGAACTTAGCCAGAAGGGTAAAAGTCCAACGACTAAAATTGCTGGGTCACGTAAAGCGCATTGAAACCAATGCTCCGGCCAGGAAAGTCTTCAAATCCACACCCATATGACAGCGCAGTAGAGGAAGACCGCAGATCAGGTGGCGCGCACAAGTGGAAAAGGACCTCACCCAACTTGGAGTGCGTAACTGAAGATATCGTTAGGGATCGAGCTAGATAAAGAAGTTTGTTGGCTGAGGTGCATGCTTGCACAAGACCGTAGCACCACCTTAAGTAAGTTGTATTGACTCAAAGTATTTGAAGGATTGCACTACTTCAAACTCATGCTGCACTTTCATTGTTTGACCATCTGTTTTTCTCTTGGTTTATTAGAAGAAAATTTTTGTCCAAGAAAATAATAACAAAATTTTATTAAATTTGTTAACCCAGTATATACATCTTTTTGCGTACAATAACATGGGCTACAATGCGTACCCACAACTTCTTTTTCAAAAATAAAACTTAAAAATTTGGTTAAACTGCATTTCAAAATTTTTCAATCCCTCTTAAAGTTTTTGCTTCACTCCAACCTTAAGATACTTTTTCGGAAGTATTCAGAGGACGTATAAATGAAGGCCTTCACCATAATTCAGCTTTGTCGATGTATTTTTAAAGTGAAAATCTAATTTGCCATAGGTTACACTGGTCGACAAGGTTTTCTTACTGGCATTAAAATTACACTTTTCGAATGGGCTTTGGCGGCCTTAATTAAAATCTGACTTTAAAATTAATGTACCTATCACTTTAGATTTTTGAGATATAACTTTTAAAAATTTGAAAAACACTTACATAAGGCTTTTTGATGCTATTTAAATTTATGAAGTAGCTTTTAAATCCGTGTTTTCCAAATCTATAATCCTTTTCTTCGATATTCAGTTGAAATACAGCCCTATTCTGCTAATCACGTGGATCGTATGTTCGATTCCCTTTTACACTGCCTTTGCATTCTGCTATCCATCGGGTGAACTACATTATCCCAAACCAATTTGACATTCACGTAAATAGATGTTCATGTCAATCTTGAGAATGTTGGATAAATTATTTTGATTTATACAAATATTAAGTTTAATCAATCCACCTGTTGAGGCAAATTTTACCACAACAAGTTTCACCTCCCTTTTTGCTAACTACGCTTAACAATTCTTACGCAAAATTCTGGAAGAGTTTAGTAGAAACCTGGACCATCAGCCAGTGACCTGCTCTTCTAGCATTTTGGGAAAGCAAATTTAACAGGTCTTACCAAAGTGTGCGAAAGGATTCCACACCAACGAACTGTGCGACGGTTGGTCCACATATTGGTTGAACAATATCGTCAAGGCATGAAGACGATACCCATGCCCAACAATGTGTACAGAAAAGTCACACCAACTTTAACTTAGTATGGCCGAGGGCCCACCATAAAGTATTAACGGTAGAAAAATCACTCCAAGAATATCTTAATAACTTTCATTTTTAATTATGGGCTTGGCTACCGATTTCCTTCAACACGACATAAGTAGTTTTTCCTCAACCAAAATCTAGCGCGTGTAGCTGTAGGTACTCGGTAATGCGAGGAATTCCACACGATTTTTCCAGAAAGTCTTGGCTGGAATGGGTTCGAAAGTGAAGAGCTGAACTCACTCATTGAGCTACTGGGTGATCGCATCACCTTTTTAAAGAGATCGCGTGCGATGAAAGATACCTGGCTTCTCGGTCGCACACCCCAATCTTATGGATGGAGGAAGTTGCGGGACCGAGACAGATCGATCACCACGCAAAAGATCCGAGAGGATTGCCTGAAGGCCTCTTTTTGGATTGCGCCCAAAGCGATTAGACAAAGGAAAAATTGTGTGAAGGATTTTTTTTTATAAAGACCTACGAAAAGTAATTTTGTTTACTATATTTTTTTTCTTTAATTTTTTTATTGAGTTGAAGATTTTTGTTTTTTTTTTTTTTTTTTGTTTTTTAAGGATATTGTTATTTTTTGTTGTGTCCTTCATTTCTTTCTAATTCGTCCTTTTGACCTTCGCGTCAAAAGTGCGTTTTCCCGGTACTACGGGAAGTGTTTAACCGTTTGGTTTTTATTCGAAAATTTTCTTGAAGTGATTTTCCTTGGTTGTTTTTTTTAAATTTTGTTTAACAATTAATAATAATAATTCGAAATACTGTATCTCAAAATACTGTATTTTAAAATACTGTATGTACAAAATACTGCATTATCAAAATGCTGTATCTCAAAATTCTGTATTTCAAAATTCTGTATATCAAAATTCTGTATTTCAAAATGCTGTAAATAAGGCTAAAAAATAAAAATCGGTTTGATAATGTAAAAAAGTGCGCACTTTTTTACATTATCAAAACGATTTTTTTAGACTTATTTACAGCATTTTGAAATACAGAATTTTGAAAACAGAATACTTTTTTTTAAGAAAACATCATAATAATTTTTCATTAGCATAATGTTCTAATATACTTCCCTTGAACAATAACATATGTATGCACCTATGATAATTCATAACTCTCTGAAATAATAAAAACAAAAATAATATAAATGGTATCTTCTTTTTATTTTCTCTTTCTCATTTTCTTCTTCTTAATTATTTGTATCTCTCTCACATTTTTACATGAATTTTTCCTTTCATAATCAACAATTGTACCAAACTTACTGATCTGTCAAAACTTCCAGTATTATACAGTATTATGAGATACAGTATTTTGATAATACAGCATTTTGAGACACAGTATTTTAAATGTACAGTATTTTGAAATACAGAATATTAACCATACAATATTATGACCATACAGTATCGTACAGTGTCATACAGAATTTTGACCATACAGTATTTTAAAATACAGCATTTCGACCCGCTCCCTTGCAATACATTTATCGAGAATTGACCGTCTGTCAATCACAATAATTCAATTTGTATTCTCTTTTTTATAAAAGATCCTGGTTTTTAATCCCGGCTTCGGCCAAGGTATTCCAGGCAATAAAACATAATTTTAATTTCCTATCTGGAAAACAAACCAAAAAGTTGTTCATCCACAATTTTGAATTTTCTTTGAACACCTCTGAACAGCTGACTACATCCGCCATTTTTCAAAGGTGGTCGCCATTTTTAAAAGGTGGTGAGCAGAGAGAAAAGTTTTTTCTCTCTCGTGGTAAGTATGTGCACAAACTTGCATAAGTATTTGTTTCCCACATTTTTTTTTATATGGAGTTAATACATATGCAAGTTGGTGGCCAAATCACAGCTTGTAGGCAAAAAGAGAGCAACCGTCGAAGTTGGTTCTCTCTATTAGTTCTTTCTCGATGCTTAAACCTTAAAGCTTCGTCTTTCCTAGTCTGACCAAAGGTAGCTAATTTAATTACATATTGCAAAGGGGAGGCACTTAGCTTGTGTTTTCTCTGAAGTGTGGTTATTATTGTGTGTTCATATTGTCCACATCCGAGGAACTCCATGCGAAAGAGATACCGGAAAAAAGCAAAAAAGATCAACAAAATAATTTCTTGTTATTCTCGCTACCAAAAATATATAATATTGATTTTCGCTAAAGGTTCAAGTATAGTCTCTGTTTCTATACTTGTGTGTTCATTTTAAATCTGTATTAGCTTCTCCGAAAACGGTTTCTCTAATAATTTTTCAATTATGGTGTTTGCTTGACAAGTGTTGGAGATTCCATTTTAATTCCTAGACCAAGATCATGAAAATAGAGTATCTATTTTTAAACAAACAAAGAAGACTCTATTTGCAACGACTTATCTCATAGCCTAAAACCTTATTCTTAGTTGGTCATAGAATTATACAATTCCATGACTTAGAAGTCAAATAGAATTTTTTATTGAATACAATTTGAAAATTAAACTTCATACAATTTTTATTAATTTGTTTTTGATTGCAAAAGAATTGAAATTGATCAAATGCAGCTGCATGCTCTCATTTATTTATTTTTTTTTTCGCTCTGGTAGTTTTTAAATTAAAGTCTTATAGTTTTCATTTTTGAAAAAATATATGGGCTTTATAAACATTTTGAAAAATCTCACTTCAAACTGATTTTTTGACTAAATATTTGTTTTTTTTTTTCGAAAGCTATGAATAAATTTAATTTTTATTTTTTGAAAATTTCTTTTTCATTAAAAGAAATGCTTGTTTTAATTTGGGCTGCTCTAAGGAAATCAAATAAAATAATTTCTTACGACTAGCCTCTACCATGTTTGAATTCGTATGGAATTAATTGGTATGATTATGATATTAATAGTAAATACAATAAAATATATGTACATATGTACATACAAAACATATTGATCACAAAAAATTTAATATTTAACTAACAAAACAATATTATGTATATTAAAATGCACTTTCTTAAGTCACTTTCCTTTCCGCCTAAAAGAAGGTTCCAAACAAAACCTACTTCCTATTAAACATTTGAATAATCTGCCTAAATTCCAACGCCTTTACCATTTTCTTTTCCTCACACATTGGCATCAAAAATCAGTATAATCGCTAAAAGCTGCGCTAACCGACGAACATGCGTTGCTCGCTATATTCTCGACTCTCGTAGAGCGAGCAGGGTCAAGCAAGTTTGCTAGCAAACCCCATTTTCACATAAATAAATAACCGCACAATTTTCTGCTTTCACAAACGAATATAGTATGATGTATAAATAGTTGCCGTGTTTGACGATCATGTTCGATTCGTCAGTGTTGTTCTTTCTTCCATAGTCCATACGAATACGAACACGAAGTATAAAGAGAGAAGACATCAAACTCTTGGTCGCGCCTGGTCTTCCTCTCTGTTGTGTGTCTTTAATGTATACTTCCATACTTCGCCTGGTTATCGCTTTTTTTTGCGCTCACCCTTGTACTTATTTGTACAGGCTTTTATTTGATTGTGTGTATTTATCTGTATGTGTGGAATGTATGAAATTTGATAGCGCAAACTTTTGCGATGCCCAAGCCCAACGTTTCAAGATAGATTTGATATTGTATGAGAGTTGTATTGCATGAAATGAAAATTATTTGAAGAAAAGTCACTTTGATTGCAAGATGCAAGTTATGTAACTACAACCGAATTTTTTAACATAATGGTCAACTGTTGAGTTGGTTAGTAATTCAATTACCAAATGATATTCATATTACAAAATAAGATTAATTCTAAAATTCTTGGTTTAGCGCCGCTAAACCTGCTGACTATGAGGAATGGCTCCTGTTGAAGATATGAGAAAGTCTCTTAGGACAACGCTTAAGTTAGAACGTAGGAATTCTTTTGTAGCTGCATCATATCCTTTCACTTTCGAGGAGGATTTAATGGCAGTTGAAAAGAAAGTAGTCGAGATAGGGAAACTTAGAAAATCCCCCGAAGTCGGAAACTTCGGGTGAATATTTAAAAATTTTAACGAAAGTAGAATGGTGCTTACGTAGGTTAGATAGGAACATTCCTGAAAATGAAAGTCAGGATAAATCAAAGCTTGCCTTGAAAAACAAGGTGATTATGACCATGTCGGTATTAGAGAAGGATGATGAGGAGTATATTGAGGAAGAACAGGTTGTAAGGGAAAAAGAGAGGGATAAACAGCTCCCCGCTGCAACAACAAAAAGAGGCTGGGATGCGACCCACACTGATAACTTCCCATCCCGTTTATCGATTTGTCTTGCTTAAAAGTTTGTCTAAATGTATCAATTCTTGCCAAATTTGCGTTCTATTTTTTGTAGATTTTATTTTTTTTATGAAAAAACGGACTGTTGGATTTTTATAAAAAAATTACTGAATATAAAAAACAATATTTTCTGTGAAATAAAATAAGTTTGAAGCCAAAATTTTTAATTTTTGAAAAGCTATTTGAGTCGAAAATCAATTTTTACCAACTTTTATTAATTTTTTTGTTTAGGTTTTTATTTTTTGTAAAAAAACTGTCAATTCGATTTTTCTCAAAATTTTTCCTAATGTTGAAAACAATATTTCTTATAAGTTAAAATTAGTTAGAAGCCATAATCTCAAATTTTTGAAAAGATATTTAAGTCGAAAATCAATTTTTACCAACTTTTGTTAATTTTTTTTTCGGTTTTTAATTTTTTGTAAAAAAACTGTCAATTCTATTTTTTTCAAAATTTTACTAAATGTTGAAAACAATATTTTTTGAAAGATAAAAGTAGCTTAAAGCCAATATCTCAAAGTCTTGAAAAGATATTTGAGTCAAAACTCAATTTTTACCAACTTTTTTTTTATTTTTTTTTTAGGTTATTATTTTTTTTTAAAAAACTGTCAATTCGATTTTTCTCAAAATTTTATCAGATGTCAAAAACATTATTCTTCATTGCACAAAATTGTTTTGGAAATGAAATCATATTTTAGTCGTAAAATTTTCGAGGTGACAAATTTTTTTTTTCAGTTTTTTTGATTTATAAAAAAAACCGTTAATTGAATTTTTTTCCAAAAATATATGATTGTTTTGTATCACGTTACAATATATAATACAAAATTTAATTCAAGTCTCTAGCGTCATTGGTTCATGAGATATTTAGGGTTAACCAAAATTTTCACCTTTTTTTTAAACTGCTATGGTAAAAAAACCACCCACGCAATTTTCTTGAGAGCCCTTTCTGCATCTTTCTGCCTTATTATCTGTATAACAAAATTTATTTGAAGTCGATATCTCTTCTGGTTCTTGAGCTATGGACGACGAAAAAAACGTCGCGAACGTACGGACGTACGGACGTACAGACGTACGGACGTACGGACGTACGTACACACGCACGCACATACATCTTTCTAAAAATCTTTTATTTCGACTCTGGGGACCTTGAAACGTCGAGAAATGTCAAAATTTTCAATTTGTCAAATCGGACCCATTACAATAACTTCCTATGGGAAGTTAAAAAGTGGGCCTATAGGTACTGCTGTCGATACATCAACAAGCGTAAGAGAGGCAGTCGATAGGAGGAGTAATCCAGAAAATGGGGATTTCGTCCCAGGAAGGATTTATGTGGAATCGGACCGATTCCAAAACATCCCTAAATGGGAAGTTAAATTCACTGGGGAACGCTGCGGTACCTCAGTGAATGCATTCTTAGAGAGGATTGAGGAAATGAGACAGGCTAGGGGGGTTTCGGAAACCCAACTTTTTAGGTCAGCTGTAGAGCTTTTCGTCGGAAAAGCATTGATTTGGTATAGGGCAGTTAGGGTTTCGGTTAATTCGTGGCAGGAACTCGTGAAAGAGTTAAAACTCGAATTGACATTGAACATTGAAATTGAAAGGTTGTGAGTAAGATCGGCTCGTAAAAAAAAAAATACGAAATCTAAAGAAAAAACTGAAAACTATTGCGAATAAATAAGTGAGTGTCCGTATGGTACCTAACTAAACTTAAATAACAAAACACAGGTTTGGCTTATAGTTCTTTTAAGTTATTATAGGCTAAAACAAAAAAAAAAAAAAACTAGAAAATTTTGCTTAATAACTGTCACTGATCAGCGGTTAAAAAAACACCGTAAAACAAATTCATACAAACAATAAAAAGAAAAATTTATATTATAAGAACCTCACACAATATTATTTTATGGACAAACGCCCTCTGTCCCAAATCTCTCCAGAATTGTTTAAACCGAGCAAGAGATTTGGCTTTTGCAACATTGTTATGGACAAACCACTCGGAGAGCTGACTGTTCGTGAATGGAAAGATCAAATGCAGATAATGTTTAAAGACCTTGCCACTAAGGATGATTTGTCTGTACTGCATTCCAAATTCGAGGAGCTTCAGGGGAAAAATGTTGAGCTTTCCGCGAAAGTGGTGGATCTTTCTGCAAAGTGTGACCGACTTAAAAGTGAGATTGAGCTCATGTACAGGCGGAATACCGAAAAGAATCTTATATTCCGCGTCAACGATGGAAATGGCGATGAGGAGAACAAAATAAAAAACGTTTGCGCTAACATAACCAAAGACGACAGAATTATGGAGCGATCTGTGATTCGCAAGCTACGTACAAATGGAGCTGCGAAAACTTGTTCATTCGCGGTAGAATTTGCAGACGTAGGTAGAACAGCAGCAGTGTTAAAATCCTGCAGGTTTCTACGGAACACAGGTGTGTTTGTGTCTCGTGACTACCATCCGTCGGTCCGAGAGAAACGCCAGCAACTATTGAGACTCCGTAGGGAAATCAAGATGAAAGTACCGAAAGCAAAAGTAGTGCTACGTGAGGATAAAATGCAAGTTGACGACATGAACATAACCTGGAATGAAACAACGGGCTTTAGCTGCGGCGAGGAAAATTTGTTGCAAATTTTAAAACAAAATTACGGAATCGAAGGAATTGGTAGGAAATTTGAACACGTATGGCAAAAAGCAAAAGTAAACAATCGAAAACAAACTGTCAGTGTCAATTCGACTCAAACGACAAATGGGATGGTGGAATTCAGCGCACAAGGAGTAGTAGCAGCAGCAGCAAAAATGGGTGCGTCCAGCTCGGGATTATATATAGATAGGGAAAAATTGAATGTTGTGAATTAGGTACTTGCCGTCTGTCCTGAAAAAACCATTGTTAATAATAAAAACATTTATAAAATCTTATCATATAATATTTGTGGATTAAAAAATAAGTTAGATATAAATAATAGATTTTTAAGATATTACGATATTATAATATTTACTAGCTTTTACCCGCGACTTCGTCCGCATTAGATAGTTTTTTTTGGATAGTAGTATGAACAAACATGAGCTGTACTTTTTTGTACGTATGTTTGAATTGTGCAAAGATGGGATGAGGCCATACAAAGTGTGATTGTCGTAGGTTAGGTTAGGTTAGGTTAATACATTTTAAGAAGAAGATAGGTTACTGCAATACATTTTTATATACGATGTTATTTTTTTTTCCTTCCTTGCCCAGAAAGTAAAGATTTTGTGGGTTTGAGACTCGTGAGTACAATACATTTAATTGTCCATGGGAAAAACTGTTTTTTTTTTTCAAAATTTACAACTGCAACTTTTAGCGTTTGCCCCTGAGCTTTATTTATTGTTATTGCAAATGCTGCTTTCAGAGGAAACTTCACTCTTTTAAACTGAAACGGCAAATCGGTTGGAATTATCGGAATGCGGGGAATTAAAACATTTTTTCCTTTTGCTATAGCTTTTATAATATTTCGTCCTAGGTGAGTAATCTGTAGCCGTGTACCATCACATATCAAGATTTCTCATTAACAGGACTGGAACAACAACCTTCAATCTCAACTTATGAGAAGGGTTGGGAATGCGTTGTTTTCCCGTAATACCAATTTTATCCAAATCTTTGTTAATTTAGGAGTGAAAACGATCAGATTCCCTGGAAAGTAATTTTTCCCTTGGAAATGCGTTGTTTTCCCGAGGTCAAAAGTAACTCATGTCCTTTCTTTAATTTAAACTATCTCCTTACCAAATTTCATTTAAATCTGTTCAGTAGTTTAGGCGTAAAAGCGATCGGTCCACCTGAATTTTCCCATGGGAATGCGTCATTTTCCCGGGGTAAAAAGTAGCCTATGTCCTTTCTCGAGTATCAAAATATCTCCATACCAAATTTCATGCAAATTGGTTCAGTAGTTTAGGCGTGATTGAGTAACAGACAGACAGACAGAGTTACTTTCGCATTTATAATATTAAGTATAGATAGAAACGCATGTTTTAGATAAGCAAATTCCCGATTACATAAACTTATTCGACGGATTCAAAACCGATTGGGTGCCAGCAGTAAAAACGAGTACAAGAGGACGTGCAAGCGGGGGAATGGTGCTGGCGTTTAAAAACGAACTTAACATGGGAAAATGCATTATAAAAGAAATATTTGATAGAAAAGTTCTAGAAATGGTGATTGACAGTAAGAAACATTTCATAGTGCCTATTTACTTGAATTGCTCTCATTGGAAAGAAGATCATACTAAGTTGCTCGATTTTTTACTAAATATTAATCATGAAAATGTTATGTTGATCGGAGACTTCAATGCACGCATAGGCCAAGAAGACACATTTGAAAAATTTGCTGGAGGAATACGATCGGCGAAGGATAACGTCATCAATACTAATGGAAGAGCATTACTCGACCTATGTATTTCTTTTGGTTTTTGTGTGGTTAATGGTAAGAGCAAAGGTGATTGCAATGGAGAGTTGACATTTATCAGTGGACAAGGGAGCTCAACAATAGATTACTGCCTCATCAAAGGTGACTGGTGCACCTCACTGTATGACATGATGGTTGCGGATACACCTTTTTCTGACCATCTACCACTTGTAGTAACAGCTGGTTTAGATCGGATTAGAGAAAATAGATCAATAAATAATAGCTCACTGCCTAAACTGAAGTGGACTTTAGAAAACTCTCACAATTATATCCAGGCACTTGACCAATTACTTGCTTAACAAGAAACTATGGGTATCAATCACTTAGATGCATCTGTGCTCGACCAAACAGTGTGGCAGGCAGCTCCAAAAAAACATCACGGCACATTCCAAAAAAGTTTCGTTCAAAAATGGTTTGATTTTGAATGTTTAAAAGCAAGGAAAAAAGCTTTTGGGCTGCTGAAAACATTTAAACGTCTTGGTACCGATTTTTTTCGACAACAATATCGTGAAGCGCAGAAGAAGTACAAAGAGCTATGCCGCAAGAAAAAAATGGAATATGTTAATGAACAAGCTGCAAGCTTGGGAGTTATACAAAATAGTAAGGATTTTTGGAGACAAGTACGCGTTATTAACGGAAATATAAGTTCAAACAGAGTTGAACCAAATTTGGATGAACTTCTCTATCACTTTAAAAATCTAATGAATCCGGAAATAAGTCAGTCAAGTTATAGCTATGCATTACCATACAACTACATCCCCAACATTGACCGTGATATTGAATTGTCCGAAGTCTTACAAGCGCTGAAAACAAGCAAAGACAATAAAGCTCCCGGATCCAACCAAATTTCTATGGAGTTCTATAAATACAGTAACCTGAATTTCCAAACTCTTTTTACAAAGGCACTTAACCATATCTTCAATACTGGAAAACTTCCGAACGAATATTTGAAATCGATTATTTTTCCAATATTTAAAAAAGGGGATAAAAATGAAGTTGGAAATTATAGAGCAATCTCTTTTCTGAACTCAGGCTTAAAAATTCTCACAAGCGTTATACAGCAGAGACTGAACTCATGGCTGAATGAGAACTCAATTTTGTCGGAATTCCAAGCCGGTTTCCGTAAGGGCTTTTCTACGGTGGATCACATTTATGTGCTGGCAAATGCTGTTGAACTGTATATGGATAAACGTAAAAAGGTGTATGCGTGTTTTGTTGATCTTAAAGCAGCGTTTGATGTAATTGAAATTAGATCTCTTCTCTACAAGTTGGCAAACAAAGGACTTTCGTACAAGTTACTCAAATTTATCGAAGCCATGTATACGGAAAGAAGTGCAGCGATATGGAATGGAGAAATGCTTTCAGCCTACGAACCGAACTTGGATTAAAACAAGGTTGTGCGCTAAGCCCCACTCTATTTTCACTGTACATAGATGATCTGCCGAACATTTTACCTGGCGGTATTCATTTGAATGAATGGAACTTAAAAGTTTTAATGTACGCAGATGATTTAGTGCTACTAGCAGAGTCTCCAGAAACGCTACAATTAATGATAAATCGTCTTCGTGACTACTGTATGCTATGGAACTTGTCAGTAAACCTAGGCAAATCTAAGGTCATGATCTTCAAAAAAGGAGGGGGAATGCGTGCAAGGAATGAGTGTTGGCATTATGGAGGAGAAAGTATGGAAGTGGTAAAAGAATATGTTTATCTGGGTTTTACCTTAACACCTTCACTTAATTTGGAGAAACATCTTGCAAAAAAACTTATGAAGTCCAAGGTAGCTATAAACATGACGTGGAAAAATTGCTTTAGTAACGATTCAGTACCAAACGCAGTCAAACACAGAATTTTCGAAGCAACCTCAAGGTCAATTTTATTCTACGGAGCACAGTACTGGGGACACAAAGAGAGTGATACTGTTGAAAGACTTTTATCATATTACCTTAAAAGAACGTTCAAACTACCGATGACAACTCCCTCATATATGCTTCACTTGGAGACTGGGCTATCACCGTTGTACATACAAACTTTGAAGCTGCATGCAGACTATATATGTAGAACAATTGGTATGGACGAAGGTCGAATGCCCAAAAGAATCACAAAAATTGCAATTTCAAAAGGAAAACTGTGGTTTAATGATTGGAAGGAGTTGGCGATTCAGTATGGGAAGACTTTAGAACTAAATTTTGCAAACGTAGAAGAATGTAGAGGGATTTTCTATGATATTATTGCTGCTATTGATGAAGATATGATGCAAAGATGTATAGAAAAGGCGAGACAATCAGTGCATCGAGAAATTTATTCAGCACTTAACTATTTGCTAGGAGAAAACTCCTATTTTAGTAACCGGTACAATACAGAGGTCATATCCACTTTTTTTCAAGCAAGGGGAGAGCTGCTGCGTCTGAACTTTGTTCCACATCGAGAAGACCTGCCACTGATTTGTAATCTCTGTAATGCGGGAGTGAGAGAAAATACAATCCATTTTCTAGGCGAATGTGCGATTTTGAAGGAAATAAGAAGGGTATATTGGAGAGTAAATTATCTCAACAGGTACGAGGTGCTGGAAATTTTAAACGGGAAGGACTGGATGAAATTATTCGAGTTCTGTAAGGAGCTGCTTAATTATCGCAAAAGAATCATCAACGAACTTTTCTAATTACTTAAGTACATATCAACTTTAATTTTGTGAATTTTTAATAATCAAATAGTTTTAAATACTCAAACTTTTTCTTTTTTTTCTTATTAAAATTATAATAAAAAATATTGTTCACTCAGGCAGACGGCTTTAAGTCATTGCTAAAGAATTGTATGATTGTTAACAAAAGATACATATATAATGAATAAACTTACAATTTAAAACTGAAAACTGAACTGACTCAAGGCAAAGATGAATCCATCGGTGTCTATGTCGCGACGATATCGAATTTGTTTGGGAGATTGACAGAACCAACAACTTAAAGTAGAAGGTTATCAATGATTCAAAGGAACTTGACACCCTTTACCAAACACAACTTGGTTTGGTGAAACCAACTTGTGTGTCAGATTTGGTAACGTTAGATAGGAGCTTAGAAGCCGTTAGGGCCAACGTAGATGCGTATGTCCCACCACCAAATGTTAGGCAGAATAGGTCTTTGCTAGAACCGGATCTAGCATATGTAGGTTAAATATCCCCTCGGTTTCGGTTGTTACAGAGAACAACGAAACTCATCGTCAGGCCCAATCATCGAACCAATCTCGTGCTAATTCGAACATTCGGTGTTTTAAGTGTAATGGATCAGGCCATTATGCAGATAGGTGTTCCGCTCCTGGGCGTTGTTAAGGGTGTGGGGCTTTAGGGGTCAAAAGATCAGAGTGTAGGAAATGCTCGGGAAATGGGCAGCGAACTCCTGCGGCAGCAGGGCGAGAAGGTCAGAAACGTTAGGGTTTTTGCCTGCTGGAAACCAGCTGGTAAATAGGGTTAATTTAGGGTTCACCTTGAAGGCAAACGGGAATGATAGGAGACCATTTTTAAAAATTAGTATTTATGGTTCTGAATTCGTAGGACTACTAGATTCAGGAGCTTCCAGGACCATAATAGGTAGGGACTCTTGGAAAATACTTGGTGATTTGGGGTTAACTGTGAAGAAATACACTGTCCACTGCGTGTGTTTGGCAGACGGGTCAGGTGTCGAAGTGTTAGGGACACTCTCTCTTCCGATAGTAGTTGAGGATAGGGCAATCCTTATTGATTGCTTAATTATACCAACTTTGCCGCACACCGTGATTTTAGGCGCTGTCGGGCATTGTCCTGGATCTCAGGTCACGAGAGTGGAATTTTTCCGAACAGAGCATTGCTGTTTCGGTATGTTCTATTATAAAACGATCAGAGTTGGATGATAGGGAAATAAAAGCTTTAGAAACATTAGTGGAGGATTCATTTAGGAAAATGCCCGAGGGCTTAGGTTGCACAACACTAGTTGAGGACAAAATTAGGACGTCGGCAGAGCCGACAAAACAACGGTACTATCCGGTCTCCCCGGCAATGCAGGTTCATATAGATGGGGAACTTAATGAAATGTTAGAGGCAGAAGTTATTGAGAGATCCACAAGTGCTTGGTCATCTCCAATACTGTTAGTAAAAAAGAAAGATGGCTCATTTAGATTCTGCGTAGACTATAGGAAGCTGAATAAGAATACGGATAGGGATGCGTATCCCTTACCGTATACTAGTTCAATTTAAGATAGGCTTCGTGGTGCTAGGTTCTTGTCTTCACTAGATATCAAGTCAGCGTACTGGCAGATATGTACCTATGGAGGAGAAATCTAAGCCTTATACTGCCTTTGCGGTACCTGGGCGGGGTTTATTTCAGTTTAGGAGAATGCCTTTCGGACTTCATAACTCACCGGCGACTTGGCAAAGATTTATCGACACGGTATTGGGTGCCGATCTTGAGCCATTCGTTTTCGTCTATTTAGACGACATCATTATCATTGCCGAAACTTTTGAAAAACATCTCGAAGTTTTCAGTGAAGTGATGAAAAGGTTGAGCGATGCCGGATTAAAGGTTAGCAAGGAAAAATGCAACTTTTGCATGCCTTCGGTTAAGTTTTTAGGATATATAGTGGATCGTAATGGGTTGCATGTCGATCCTGAAAAAGTAGACAGTATAGTTAGGATTCCAGCACCGAGGAATGTTAAAGAGGTTAGGAGTTTTATAGGGACAGTTTCATGGTACCGTCGTTTTGTACCAAATCACAGTCTCTCGACTAATTTCTTACAATACGGTTGTGTTTTTCTTTCTCTTTCTGAAAATGAATAATTCCAAATGCTATAAGTGTTAAAAAGTAATTACTGAATTGACTTTTGTATCGTGTGAAATATGTGGAGTGGATTCACATTTAGAATGTTCTAAAATCAGCAAAAAAGACTTTAAAGTTATAAACTCTTATAAGAATTTATTTTTTAAGTGTGAAATATGCGCGCATATTCAATTGCAAAATTGTATAAAAAAAGTAAGAGAACTTTCAATTCTATTAAATAACTCTCCCAATAATTCTCTGAATGCACTTGCAACAACATCCATCACTAATACATCTAATTTAAATGCAAGTCGCAATATTCGTGGCACTACTCGAGCACAGAGAATACCGATAGTTAATGATGATAAAAAACGGCTCTCCACCTCTGTTGATAGAAGAGTTGCATTGAAGGGTTCATCAACTCCTCTTGATCGTGTCTCTTTAAAGCATAGAAGAGTTTCTATAACCGATTGTCTTTCTTCCGAAAATTCAAATGACATCGCAAAACAGACAAAAGCATCATCATCTTCTTCTATCAAGGTTGATGGTAATCCCAATGCTTCCATTAGCATGGTGTCTCCTTTACTCTCGTTGGATGGATGTTGCGATGACTCTGAAGCTAATTCTAGTAAAAGCGCTGATGTTGTGATCATTTCGAATGTTGACACCATCGAAGCTGTCG
Source organism: Eupeodes latifasciatus (assembly GCA_920104205.1). Lineage (NCBI taxonomy): Eukaryota > Metazoa > Arthropoda > Insecta > Diptera > Syrphidae > Eupeodes > Eupeodes latifasciatus. Next base: position 203,165,925 of record OV049924.1, on the reverse strand, counting down.
CTACTGGCTCTAAAGATGTTGCTGTTGATGCCCATAATGTTGAATTTGCTAAAAATGTTGCTGCTGCTGGTAACTTTGATGACGTTGCTGCTGGTGTTGTTGTTGAGGTTGCTGACAATTTTGCTGCTGTTGATTCCAATAGCGATAATGTTGCTGGTTCTTCTACCCAAACTACTAAAGATGCTGGCATCAATGTTGATGTTGCTGGTTTTTCTTCTCAAATTGTTTATGAACTGTCAAAGTCAACAGCTGTTCCTCCTCAGGATTCTTTGGATGCTCATAATTTGGATAAACAAATTCCATTTTCTCACGTTCATAACAAGAAGAGTAAACATAAACAGCTGTTTGGCAGTGATGCTGATGCTCTAATGATGTTGCTGTTGATGCCCATAATGTTGAATTTGCTAAAAATGTTGCTGCTGCTGGTAACTTTGATGACGTTGCTGCTGGTGTTGTTGTTGAGGTTGCTGACAATTTTGCTGCTGTTGATTCCAATAGCGATAATGTTGCTGGTTCTTCTACCCAAACTACTAAAGATGCTGGCATCAATGTTGATGTTGCTGGGTTTTCTTCTCAAATTGTTTATGAACTGTCAAAGTTAACAGCTGTTCCTCCTCAGGATTCTTTGGATGCTCATAATTTGGATAAACAAATTCCATTTTCTCACGTTCATAACAAGAAGAGTAAACATAAACAGCTGTTTGGCAGTGATGCTGATGCTATAAATGGTCTCCCATCTGTACCCCGACGGCGTTTTATTCACATCTCTCGATTAAATAAGACGGTTACCGAAGAGTGTGTTATAAATTACACTGCGCGTCGACTGAACCTGCCTAAGACAAGTTTTGTTTGCTCTAAATTAGTGAAAAAAGATGCAGACATTTCATCTCTCCATTTTATTAATTTTAAACTGGGTGTTCCTGCTGGATCACTTAATGATGCTCTCAATACATCTATCTGGCCTGTTGGAGTCCAGATTAAGCAGTTTACAAGTCGTCCAAAAAACGAATTGCACCCGATTCAACAAAATTCTCAGACGTAAACAAAACGTGTATTGCTGCTCCTTTTGATGAATGCTTTACAATTTTTTACCATAATATTGGAGGTATGAGAAGAAAATCGAATGATTTTTTTATTTCTGTTGCTTATTGTTGTTATCATATTATCGCTCTAACCGAGACATGGTTAAACGATAGTTTTCTTTCAACCGAATTTTTCACATCTGATTATAATGTTTTTCGAAAAGATCGCTGCTCCGTACAGACGGGTTTAAATAGAGGAGGAGGTGTATTATTTGCTATTCGATCTGAATATAGAAGTAGTGAAATTATTTTATCTGATACTAATATTGAACAAATGTGTGTATGTGCAGATTTATCTATTTTATCTTATAAAAATATTCATATTTATTTTTTTGTTTCTTACATTCCTCCATTATCTCAATGTTCAGTTTATGATGCTCACATAAAAAATATTAATGATATTGCAAAAAATGTTGATGAAAATTGTTATATTGTAATTCTTAGAGATTTTAATTTACCTAATGTAAAATGGTTATTTTCAAATGATGAAAAACAAAATTTTCCTTAGAACTTGTCTAAAGATTTTGAGTATAATTTAATAGATAGTTTAACGGCTTTGAATTTGCATCAAATTAATATAATTTGTAATTCTATTGGACATATTTTGGATCTAGTTTTTATTGATAAAAATCTTGAAGCTCAATTAGATGCAGCTAGTTTTAAGTTAGCAGATGACAGCATACATCATAAAGTACTTGAGATTAAATTTAATTTTTCTGTTTTAATTGAATCCCAATTTGATTCTAATGTAGTTATTAAACATGATTTTAAAAATGCTGATTTTGTTTCTATGAATAGATATTTTGAATCAGTAAATTGGGAAATAATTTTAAATTGTAATAACTTAGTGATAGCTTTTACTATGTTTCGGAATATATTAGATCAGGCTGTTTTTAATTTTGTTCCCATAAAGAAATTTAAAAATTCAAAAAGACCGATTTGGTTTAATAAAAGTTTATCAAGGCTTAAAAATGTTATGATTAAACTTCATAAAAAAGTAAAATTTCTGTCTCTATTCGCGAACAATTTAATAGAACAAGGAAAGAGTATGAATTTTTAAAAAGATTTACTTATAAACAATACATTTGGTCTCTGGAGTCGAAAATAAAGAGTAATTCTAAAGTTTTTTGGTCATTTTTGAATACTAAAAGAAAATCAATTGGGATTCCATCTAGTGTATCTTACAATGGGTTTTTTTCAGAGAACTTAAGTGATATTTGTAATAATTTTGCCTTATTTTTCCAATCAAATTTTGCTGATTTGGGAATAAATTATGATCAAGATTTTAATAATTTCAACTCTAATATAAATGCTGGTAGCCTTTGTTTATCTTTAGATGATGTGTTGTCAGCTTTATCATCTCTGGACAATAGTTTCTCCGCTGCACCAGATAATATTCCTCCACTTCTTTTAAAATTCTGTAAATACAATTTAGCAGCCCCACTGTGTTATATTTTCAACATGTCTTTGCGACAAGGTATATTTTTAGATACATGGAAACATTCTCTGATTACTCCTCTGCATAAATCTGGATCTAAGGGTACTGTGGAAAATTATAGACCTATTGCTAAACTTCAGTTAATTGTATTTGTATTTTATTTATTTCAAAAATCGCTTACAAGGTATATATGAGTCTTATAAAGTTTTGCAAGCCTTTACATTAATTTAGAATTTGAATAAAATTATATACCTACTATTTACATATTTATTTATAAAGAAAAGGAAATTTAGCATCTATTTACATATTTATATAAATAAAATTAAATTAAACATCAATTATTTGCCAAATAGTTGAAAAGTAAACATTTAAATCTACTTATGCTTCTTATTCTTCTCATAGCGATGGGCAGAGAGTTCCAAAGGCGTACAATATGAATACAAAATTGACGCTCAGTATTTAGAAAATTGTATCGGGGTAATATTAAAGCAAAGGACCTTGTTGAATGAGGGAAATTCAGCTTACCGTATAGATCATCAGGTTGTTGTGCATAGAGGAAATATATTATTATATATTTTTATTATATATTTATATATATAAATTATATATATTTATTATTATATATATATATTATTATTAATATATTTCCTCTATGTTGTTGTGTTTGGATGATTTTATGCAGGTAACTCAGAGAGCGAAAGTTTATTAAGCTGTCTAGGCTACAACCAGAAATCCGTACCGCAAAAATGGATATGTGATCATAACGACGTAGATTATAAATATAGCGGGCAATATTGTTATAAGCAACATTCAATTTGCGGCTAGTCACACAGTCTAGTTTACAAAAGATTTCACACCCATACAGCACAATTGGTAGTATAAGGGCCTTAGCAAGTAGCAGTTTAGTTTTGATCGGGATGAAATTTCGAGTGAATTGAAGAAGGCGGAGACTTCCATAGACTTTACCAATGGCACTATTAAGGTGGTCATCCCAAGTGAGAGTGCGATTGAATACTACTCCTAGGTTTCTAGCAGTGCTAACATATTCAATGGTTTTGTCGTCAAGTTTCAACGGGTTTAAACCCGATAGATCAAAGTTTTTGCGATAGATGGGGAGGGATGTTGATTTGACAGGGTTAAGGCGGAGATCGTTCTTTTTTGACCACTGTGAAATGCGGAGCAGATCCTCGTTCATTAAAGCTACGGCATCATTTTTAGCCCCAAAAGGTCGACTTATCAGGAGCTGCACATCATCAGCATAAAGATGAATTAATATGTAAAGCGAGAAGAGGATTGGTCCAAGGATAGATCCCTGTGGCACTCCACTCAAAACATTGAGAAATGTGGACGAGTATCCATTAGCCACCACGCATTGTTGCCTTCCGTTGAGATATGAAAAAACAAGCTTACAGGACTCTAAAGAAAACCCAAAGTTAATTCGCAGCTTTTTACAAAGGATTGAGTGGTTAACAGTATCAAAAGCTTTTGAATAACCTAACAGGGTTAGTAATGTAACATGATCAGGGGAGAGTACGATAACTTAGGCGACAAAGTTTAATGACGGATTTGTATGGAACAGTTAAAAACAAGCATTTTTTACTATGGGAGGGGGGGTCTATCTCCCCCCGTTTAGGCGGTAGGGGCAGTTTAAAAAAATATGTACATTAAATGGAAAAAAAATAATTAAAAAATAACGGTAATACCCTCAATTAAGTGTTATACCTTTTTTTAAAGCCAACACTTTTGTCTATTAGCTTGTTTTTAAATCAAGTGAAAACTATGCATAGTTTCTGAAAAAAATTGTTTTAAAGTCAAAATTTGTGCAAAAAAAAGTTAAAAAAAAGGTTTAAAGTGTAATTTTTCAAAACTTTCAGATTATCTACTATTGTTTTTATTTCAGAATTCATTGCTCTTATTTGTTTTTGATCAAAAACTGAAAACTAGATGACTTGAAGTCTTCTAGTTCTTGAGAAAATTGAAAATTACCAAAATAAATATTTTAATTAAATTACTTTTTCCTTGCTTAAGTATTAACGTAGTCTTATTTTGATAGTAATAATCGAATATGGATTAAGATATACCTAGGGTAAATTAATTTTTCTTAAATCCAGCTTATTTAAATGCAAAAGAAATTTTGCATGCACCCCATCTTGCACCCACCGCACCTTGCACCCTCCCCACCTTGCACACACTCCAACTTGCACCCACCCCAAATCCTATAGTGTGCCCAAGCAGGGGGGTTGCAGGGGGGCAGCATGCCCCCCCTTACAGATGTCACTGTTGCATACACCCAAACTCGCACCTTCCATTGTTACTATCAAAATAAGACCACTCAAGCAAAAAAAAAATTAAATTAAAATAGTAGTTGTGGTTATTTTCAATTTTCTCAAAATCTAAAAGACATAAAATCATCTAGTTTTCAGTTTTTGATCAAAAACAAATAAGAGCAATAAATTCTGAAATAAAAACAATAGCAGATAATCTTGAAGTATTGAAAAAGTTACATTTTAAACCTTTTTTAACTTTTTTTCTCAAATTTTGAGTTTAAAATTAAATTTTTATTTTCAATTTTCTCATAAACTAAAAGACATAAAATCATCTAGTTTTCAGTTTTTGATCAAAAACAAATAAGAGCAATAAGTTCTGAAATAAAAACAGTGGTAGATAATCTTGAAGTATTGAAAAAGTTACACTTTAAACCTTTTTTTTAACTTTTTTTACTCAAATTTTGAGTTTAAAATTAAATTTTTATTTTCAATTTTCTCAAAATCTAAAAGACATAAAATCATCTAGTTTTCAGTTTTTGATCAAAAACAAATAAGAGCAATAAATTCTGAAATAAAAACAATGGTAGATAATCTTAAAGTATTGAAAAAGTTACACTTTAAACCTTTTTTTAACTTTTTTTACTCAAATTTTGAGTTTAAAATTAAATTTTTCAAAAACTACGCATAGTTTTGACTTGAATTAAAAACTGGCTAATAGAACAGAATGTTGGCTTTAAAAAAATGTATACAACTTAATTGTAAGTATCACCGTTATTTTTTAAGAATTTTTTTCCATTTTAAGTAATAATTTTTTTAAATTGCCCCTCCTGCCTAAACGGGGGGAGATAGACCCCCCCTCCCATAGTAAAAAATGCTTATTTTTAACTGTTCTAAAAAATTCCGTTATAATATCTTGTCGCCTAAGTTATCGTACTCTTGCCCATGATCATTGTCCATTGCCATTCTTATTTCATCAGTTACAAAAAGTAGATTTGCAGCTGCGCTTAGGTCGAAAACCAGACTGACAGGTAGTTAACAGGTTGTTGATTGTAAGATATTTTTGGATCTGCCCCAGAATAGTTTTTTCAAACACCTTCGAAAGAAACGGAAGAATGGCAATCGGCCGAAATTCTGTAGCAGAACCTGTTTGCTTTTTGGGTATGGGAATAATCTTAGCCTTCTTCCATTCTAAAGGAAACTCGGAGGTAGTCAATATGCTATTAAATATGTAGGTTATATAGCGCAGTATATATGGAAGCAGTAGTCTCAAGAACTTAGGGTCCATTTGGTCCAGGCCAGTAGCATTAGATTTAATCGATATTATTGCCTCCACAATGTCTTCCTCTAGTATTCTTATAAAACTCAGAGAGCTGTTGATAGCAGTTGGTTCCTCCTCAGTAAGGGAAAGAACGGGTGAAGCAACGTTTAAGGACATGGACGTAAACTTTTTGTTGAGTGCATCACAATCGACGTCACCAACAGGCTTTTTAGATTGTTTGCCAATACCGATTTCATGCAGGTTTTTCCATATTTTTTTGCCAGAGGTTAAAGAACCAAGTTTACTTTCATAATAAAGTCTTTTTGCCGTTCTGACCATTACGACAACTTGATTACGCAGTCTGCAATACAATGTGTGGAAGTGCTCTACTTTGTAACGTCTCCATTGACTGTAGGCGGTATCTCGTCGTGACATTAGAGCAGAGATGTCGCTATTCAGCCAAGGTGGAGCCGTATGCCTAACGAAAAGGGTTTTAATCGGAACATGCCTCTCAAAAAGCTGATTGACGTTTTGCCGTAAAAACCTGACTTGATCATTTACATTTTGCATATGGTACAGTGAGTTCCATTCTACGCAGTCAAAATCACGCACTAAGTCAGATGTGTTTAAGTTTTTGAAGTCTCGGTATTGAAAAAATTGTCGATCAACCTGAAAAACTAAATCTAAACATACAAAAAGTAAATCGTGCTTGGAAAAACCAGGTGCTAAAAGCTGGCTGTAAAGCATAACCTTACCAACATCGCTGGAAAGATACAGATCTAGTAGCGAACTAGACTCTTTGGTAAAGTGGGTAGCAGTGGAGCAGTTAACGGGACTCAGATTCAGCGCATTAAAAACATTAAGGAAATTTTCAGCTAAACGCTTATCCAACAGATTACAGTTGAAATCACCACACAGTATGTTATAAGAAAAGCAAGAAGAAATTGTCTCTAACGTCGCAACCAATGGTATTATGCTAATACTGTTGTATGGTCTGTAAAATGATCCAACCAAAACATTTTCAGTGTTAGAAACGATACTGACAAAGACATATTCAAAAGGACAGTCGTCATCAGATTTACATATTAATTTACAACTTATCCCGTCACGCACATACAAAGCGGCACCTCCCCCACAACTGAACTTTCTATCGGCTCGGAAAATTTTGAAACCCTTCAAACTATAAAAATCATCACAAATGTCTGGTTGAAACCAGGTTTCAGACACAGATACGATATCTATTTTAGATTCCACAAACAGGTACCTAAATTCCCCTAATTTATTGGTCAAACTCTGCGCGTTTAAATGACATATCTTTAATCCATTATTTTGTGCTCTTAAAATTCGAATCATATCGTACAAATTCGTATTCATACCATTGCCAGAGAGAAAAAACTAAATGAGAGAACCAAATTTCCTCGTCTCCGTCTCTTCGAAACCTCTTACTCTCATTTTTTATAGCGTGTTGAATTCGTATCGGTGTATACATGTTTTCACCTCGGAAAAGAGTACACAAAAAAACATCACTTCCGGGAAATGCGACATTTCTCATTTTTGTTTATTGATAGCCAAGAAGGCTATGTCTCATTATAATATTTTTGTAATTCTCATGAATTTCTTTCTTTAATTTTACTAACATCTTGTCGTTTTTATATCTACAAAAATACTCCTATAATTCAAATTAATTCTAGGAAAACATTTTTGTTTGTCAATAAATACCGGAAGAAGTTATACCGGTAGTTCGTGGTGAATTTGTTTTTCTCTCCTCTTTCTCTGAGTTAAAGATAGATGGCATTAACAACCTTCTCTGAGTTACAGATAGATGGCATTAACAACCAAAACAAGAAAGGATGTGTGCAGAAAGAGTATAACAAGGTTAAGGTTTTTTAGACTAGACTTTATTTGTATATTTGAACGAGTACATGTTTTTTATAAATGAACATATGTTATGTTTATTTCAATAGTAATGCCTTAACTACTAACTTAACTACTGTATTATCTAAAATATACTGCATTAAATTATTTTACATTGAATTATAAAAGACGGAAATAATAAAGTTCTACAGTTTACCAAGAATATTTATATAAAATATCCACATCTTCTGCAATTGCGGTATCAATCGATATTTTCTGGAACTTAGTAACATTTATTTGTCATGAATTACTCTTTCAGCTTTTTTATACACCAAAAAAATCAATTATGAAATTTGGCTGCGATAATAACTACTTGAACACAGCATTTTCATTGTTTATAGTTATTCAGGTTTAGCCCTTAACTTTGATTTGCATTTATTTATGAATAGCCTAAAACGTTTAGCAAACATCTATGAATAAGCCACAATGCACTTTCAGAAAAACTGTAGTTAGAACTTTCCCTCACAGATTTTTCCTTGTCGCTATATAACTGAAAGATAAGATATAAATATTTAGAACTGGAAAATTTATAAAAATGATGCATAAGACTTAAATTTTGGTTGAAGAACAAATTTGTATATTCTTTTCACAAAACCACTGACCCAGCTTATGTAGTTAAGCCTTTAAAAGCAACACACTAGCTTAGTGGAAGGCAGTAAGAATAGCTTATCACCTATTCACAAATCTTATGCAATGAAAATTGGTAACAGAAGTAACAAGTTGACGGTCTTTTTATTTAGTGTCTACTTAAATCACTTATTTTCAGGATTTTGGAAATGTCGTGAGTAATGTAAAGGAAATAAACAACGAGTACACACAAATAAAATAGGAATGGAAAAAAGAGATGAGTATATAAAAATGTTTTCAATGTTCCATGTTTACATTCTGTAACTCTCGTTTTCAATGTTCCTGCAACTCTCGCATCGACAAAATTAAGTCGATAAACTCTGAAAATTGAAACAAATCTGAGTTTTTTTTGCATCTTTCAACGGTCGGAGCGAAAATTAAACGCATAAACTCAGCTAATAATACAAATAATAGTAGTAGTGCTTTCAGAGTTTTATGTTTCTAGGTCCTAATTCTCATTGGACTGTTGCACCACCTAATTTGTTTTACCTACTTAATGATTAAAACTGGCTTCAAATAACTTATACTAAATGCGTAATTTAGAATTGTTTCTAAATCTTCATTGTTCTGGCACCTAACAAGAGTAATTAATTTCACTTCATATTCGAATGATATTCATATCAAACGAACACAATGAGAGTACCAAAAAGTTGTTCATACACAATTTTGAATTTTCTTTGAACACCTCTGAACAGCTGACTACATCCGCCATTTTTCAAAGGTGGTCGCCATTTTTAAAAGGTGGTGAGCAGAGAGAAAAGAGAGAAAAGTTTTTTCTCTTTCGTGGTGAGTATGTGCACAAACTTGCATAAGTATTTGTTCCCCACATTTTTTTTATATGGAGTTACTACATATGCAAGTTGGTGGCCAAATCATAGCTTGTAGGCAAAAAGAGAAAAACCGTCGAAGTTGGTTCTCTCTATTAGTTCTTTCTCGATGCCATTGCCAGTGAACCCTCTGGTGGCGTTAGCTGCACTCGCGAATTTTTAAGCTTTGAACGTGGCAGAAGCTTGAGAAGGAATAAGAAGCAGAAGGAATAATAAAAATAATAATAATAATAACTAGCAATAAACACAATATTTGGCAAAAAATTGTTACAATAAATAATAGAAAAAGTGAAAGAAAAAAGAAATTAAGTAATAAAAATATTATATGGACAAATATTGTTATTATTAATAGAAAAAGTAAAAAGAATATGTAGTGAATAGTTACCATTAATAGAATAAATAAAAAGAGAATATTAAATATGAGTATTAAAAAGAAAAAAGGCATTTGCATTACAATCATTTTAAAATTATATTTTGCTTACGGCAAAATTAGTTCGTCGTCGTTGCGGCAGCTTCTAAACAGCCAACGTTGTAAACAGCAAAGCTTTCCCCATCAGCTGTTAGTTTAATGAAAACAGAGCCATGTTTTGTGTACGCACTAAACAGTTGGTGATTATTCCTCATTCGGATAGCATGGTGAAGAAGAGTGCGAGTATTTTTGCTAAGACTTTCATTCAAGAAACAGGCGTTGTCGGATTCTATGCCCAAGTCACGCAGTGAGAGTTGATGATTCTGTTGTTGTTTTCTGTAGACAGTAATGCACTTCAGTAAAGAATTCCTCTCTTGCATACTGGAAAACTTAAGAATGACAGGTGGTGAAGCTGGGCTATTAGAATTTCGTGAGCGAGAGCGAAAGATGTTCTTCAGTGTGGGTGGTTTGCATTTAGCGGTTAAGCATATACGGTTTAAGAGCAAAGTGAGGTTTTCTTCTGGTAGACAAGGAACTCCAAACATGACGGCGTCTGCCGCGATCTCTTTTTTTTCAGTTGCATCGATTTGTTGTTCCAATGACAAAAGTTTAGAGTTGAGTTCACGCATGTCACTTGAATGCCCCTCGATGAGATCGACTCTCCGCACAACATCTGCAATAGTGGTGTTTGCAGTGTCCAACTTGCTGTCGATGGTGATTGTATTAGCAGAGTTGGCTTCAATGCATTCAACCCGATTTACAATTTCAGCTATTGTTGTGTTTACTTGGTTAAGCTTCTCAAACCAAGTATTTTCAGCTTGTTCCAGTTTAGCGAAGAGTTCGCAGCGAATCTTGGAGAGCTCATCCGTTATGCGAGTAATTATCACATCAGTGTGTCTGCTTAGGCGCTCTTCAAATGCAGTAAGTGTGAGATAAGATTCACCATCTCCGCTGAATCTATTTTTGTTTTGGGCCGTTAATCCTGGAGAGTTGGTCTTCGGTGTTGTTGGTGCTGACAGTGGCGTTTGCTGCGTTGTTTTCAATTGTTTGCGCTTTGGAGCCGTTGATGCTGGAGAAACGATGCTTGATGGTGGTGGTGCAGAAAGAGGTGTTTGTAGCTGTGTAGTTTTAGAACGTGTGGACATTGTATTTATATTTGTATGGAGAGATATGAAATTTATTCGATTGTATTTTATTTAGAAAATTTTTTAATCACTTAATTCTTTATTATCAACTGGTTAAAGTGGCGATATTCTTATGTTTTTTGGTTGATTTTTAGTTAAGTAATTCAAATTCGCGCACTTAAGCAATAAATGTTAGATAAATACAGTTTAAAAGAATGCTGACTACGGACGATTCAAATTTTGCGTCTATTCATTGTGAAACATTCCAAAAGTATTTGAAGCAATTGTTAAAAATAAACTGTATAATTTAGTTCGTAATCATATTTCTCATCATCGGCATGGCTTTATGAGTGGTAGATCGACAGCAACCAATTTATCAATATTTACGAATTATTGTCTTGGTTGTTTAGAAAATCGCTTGCAAGTCGACGTTATTTACACCGATTTTTCAAAGGCATTTGATCGTGTGTAACACAATATTCTGTTGAAAAAACTTGAGCTGCTAGGGTTTCACTCTGCTCTCCTTGACTGGATTAAAAGTTATTTGGTTGGACGTAGTCAATATGTTAAAATTGGTAATGTTTTATCAAATAAAATAATAAACTTTTCAGGTTTTCCTCAAGGCAGCCACCTTGGGCCACTCCTTTTTATTCTTTTTATTAATGATTTGCCAAATTATATTTCTTATGCAAAGTGTATCTTATATGCCGATGATCTCAAGATTTTTAGCTGTGTAAGATCTCCATTAGATGCCAGTAAAATTCAAGCTGATATTGACTGCATTGTTAACTGGTGTACTATGAATGGTTTATATTTCAATATTAAAAAATGCAGTGTTGTTACATTTTTTAAGATACTAGATCCATTAATTTTCAATTACAAAATTGATAATCATCCATTACAAAGGTTAACAAGACAAAAAGATCTTGGAGTTATCTTTGACTATAAAATGAGTTTTTCGCTTCATATTGACCACGTTATTTCTAGAGCTAACGCGATGTTGGGTTTTATATCTAGAAGTTCCAAGTCTTTTGAAGATCCATATACTCTAAAAACCCTTTATTTATCCCTTGTCAGACCTTTGCTGGAATATTGTTGCATTATATGAAATCCCTTTACTCAATCAAGTATCCTTAGGATTGAAAAAGTTCAGAAAAGATTTACTAAATTCGCCTTACGTAAGATTTTTCGAAACTCAGATATTCCATCTTATGAGACCAGGTGTATATTAATTAATTTAAAACTTTTAGTGCAGAAGAAAGCTATATTCGATACTCTTTGCTTTTGATGTTTTGAATTCTAACATAGATTGTTCTACTTTGCTATCAATGTTTAATATTTACTTACCTTCTCGTAGTTTGCGACCTAGAGATGGAAATTTTTTACATGCTCCTTTTCATAGTACAAATTATGCCAAACACAATCCAATTACTGATTCCTGTATTGCTTTTAATGAATTTGATTTTTTAATTGATTTTAATAATAGTAGGTTAGATATTAAGAGAAATTTATTAAATTTGTTATAAACTGTATTATTTTAAGTTAATTATATTGAACTCATATGTTATAAATCTTATTATTATTATTAGTCATGTTACTTGAAAGACGAAAATAAATAAATAAATAAATGAATTTCGCTGAATTGCTTAGACCGTTATCAGATTTATTAAAAAAGAATAGGAAGTTCACTTGGACTCAAGAATGCGAGGATAGCTTTAGGAAGGCAAAAGAGTGTTTGGTGACAGCATCTATACTCACTTGCCCAGATTAAACGACCTTTTGTCGTTCAAACAGACGCGTCAGATTTTGGTATCGGTGCAGTTACCTTAGCAGGTCCTTAAATAGAAACGAGAGGAATTATAGTACGACAGAGAGGGAATGATTGGCTGTGCTTTGGGCTATTGAGAAGTTGCGACCGTATCTCGAAGGTGTTCGATTTACTGTCGTAACTGATCATTATTCCTTGGTATGGCTAAGTAATTTGAAAGATCCACAGGGTAGGTTGGCTCGTTGGGCCATTAGGATACAACAGTTCGACCTCGAAATCGTTCATCGCAAGGGGAAAGAGCATGTGGTTCCAGATATGCTGTCTCGAGGAGTGCCACAGTTGGGTGGTATCTCAGAAGAGGTTTCAAACCCTTGGGTGGTAAAAATGATTGCGCAAGTGAATGCCAATCCACTCAGATTCCCGGCCTGGAGAGTTGAACATGGACAGTTGTTCAAGCTCGTAAAGGCTAGTCATATTATAGTTCATCAAGATAAACAAGAATAGAAGAGAGTGATAGGTAAAAAGGATAGGTTAGGGATTTTACAGGATAATCATGATAACCCATTAGCGGGTCACATGGGAGTTAGGAAAACTTTTGCTAGGATAGCGGCAAAGTTTTACTGGGAGTTAGGAAAACTTTTGCTAGGATAGCGGCAAAGTTTTACTGGCCAAAAATGATATCACCAAGTACGTTAGGAGTTGTCAAGTTTGCCAACAGGTAAAACCTATTAATGAAAAACCAGCTGGGTTAATGACGGAGAGGTAAGAGGGTAAGAGGTAAGAGGGTAAGAATCACCGTGGGAGATGATTTGTATAGATTTGGTAGGGCCGCTTCCTAAATCTAGTAGGGGTTTTACATACATTCTGACGGTGGTGGATTACTTCACAAAGTTTCCACTACTGCTTGCGTTGAGGTCGGCTACTGCAAAAGCTATCTATAGGGAACTCGAAGACAATGTCTTCCTACTTTTTGGCATACCAAAGGTGACCGTCTGTGACAACGGTCCTCAATTCCGATCGAAGGAATTGAAAACGCTTTGCCAGGCGTACGCGTCACAAATAAAATTTACAGCCCATTATCACCCGCAGGCGAATCCTGCGGAGAGGATCAATCAGATCCTTAAAACCATCTTAAGGGCATATGTTGTGGAAAATCAACGGGTTTGGGACACTCAACTGAGTAAAGTGGCGTGCGCCATTCGCACGTCACAACATGAAGTGTTGGGAGTATCTCCTTACTATGCGAACTTCGGGAGAAAATGGTAACTTCGGGTAAAGAAGTACCATCTGTAGGGAATGATTCAGAAGACGTTCAGGATCCGGAGGGGATCAGGGAACGCTTTTAAAGGCTTAGGGCCGATATTGTAAAGAAGCTGGGAGCAGCTTCTAAACGTTCTGCGGAAGCCTACAATCTTCGACGGTGTGATGTTCAATATCACCCCAACGAACGTGTATGGTGCAGGAATTTCACGCTTTCGGATGCCGTGAATTATTATGCAGCCAAATTAGCACAGAAATTTGTCGGTCCGTTTTTAATTGATAAGCGTTTGTCACATTGGACATAATGTACGTCTTGAAAGATAGTAATGGTAAAGAACGCGGAACTTGGCATGTTAAAGATTTAAAACCGTTTACAAATGCATCCGAAAATTTTAATGTTTTACGTAGTTTACTTTTGTTTTGATTACTTTGCGCTTTGATTTTATCAAATTGATTTTAGTTCACGATTTTTTTTCTGATGGAAATTATTTTCATTTCTCTGGGGCCGTCTTTAGAAATGTGTTACCTATGGCATTAACCAACGGTAACTACATTTCCTAGGAGGTAAGGGTGGGATTTGTTGCAGTAAATTTTACCACAACAAGTTTCACCTCCCTTTTTGCTAACTACCCTTAACAATTCTTACTGCGGCCGCAAAATTCTGGAAGAGTTTAGTAGAAACCTGGACCATCAGCCAGTGACCTGCTCTTCTAGCATTTTGGGAAAGCAAATTTAAGAGGTCTTACCAAAGTGTGCGAAAGGATTCCACACCAACGAACTGTGCGACGGTTGGCACAATTGGCTGAACAATATCGTCAAGGCATGAAGACGATACCCATGCCCAACAATGTGTACAGAAAAGTCACACCAACTTTAACTTAGTATGGCCGAGGGCCCACCATAAAGTATTAACGATAGAAAAATCACTCCAAGAATATCTTAATAACTTTCATTTTTAATTATAGGCTTGGCTACCGATTTCCTTCAACACGACATAAGTAGTTTTTCCTCAACCAAAATCTAGCGCGTGTAGGTACTCGGTAAAGCTTAGTGTACACGATTGCCAGGTCTGACAATCATTGTCAGATCTGCAAACGTCTGACAATGTGTGAAAATGAGCTGACAATGAGCTGAAAATTTTAATTTGTGTGTACACGGTTTGCAGATATCTACAAACATCTGCAAATCTGTTGCCAAATATTTGTCTGACAATGTAGACAAACTAATTTGGCCAAATAGCTAGCAATAGATTTGCAAACATTTGTAGATTTTCTGCCAACCGTGTACACACCAAATCAAATTTTGGATCTGCAAATTTATTTTCAGCTCATTGTCACACATCGCATCAGTCAGAAAATTTGTCTGCCAATGAATAAATTTGCAAATGTTCCTCAAACGGCATCTGCAAATTTATTCATTGTCAGACATTTGCAGAAACGTCAGAAAATGAAAAAAATTTGGTGATCTCCCAATGAATTTTGTGTACACACGATTGCCACATCTGCAAATTAATTTGTCTTCAAAATGATTGATGAACAAATTTTTCTGCAAATCAATTTGGTGTGTAGACGGTTGTCAGCTTGCGTGTACACGATTGCCAGATATCTACAAATTAATTGGCAGATATTTGTCTGCAAATTAGGAGCCAAAGCATTTGTCTGCAAATTAATTTGGTGTGTACACGATTGTCAGCCATTCGAGACAAATTTTTCTGTGACAGATCTGGCAATATTTGCAGATCTGGCAATCGTGTACACTTAGCTTAATGCGAGGAATTCCACACGATTTTTCCAGAAAGTCTTGGCTGGAATGGGTTCGAAAGTGAAGAGCTGAACTCACTCATTGAGCTACTGGGTGATCGCATCACCTTTTTAAAGAGATCGCGTGCGATGAAAGATACCTGGCTTCTCGGTCGCACACCCCAATCTTATGGATGGAGGAAGTTGCGGGACCGAGACAGATCGATCACCACGCAAAAGATCCGAGAGGATTGCCTGACGGCCTCTTTTTGGATTGCGCCCAAAGCGATTAGACGAAGGAAAAATTGTGTGAAGGATTTTTTTTATAAAGATCTACGAAAAGTAATTTTGTGTGCGATATTTTTTTTCTTTAATTTTTTTATTGAGTTGAAGATTTTTGTTCTACTGTGGAGAAAAGTTTTTTTTTTTTGAGGAAGGACTACGATAGCTGTTGTGGGAGTGGAAAAGCTAAGTATAGTGTTTTCTTTGTTTTTTAAGGATATTGTTTTTTTTGTTGTGCCCTTCATTTCTTTCTAATTTGTCCTTTTGACCTTCGCGTCAAAAGTGCGTTTTTCCCGGTACTACGGAAAGTGTTTAACCGTTTAGTTTTTATTCGAAAATTTTCTTGAAGTGATTTTTCTTGGTTGTTTTTTTTTTAATTTTGTTTAACAATTAATAATTTGTTTCTTTTTGTTTGCAATACATTTATCGAGAATTGACCGCCTGTCAATCACAATAATTCAATTTGTATTCTCTTTTTTATAAAAGATCCTGGTTTTTAATCCCGGCTTCGGCCAAGGTTTTCCAGGCAATAAAACATAATTTTAATTTCCCATCTGGAAAACAAAACCTTTCTTTCATTTTCTTGATTTGAAGACTAAGATTTGAAGACTAATTTTTCAGCTTCTGGTTTTGGTAAACATCCAGTAAAAAGTTTCCTGGCACCCACTTTAATCAATACGACTTGGAGAAATTCACCTCGTCGCCGTGTTTCGATATCATTTTGATATCAATTTTATTTCAATTTTATTGATCACCTCGATTAATAAAATTTTCACCTAATCGAAACCCCCCCTTAAGCTGAGCTACCGTGCTGGCAATACTTTTATTGCTACCTGTGGTGAATTCTTTCACCTGTTGACATATCAACTGAAGTTTCTCGTAAAGTGTCATAATAACTTTCGCGGCACATCGGCGGTGTGCAGTTTTGATTTTGCTTAATTTAAAATAATTTAAAAAAGAAAAGAATTTAATTCGCGTTCGGTCCTAGTTAATATTGGATTCGGAAATCCAATAGTGTTTAAATTATATATATTGTGATATATTCAATCAGTCGGTCGGTCGGTGGAAAAGTTCACAACACACCTAAGCACAATTAATTGTTTAATTTGTGTAATTTTTGGAAATTGATAGTATTTTTATTAAAATTGTAAGCAGAGGAGAAAGAGAATCCTCAAACAGAGAGCTCGGAGAAATGTTAGAAAGTGTTGTGCCTTTTATTTATAAAACATAATATTCTAAATTAAGCAATAAATTAGTTTTTGCTTACATTTTGCTAACAACAATTAAATTAAGCAATAAATTAGTTTTTGCTTACACTTTGCTAACAACAATTAACAAACCAGACATCAAATGAAAAATCCGCTACATTTCATAATATGCGGATATAGAATGAATGCGTTCATGTGAATAGAAGAATATCGCGCAGTATTACCGACACGTTACCGACATACACAGATTCAATTCGAATGAATAGCAGAATAGTGATTAGTGAAAATTCCCCCCGATAATTAGCAGAATAGGGCTGATATTTATATTATTTCATAAAATATTCGAAAAAACTACAAAAATTGATATATTTCACCAAAAATCACTTACAAAAATCTAAAAGAAACCCTTAACCATTTCTGCTTAAAGGGTTTTCAACAGAAAAAAAGTAAAACGGTTTGAAAGTAAGTTTGGTTCTTGTAGCGAATCTGTTGTCAAAGCAATTCTTTTATATCAAGTTCTTGAAATATATTAAAAAATATATAAATATTTTTGAAAACTTGTATTTTTAAAACTTCGTATGGAGTCGAAATCAGCAGTTATTTTGAGTTCTAACTTAAAAAACCGTTTTTGGTTGTTTTTAGCATTTTTAAAGGAGCATATTTTAAAAACCTGCTGTGATAGAAAAAATTTAAAGGCGAGATTCGAATTAAGGACATCTTAATCCTTTAAAAATGTATTCTTTTGCTTGTGCAACAGAAAAAAAAACGTTATTTTGTCGATAAACCAGTAATCACTAAAATTCAAATTAACTTTTTCTTAGATAGGCACTAATTTCTCGAGAAACATACTTTTTCAATGTAAATATTTTTTGTAACTGAAATTTCTAAAAATAAAAACAACCCCATGTTCCAGACAACTTTTTTTGTTGTATTTTTCTTTCATCAACATCAAAAAACAGTTGTTAGGGAAGTTCATCGCTCGCAAATCAAAATCCATTTGGATTATAACAAAATACCATTGACATAAAAAAGTATGTACTTACTCACTCCTTCCGGTACAAGCGCTACAAAAAGGAACCAAGAAAAATGTCTCTCCTTTCGAAGCGCGTCAAACGTCACCCATCTCTTATAGTATGAAGGTATGTACTGTACATTGTATATTATGTAGGCCTGCACTGCCAACTTCCATCTTTTCTTACAACTCATCATCCGTCCTTTCAAAATGTTTTACAATATTGTACATACCTACTTAATAAAAAAAATGTTTTAAAAATCCATCCTCGTGTCGTGTATATCCGCTGTCGGCGCGTGATTTGAATTTAGCAAACTCGTTATTTTATGTGTGGGTGTTTGCCATGTTACATAGATGAAAAGTTAGAGAAAACAAGTGAAGAAATAATAAGGTCGATCTTATAGTGACAGAGCTACTAAATATCATCCGAGAGTTCGACGACACGCATAAATGGCACGTCTGCCTTAAATTTCTTACAAAAATAATTATACATAAATAAACTATGTTTAATTTCCTGTTCCGGTTTTGCTAAAATATAAATAAACTAGCTTTTACCCGCGACTTCTTCCGCATTAGATAGTTTTTTTTGGATAGTAGTATGAAAAAACCTGAGCTGTACTTTTTTGTACGTATGTTTGAATTGTGCCGAGATGGGATGAGGCCGAGGCCATACTAAGTGTGATTGTCATAGGTTAGGCTAGGTTAGGTTAGGTTAATACATTTTCAGAAGAAGATATGTTACTGCAATACATTTGTATTTCCTTGGCCAGAAAGTAAAGTTTTTTTTTCCAAATTTACATCTGCAACTTTCCGAGTTTACCCCTGCGCTTTATTTATTGTTATTGCAAATTCTGCTTTTAGAGGAAACTGCACTCTTTTAAACTGAACATTTTAGTTTTACTTAAAGACTAAAAGGAACCAAAATAAATAGAAATTAAGTAGGTATTGTATACCGTTTATTATTTTAAAACTAAAAAATAAACACGTATTAATATTAAAAGAAATACGCAGATGAACTAAATAAACTAACTTAAAACTACCTACCTACTTCTGGTAAATTAAATGATCAAAGACGAACCGAGTAAATCATTAAGTATTAAAGAAACAATTACATTTACACCTGCCTCGTCTACCGCGTGCGACCCCCGCCCGTGCACTCGCCCCGCGCCACAGCCGAAACAGAATTATCAGAAGTAAAAGACAGACCCATTGAATTATTTGTTATACATATGTACATGGCTCGTGTTTGGCGATGAAAGGTTGAGCATAGCAAAGTTTAGGTTTAAAATTATTATGTGTGGAACTTGAGCCACAGTTTGTGTCTAACGTTTAGAGCTTGAGACACATGGCGCGCGAAGCCCTCGTTAATATACGTGTATGATATGTTTAACATGTTCGACAACTTATTTCATAAGGGTTGGGAATGCGTTGTTTTCCCGTAATACCAATTTTATCCAAGTATTATTCAAATCTTTGGTAATTTAGGAGTGAAAGCGATCAGATTCCCCAGAAAGTAATTTTTCCCATGGGAATGCGTTGTTTTCCCAAGGTCAAAAGTAACTCATGTCCTTTCTTAAGTCTCAAACTATCTCCTTACCAAATTTCATTTAAATCTGTTCAGTAGTTTAAGCGTAAAAGCGATCGACCCACCTGAATTTTCCTATGGGAATGCGTATGCCTATGTCCTTTCTCGGGTATCAAAATATCTCCATACCAAATTTCATGCAAATTGGTTCAGTAGTTTAGGCGTGATTGAGTAACAGACAGACAGACAGAGTTACTTTCGCATTTATAATATTATATATATATATATATATATATATATATATATATATATATATAATATATAATATATAATATATAATATATAATATATATATATATATATATATATATATATATATATATATATATATATATTATATATTATATATTATATATTATATCTTATATATATATATATATATATATATATATATATATATATATATATATATATATATATATATATATAATATTATAAATGCGAAAGTATATATATATATATATATATATAGTATATAGTATATAGTATATAGTATATAGTATATAGTATATAGTATATAGTATAAGTATAGTATAGATTAATGTTGCTTTCATACCGATATTTGTCATACCTTAACTGTAGGTTAAACAGTTGTACGAATGATGTGATTACAGTGAATCTTTGTCTAGTTCTATTTTCGTATAGGGCTAAGAATTTGTTTTCGTTGATTTTTAATTAATAAATAAATTTAATACTAAGTTTTATTCAACAAAATAAATATTTAAAGTTTTTTCTATCCTTTTGATTTTATATGAACTCAAATCTGCCATCTGAAAACTGTTTTTTAAAAATAAAAATTCTACAATGTTTATCAAAGTGTTCGGGGTTAGTAGAGTTCTTAAGAACTTCACCCTTAACAGATTAATAAATTCAGAACCGACAGATGTGTCCAAAAACAAAAAGTATATCGTTGGCCTAAGAAATGTATGTCTATAACGGGTTATTACCGGTTCACACTTTTTCGACTTTTCTTAATAAAGTTTTGACCCACTTTGGGTGGTTTTTTTACCATAACAATTTAAAAAAAGGTGAAAATTTTCGTTTACCCAAAATTTCTCAGGAATCAATAACGCTATCGACTTGAATTAAATTTTATCTATATACTAGCTGACCCGACAAACGATGTTTCCTCATATAAATAATTTCTAGAGTATATTTTGCTAGAAATAAATAACTTATTGTAAGTGTGTAAGGATGTGGTATATAAGTGGGAGAGGTATAGAGCACTTTAAATGGTGACAAAATATTAAAATAACAAATCACAAACAAATTTTTTTTTATTTGTTAAAATTAATTTTTTTAAATTATATACATATCGCTAATTATGACAATACTACAAAAAAACAATATCAATCCCTTAATGCAACAGAGTGTACAATACTTGTTGTGATCCCATCTTTCGTCAATACAAACCAACTGGATGGTTTGCCAACTTGAGAGCACGCCACGTATTGTCCATGTGAAAAACTTGAAGTGCTCAAATCTAAGCCGCAGACAGACATCGTTTGGCCTTATTGATAGTCATTGCAAATGCCTATGTAAGTGGAAATTGAAGGCGTTTGAATTGAATTGGCACATCTGTGGGTATAATAGGGATTCGCGGCAATAATATATTTTCACCTCGGAATTTTTCATTAAGAATTATGGCTTCGATAACATTTTTCATTAATTTTTTAATTACTAATCGCGTGCCGTTGCACAACCGGAGATCCAACCTTCAGTTGTAAATTATGGGGTGGCATGCCTGGTGAATCCAATGAGTTCAAAAAACTCAGTTGGATAGTTGGATAGTTTACAGCTTTGGTAGCATCACAAACTGTATCAATAGATTTGTATGACACCAAATCTCCTGGTTACAAATGTTGTATCTTGAGATTTAATTCGTTGACATCCACATTTTTTACTGCTAAAATTGCTCTTTCTGCCTGCCACTCATGATTTGTATATTGTCTGTGTACATCGGGAAATACCTGGCCAATAAGAGCATCTTGTAAATCAATAATCTTGCAGAAATCGATCGGTAATTTTATGCATCCAGTTTCATCTGTAGTAACTTTTGCGTCGCCTATATCTAACAGTTGTTTTGAGAATGTTTCAGCGGAGGGATCTTGAAGCATTTGAACACGCATATTTACTTTCAGTTGTACTTTTTCAACATTACGCCGCAGGGGCGATGATTTTAAGCACGCGTTGATATCATCAGCGTACGTTGAACGCGGAATAACGGGAAGTGTTTGTCAGGAATCACCTGAAAGGAGTAACAGAGTGTCGCCAAATAGTCTGTCGTTGTTTTTTATATCTTTCAATGTCCTATTCAACGCCTCAAGCACTGTTTCTGCACTGTGGCCATGGATGATTGTTTTTTAATATTTCATGGGTTATTTTGAATATTTAGTGACAGTTTAACACCGAATGAGCTGTTCTGCCTTCATCCAATAAAGTTGCCGCAATGCCAGAAGATGCAACAGCCAATGCGATACCATTATTTGTTCATATTTTAGCAAAAATTATCGAAATAAGGATTGTTTTACCAGTTCCACCTGGGTGCATCCAAAAAAGAATCAACCTTGTCCTGTCGAAACTGCGAGCATGATTTGGTCATAAATGGTTCTTTGTTCTTCATTCATTAGTGGGACATTGCGAGCAACAATCGCTGTCATTTCTCTATGCTTTATTGTACATAGCGTCACTGAATACTATTGTAAGATCGTTGCACCGTGTACGATGTTAATGCAATTAAACCATAGCACTTAGGAATATAAAAAATAGAATAAAGAACTATCGAATGTATGTATATGCAAAATTTTATTGAAATTGGTTAAGCCGTTTCGGAGGAGTATGTCAACTTACACTGTGACAGGAAAGATAATAACGTGATACCAAACAAATATATTTTTGGAAAAAAATCCAATTAACGGTTTTTTTATAAATCAAAAAAAAAAAACTCAAACAAAATATTTGTCACCTCGAATATTTTACGAACAAAAAATGATTTTATCTCCAAAATAATATTGTGCAATAAAGAATAACGTTTTTGACATCTGGTAAAATTTTGAGAAAAAAAAATTGCTTTTAAACTGTAGGAAGGAATTAAACAAAATCTGCCACACTAACCAGGTAAAGCTCTGCTGGGTTCCCGGACATAGCAATATAGAAGGGAATGATATAGTAGATGAACTAGCCAGGAAAGGGTCAGAAGCAGACACAAGTAGTAGCGACCATTCAGTCAGGGGACCACTCGTCCCGATTGGGGTACTCAAGAGGAAGAGAGACCTTAGACTGAAAGAGAAAATCAACAACTCCTGGAAATCCAGGGACGATTGCGCAATCTCTAGAAGTTTATGGCCTAACACAAATGAAAAGGAAACTCGGTATATTCTATCGCTGAGTGAAAAGAACATTAAAATCTTGATAAGTGTACTAACAGGTCATTGCGCCATTGTCACAATGGCTAACAGGATAGGGGCATTTGCACCCGATTTTTGTAGGAGCTGTGAAGATGAGGAGGAAATAGAAACCATTAAACAACTGGATGGTTTGCCAACTTGAGAGCACGCCACGTATTGTCCATGTGAAAAACTTGAAGTGCTCAAATCTAAGCCGCAGACAGACATCGTTTGGCCTTATTGATAGTCATTGCAAATGCCTATGTAAGTGGAAATTGAAGGCGTTTGAATTGAATTGGCACATCTGTGGGTATAATAGGGATTCGCGGCAATAATATATTTTCACCTCGGAATTTTTCATTAAGAATTATGGCTTCGATAACATTTTTCATTAATTTTTTAATTACTAATCGCGTGCCGTTGCACAACCGGAGATCCAACCTTCAGTTGTAAATTATGCGGTGGCATGCCTGGTGAATCCAATGAGTTCAAAAAACTCAGTTGGATAGTTGGATAGTTTACAGCTTTGGTAGCATCACAAACTGTATCAATAGATTTGTATGACACCAAATCTCCTGGTTACAAATGTTGTATCTTGAGATTTAATTCGTTGACATCCACATTTTTTACTGCTAAAATTGCTCTTTCTGCCTGCCACTCATGATTTGTATATTGTCTGTGTACATCGGGAAATACCTGGCCAATAAGAGCATCTTGTAAATCAATAATCTTGCAGAAATCGATCGGTAATTTTATGCATCCAGTTTCATCTGTAGTAACTTTTGCGTCGCCTATATCTAACAGTTGTTTTGAGAATGTTTCAGCGGAGGGATCTTGAAGCATTTGAACACGCATATTTACTTTCAGTTGTACTTTTTCAACATTACGCCGCAGGGGCGATGATTTTAAGCACGCGTTGATATCATCAGCGTACGTTGAACGCGGAATAACGGGAAGTGTTTGTCAGGAATCACCTGAAAGGAGTAACAGAGTGTCGCCAAATAGTCTGTCGTTGTTTTTTATATCTTTCAATGTCCTATTCAACGCCTCAAGCACTGTTTCTGCACTGTGGCCATGGATGATTGTTTTTTAATATTTCATGGGTTATTTTGAATATTTAGTGACAGTTTAACACCGAATGAGCTGTTCTGCCTTCATCCAATAAAGTTGCCGCAATGCCAGAAGATGCAACAGCCAATGCGATACCATTATTTGTTCATATTTTAGCAAAAATTATCGAAATAAGGATTGTTTTACCAGTTCCACCTGGGTGCATCCAAAAAAGAATCAACCTTGTCCTGTCGAAACTGCGAGCATGATTTGGTCATAAATGGTTCTTTGTTCTTCATTCATTAGTGGGACATTGCGAGCAACAATCGCTGTCATTTCTCTATGCTTTATTGTACATAGCGTCACTGAATACTATTGTAAGATCGTTGCACCGTGTACGATGTTGATGCAATTAAACCATAGCACTTAGGAATATAAAAAATAGAATAAAGAACTATCGAATGTATGTATATGCAAAATTTTATTGAAATTGGTTAAGCCGTTTCGGAGGAGTATGTCAACTTACACTGTGACAGGAAAGATAATAACGTGATACCAAACAAATATATTTTTGGAAAAAAATCCAATTAACGGTTTTTTTATAAATCAAAAAAAAAAACTCAAACAAAATATTTGTCACCTCGAATATTTTACGAACAAAAAATGATTTTATCTCCAAAATAATATTGTGCAATAAAGAATAACGTTTTTGACATCTGGTAAAATTTTGAGAAAAAAAAATTGCTTTTAAACTGTAGGAAGGAATTAAACAAAATCTGCCACACTAACCAGGTAAAGCTCTGCTGGGTTCCCGGACATAGCAATATAGAAGGGAATGATATAGTAGATGAACTAGCCAGGAAAGGGTCAGAAGCAGACACAAGTAGTAGCGACCATTCAGTCAGGGGACCACTCGTCCCGATTGGGGTACTCAAGAGGAAGAGAGACCTTAGACTGAAAGAGAAAATCAACAACTCCTGGAAATCCAGGGACGATTGCGCAATCTCTAGAAGTTTATGGCCTAACACAAATGAAAAGGAAACTCGGTATATTCTATCGCTGAGTGAAAAGAACATTAAAATCTTGATAAGTGTACTAACAGGTCATTGCGCCATTGTCACAATGGCTAACAGGATAGGGGCATTTGCACCCGATTTTTGTAGGAGCTGTGAAGATGAGGAGGAAATAGAAACCATTAAACACCTGCTCTGTGACTGTCCGAACCTCCAAACCAGCCGACTCCGTCATTTCGGAAACAGGTTTGTTGGAGAACTGGATGATCTAGCACAGGTCTCAATGGCAAACATGAGGAAATTCATAGATAGCACAGGCTGGTTCGTTAACGAGCCAGTCTACGTTAATCGGTAAAATTGAGAAGCATCAATGCTAACTTTTACTTTTTTTACAGGGGATCACAATGGACCAATAGGCCCCCGTGTACGCAACAACTTCATGGTGTGCACACCCCTTATAACCTAACCTAACCTATCAGTTTGAAGCTAATATTTTTGATTTTTGAAAAGATATTTGAGTGGAAAGTAATTTTTTACAAAATTTTAGATGTTTTTTTTTAGGTTTTTATTTTTTATAAATTTTTCAACAGTTTAAAACTGCTTTTGCAGTCGATACCCAGCTCTCGCGGAATACAGTCCTCTTTCTGATACAGTGCGCTAGTAAACCGCGATTTTGTGTAACCTTTAATACTTCACAATATTTTCCCTTTCCCCCTTACCAAATCTAATACATTTTGTAAACACATAGTAAAAAGCTACACACGTCTTATCTGAAAGCCACCATGGCAAACGACCCCGGCTCCCGCCAAAATTTTTGGAGTTCTCTTGACCCCGACATCAAGAGTCCGCGTAGAAAAAAACCAAACACCCAGAACTGTAATGACTTTCGGCTTAACACACTACGAATCCACTAAAAAATCTCCATGCCCCAAATTTCTAATTATAAAAAACAAAGACCAAACTAAACCTCTTAACCAACTTAACATTTTTCTCGTTACAAAAGCGATGTCAGGGCTTATTAACGACCCATTTAAGGTGAGTTTTACTAACGATGGCAATATTCTCCTTTTAACGAAAAATAATAACCAAGCAAACACACTTCTCAAAAAGAAAACTCTTTCAAATTTATGTGAAATCGAAGTTTCCTTACACCCTACCCTCAACACTTCTTGTGGAGTAATATTTTCCCCTGAACTGAAAAACCTATCAGAGAAAGAAATCATTGAAGGTCTAGCAGACCAATTTGTTACCGAATGCAAAAAAATTACAAAATTCGTAGACGGGAAAGTGATCAACACTCCTCTTCATATACTATCATTTAATTTATACGAACTCCCTTCTGAAATTAAAATAGGCTTCTTAAACACCAAAGTTGAACCATATGTACCGAAACCGATGCAGTGCAAAAACTGTTATCGTTTTGGTCATACCAAAAAGCATTGCAAATCAACTGTCCAAACTTGTGACGTATGCAGCTCAGCGGTCCACGAGCCGGAGCAATGTAAACAGGTCTTATGTGTCAACTGTCAACACGAACACACAGCCACTCACAAAAAATGTCCAGCAAAAATCAGAAGAACGCAAATTCTAGAAATCAAAACAACAAAAAAAATAACATACCAAGCAGCCAGCAAATATATACAAGAAAACCCCCTTCAATTCCCAGAACCCCTAGCCGACAATATTCCAAAAGAAGATCTGAAAACAGTACTCGAGCAGAGGAAAAAAAGAGACAGATCTCTTCAGCGCACGGGACAAACTAATACTAAAGAAAACGAAACTAATATGGATACAACTGAACATACACTCACAACTCCACTTCCAACACAACAGTCAAATAAAGAACAAAACATAATCACTACCAATAACACTCATATAGAAACAAACAGCACTAATCTAAACATTAACCTCAACAACACACAAACCAACTCCACATCAACAACTAATTTTAACTCAGAAAATACTCAATTTAACACTTTAAACTTAATTAACTCATCTAAATATCCAAACGTCAAAAAATAAAAATTTCCACTCATTGAATTTATTTATTTAAACTCAATCGAGTGCATTTAGCATTCATTATGGGCCTCAAAATTCTTCAATGGAATTTACAGGGTTACCATAATAACTATGTAGACCTCGAACTTTTAATTAATAATACCTCCCCCGGTATTATTGCCCTTCAAGAAACTCACTGCCCTTACGGTTGCAGTGCTTTCACCCCCAAACAATTTAATTCATACTTCAAAAATCATCAAAATATCACCACAAAAAAAAAAACGGCATCGCGCTGCTGATTAGGAAAGACATTCCACACACAATAATTGATTTAAACTCAAACTTACTAGTCTTAGCCATAGAGATTAATTTAAAGCACAAATTTACATTGATTAATACCTACCTGCATGAAAATGATATCGTTACGGCGGATATTCTCCTTGATTTAACTAAAAATATAAGCGGTGAATTTATGCTACTAGGTGACTTTAACGCTTGGAACCCATTATGGGGTTCTCCTAAACATGACAGTAGAGGTAAAGAAGTTGAATCTTATATTCTAAGGTCGAACGCAATTTTGTTAAACGACGGATCACCTACGCACATTTCCACTCATGGGTCCTTAACACATATTGATTTAACCCTATGCTCTCCACAACTCGCATCTTTGTCTAAATGGAACACCTTTGTGGACACATATTCCAGCGACCACCTCCCAATAACTATACAGGTAACCAACATGTACACTTCGAATGAACAAAATAAGTTCACTCCGAAATTCAAATTGAAATTGGCAAACTGGGAAGCCTTTAGCCATTTGATTCTTGATCAACTAGAGAAACGCCCCGTATCCAGCAATGTAAATAAGGAAGCTGCGAACATTCACAAATCAATGATATATGCTGCTAACTCCTCGATTCCCTAAACTAAGCCGAAGAAAAAACAAAATGTTTTTTGGTGGAATAACCAATTAAAAACACTCCGCGATAGGAAACAGAAAGCTTTTCATGAGTTTCAACGGCATCCTACATCCGATAATTTCATTAACTATAAAAAATTGAGAGCTCTTTTCAAACGCAAATGTAAATTGTCCAAATCGGAAGCCTATGAAGAATTTACCTCCACAATTAACCCCAACATTCCCACGCAACAAATATGGTGTAATATCAGAAAAATGTCTAGTGCTTATAATCCACATTCAATAAGATTAACAGAAACAGACCGTGGCGTCGTATCCGAGGTCAAACTTATTACAGAACTGTTTGCTGAAAGTTGGGCAACCTATTCCAAAGACACAAACTATCACCCCACATTCAGAGAAGAAAAACAGGAAGCACAAACTATCATCGACAACCTTCCTCAAACATGTGCAAGTGCGAAAAAAATTGAATTCCCGATCTCAACTTCCGAACTTCACTTTACACTGTGCTCGCTTAAAGGGACAACCCCATCTCTCGACAGAATATCCTACCCAATGGTAAAACATCTACCTGAATCTTCCAAATCTCGACTATGCATGCTATATAATAACATTTTTTCTTCTGGGATTCACCCTCAAATTTGGAAAACTTCTACAATCCTACCAATTCCTAAACCAAAACGCCCCCCTAGTAAAATAGAGAGCTATCGCCCGATTTCGCTCCTCCCCTGCCTGAGCAAAGTGCTAGAAAAAATAATTTCAAAAAGACTGATTTGGTTTCTTGAGCAAAAAAATTTAATAAACAAATCCCAAGTGGCTTTTAGACCAAGAAAAGGTACTCTAGACGCACTGCTTCATATGGATTACACAATCTCAAATATTCTTGCCACACGAAACCATGGCTCTCTAGTAGCCATCGATTTTGAAAGAGCCTTTGAAAGGATCGGAGCTCACACAATTCTTAATCAGCTAAAAGAATGGCAACTAGGTCCGAAAATGATTAGATTTATACAAAATTTTCTCAACAATCGCAAGTTCCGAACCAGGGTTAACAATGAGTATTCCCAAATACATCCAATGGAGAATGGAATTCCTCAGGGATCACCGCTATCGGTGATTCTATTCATAATTGCGTTCAACAATATCAGTACGATCATCAATACTGAGAAACTACTTGACCATGGTCTATACGCTGACGATCTCATAATAATTGCCAAGATAAAAGACCACGTCCTCATAGAAGACGCTTTCATAAGAGTTCTAAATAAAATCAAAAGTTGGACAGAGTCGTCTGGAGCGAAGCTATCTTTAGAAAAAAGCAAACAATTGCATTTGTGCCGCAAGACAAGTTGTAAAAATGAACTAACTATCTTGGGTCTTACTATCAAATCAATAAATCGTATCGATGGTTTTCACATATACTTAAACTGAAAAACTCCCTCATACTCCACCTGAATATCATCAAATATTTTTGCGGAAAAAAGAGTGTTGTGCATATCAACACGATATTAAATCTAGTGCAAGCCCTAATTCTTTCTAAAATTGACTATGCACTCCCAATTTATGGCAACTGCTCCAAGACCAATTTAAAAAAACTAAAACCACCCTACCATGCCGCAATTCGAATTGCGTTAAATGCATATCGCACTACTCCAGTTTTTAACATGCTCGCCGAATCCGGTTTTCCCTCTTTAGAAAATCGTATTAAATTTGCCACAGCCAAAACTATACCAAAGCTTCTTACCTCTCAAGGTTCACTTATACAAAAAGATCTTAAACTCACGCTAAGAAGAAAAACCAAACCAAAGATAGAAAATGCAATATACCGAGCAATACAAATAGCAAGTGAACTTCACATTGGAATGAATTATATTAATCCAAAGCCAGGCCCTTATCCGCCTTGGTGTCTTAAAAATGATAGCATCAACATAACTCTTGCTGCATATCAAAAATCCTCACTGGATCCTGCCATCTTCAGACAGCTTTACAATGAACTTGCACATCACCTTGCCTCGAACAATTTTGCCTTTTTGTATACTGACGGCTCAAAAATAAACAACACCCCGGCATACGCAGTCGTTGATCAGCGAGGAAATACGGTTCAAGCAAATGCTCTTATTGAACTCAGCTCAATATTTACAGCAGAATCCGCTGCCATAATTAGTGCCATTGAGTTTGCAGAAAAGAAACGTGGTAAATTCTGTATTTTCTCAGATAGCCTCTCCACGTTAAAGGCAGTTCTAAACTTAAATAATAACCAAGTTCCGATTACAACGATTCGTAACAAATTATCTCAATACCCCAAAAAACTTAAATTAGCCTGGATTCCAGGCCACATAGGCATAGCAGGTAATGAAGCAGCTGACCTTGCTGCCAAGCAAGCTACCAACTCGTCGTATCCAGTCTCAAATATCTACAGCACCAACGATATCCGAGCTTATATTACGTCATTTTTGAATGAAACGAACATCCAAACTTTAACAGGTATAAATAATTATTATTCAAACCTCATTAACCCTCTGTGCATTCCAGCCAAATATCCACCACAACTATCACGAAAAGAAACCACAGCCATTTTGAGACTAAGACTGGGCCACACCCGCCTCACTCATCAGCACCTACTTGATCGTAACCTCAGAAATGACTCCTGCTCCTACTGCAACAACCCAGCAAAAATGACAATCGAACATCTTCTAACCATCTGCCCTATCTTTCAATCAAACCAAAACGGTCTCGCCTTACTAGAACTAATCAAAAACCCTACATTTGATAATTGCATCAAAATACTTGCATTTTTAAAAAAGATTAATTTAATTTCAAAATTATAATTTTAAATATTTATATATCCAACGAAAATCTATTTTCTTTTTTACATATATGTATGTACAAATTTAAAAACAAAAGCTGATGGCTTCAAATGTTAACGCTTTTTACTAATTATTTTCTGTAATTTTACATTACTTTAAATAAACTTATAATAATAGGTAATAATAATAATAAAACTGCTTTTGATCTTATGGTCTCACTGGCTAAGGCTTTGATAGCAGCCTGGCTGTCCACGAAAAAAGTAATCTCCGAAGAGCTTAGCTTTTCGTGATGTGCCAATTCGGCTGCTTTTCCAATGGCAAAGATCTCGGCCTGAAAGACACTACAGTCAGCTGGGAGTTTATACGACGCTCTGATGTTGAGAGATTGGCAAAACACTCCAGCACCTGTTCCTGATTCCATTTTTGAACCGTCAGTGTAGAAAGGGATACCCTGTTTACTTATAAGTGAATTGGGATCCCAACCCTGTCTTTCTGGTATGAAAATAGAAAATTTCCTATCGAAATCTAGTAAAGGGGGATGTAATCGGTGGTCTCCCTCAGTCCTGGAATCGTGTCATATCTTTGTAAGATTGACCCGTGGCCATAAGTGCTGTGCCTCCAAAAATTCAATTCTCTTAAACGAATTGCAGTTTTGGCTGCCGTGCACTTTGTGAACTCATCCAGAGCCGGGAGGTCCAACATCATTTCCAATCCAGCTTGTGGTGTGGATCTTTGAGCCCCTGTTATTCCTATACAGGCTAGTCTCTGTACCTCATTCAGGTTCTTGAGATAGCTTGATTTTTCCACCGCCTTCCACCATACAATAGAGCCATAGGTAAGAATGGGTCTGACAATCGCTGTGTACATCCATTGGATGACTTGCGGTCGCATACCCCAACGTACACCGAAGGTCTTTTTGCATGTGTAGAATGCACATAGTGCTTTTTTATTCTTTCCTCAGTATTACGCTTTAATGTAAGCTTGGAGTCAAGGATTACTCCTAGAAATTTAGCTTCCTTAGAAAGTTTTAGAGGAATACCATTTGGTTTGGGAGGGTTGAAGCCCTCAAGTTTCCGTTTCTTCGTGAACAAATCTAGCTCTGTCTTGGTGGGGTTGACCCCGAGACCGTTCTTTGTTGCCCAAGAAGATAAATCCTTTAATGCATTTTCCATAATGTTTTCGATGATGGTAAGAAACTTGCCTGATACCAAAACCACTATGTCATCTGCATATGCTACTATTTTAATGCCCTGATCTTTGAACTTTGTGAGAATTTTGTTGACTACGAGGATCCAGAGCAGGAGTGAGATGACTCCTCCCTGTGGTGTGCCTCTAGTAACTGTTTTCTCGATAGTGCTAACTCCTATTTGAGAGTTGATAATTCTGCCATTTAACATGGTGGAGATCCAATCGACAATGACAGATTCAACCCCAACTTCAACTAAGGCAGTCTTGATCGATTCCGTTTTAACGTTATTAAACGCACCCTCGATATCAAGAAATGCTGCCAGGGTATATTCTTTATGTTCAAGACTTTTCTCAATATGTGAAACTACTTCATGCAGAGCAGTCTCCACTGATTTACCTTTAAGGTAAGCGTGTTGGTAGTTGCACAAATTGTTTTCGTTGAGAAGTTCTCTAACATGTTGATCAATTATCCTCTCCAGTGTCTTAAGGAGAAACGAAGAGAGACTTATTGGTCTATAATCCTGAGCGGTCGAGTGAGTCGGTTTCCCTGCTTTTGGGATAAAGACTACCTTGACCTTTTTCCAGCTATTAGGGACGTATCTAAGTTTAATACAACTTATGAAGATTACCCTAAGCCACGGAGTTATTACTTTGAGAGCATTTTGAAGAAGAGCTGGAAAAATCTCGTCTGGTCCCGCTGATTTATAGGGTTTGAACGAGTTTATTGCCCAGATAATCTTTTGCTCAGTAATAATCTGATTTAGTTCTAAATTTGATTCCGTGTGAGTAAAATCCAGCGTGTTCGATTGCAAGCAATCAGAACTTTCTGGGTTTTTACAACCGGGGAAATGAGTTTCCATGAACAGTTCAAGCGTTTCTAGGCTCGAGTTCGACCATGATCCATCAGGGTGTTTTATGTACCCCGGGATCGTGGGATTAATGGCCAGGGTTCTACAGAGCCTTGCCACCTCGCTTGTTTTTTCAATGGATTCACAATGTTTAGCCCACGAATCCTTTAACTCTTTGGTGTAAGTGTTAAGTGCGGCTCTATAAGACTTTAAGTCCTCTTCTAATTTAGTCAGTTTAGCTTTATTGAAAAGTTTTCTAACCTCTGTTCTACGTTTCTTTAGTACACCATTCCACCAGGGTGGGTTAGTGGAGTTATTGGAACGAGATAAAGGGCAGTGTTTTTCAAAAGACATTCTCATTTTGCTAGACAAGTTTTGGACAACAGTGTCAATGGTTGAAGTGCTTAGACTTGTATTGTCCTCTGGTGGATCAATACAGTCTTTCATCCATTTTTCGTACTCTGTCCAATTCGTTCTAGTTGGGTTCCTGTAAGGTTTCTTTTCAGTAAGGTTCCTGTTTATAGAGAAGAGTATCCTAAAGTGATCCGAAAAAGATTCTTTAGGTGAGACTCTCCAGTCTTCAACTGAAATTTTACTATTATTGCTACTAAGAGTCAAATCTATGATTTCCTCCCTGTTTTTGTTTCGAAAGGTAGGGTGATTGCCCCTATTGCATAACGATAAATTAGAACAGAGAATATTGTAATGTGTATACACTCTTTACCTCTTTTAATATCGGATTAATAGGAGAACTAGCTTCTTTAAACATCGAGAAACATCTAGTGGCTAAGAGGGGAACTCAATTCATTCAGCGCATACAAGAACCTCGAAAGGGGCAACATCTAGTGGAGAGGAGAACTAGCTTCGTTAAGCATCTAGTGATGAAGAGGAGAACTTCGTTAAGCATCGAGAACAACCTCGTAGATTCTCGAACCGATTTGAGGTATATAAATAGGCGCTCGGAAGCGAAGCGGATTATTATTGGTTGTAAACTGCGATAAGTTAAGACTGTGTATAAAAAGTAATAATTGAAAGTAAAGACTGTGTTTGAAACGTAATAATTGAGTGTTCAATAAATAAGTGGAACAATTTAAATAAAGTAAAAATCGTGTTTTATTTGCGAATAAGTTTTAATTGTCGGACCAAGCCGAATATTACATTGGTGTCAGAATAAGGGATTAAAACTTATTGAGAATAAAAACAGTGAGTGAACTATTTTGTGTGAAGTAGTGAAGTTAAAAATAAAAAAAAAAAAATGAGTAAAGTTTTGAAAGACTTAACTGTCCCTGAGCTAAAGGCCGAACTAAGCAAACGTGGCTTAAGTGGGACAGGCGTTAAAACCGAACTCGTTAAACGGCTGCAGGAATATCTGGAGCAGCAACATGAAGACCCAGATACGTTTGCTTTCGAATTAGAAGCAAAAGTGGAAGAGGTAAATGCAAATGTTGCCTTATCTAACATGATGTCACTTCTTTTAACCAAATTTGAAGAGAATGAAAAGAATGCCCTGAAAGAACAGCAGAACGTGCTTAAACAACTAGAAGCTCAAAGAAGTGACCAAAAACAAGAACAGCAGAATGTTCTCAAACAACTAGAAGCCCAAAGGAATGATGTCCTCAAACAACTAGAAGCCCAAAGGAATGATGTCCTGAAACAACTAGAAGCCCAAAGAAGCGACCAAAAGCAAGAACAGCAGAATATTCTAGAGCGATTCGACGAACAAAGAAATCTTTTAGAAGACAGGTTTGCGGACTTCGAAGAGAAAATCAAAACTGTCGACGAGCGACAAAATGCACGTTTCGAGAAAATTGACGAACAAATTGAAACCATCACAAATGAACTAGAAAAAGTACGAAAGATGAAAGCTCGAGAACCTTCTGGTGAGTGCTCAAGGAAGAGAGAAGTGAATCCTCCAAGCTTTGATGGTCAGATTCCGTGGCCAATCTACAAGAAACAGTTTGAAGCAGCAGCGTTAACAAACGGCTGGGACGATCAGGAAAAATGCATTGCTCTTACGCTTGCTTTAAGAGGATCTGCTGCGGAACTGCTACAAACCATCCCAGCAGAAAAGAGTGGTGACTTCACAGTTCTGGTAAATGCAATCGAACAGCGGTTTGGGAATAGCCACATGGCAGAAGTCTTCCGAGTTCAGCTTAACAATAGGACACAAAAAAGAGGTGAAACTCTGCAGCAGCTTCAGGCAGATATTGAGCGATTGGTTCACCTGGCATATCCAACAGCTGGTAACGAGATATTAAATCAACTTGCTGTTGAAGCCTTTGTGAGAGCTGTGGGCGACATAAATCTCCAAAGGGCTATCCGCACTGCTGGAAAGCGAACACTACCAGAAGCATTGGCTTTCGCTCTGACGATGGAAGCTGCAGAACAAGCTTCCCAAACCGTGCATCGCGTAAGAGAAATAGAAGTCCAAGAATGTTCTTGTCAGAAGGCTACTGTGGAAAGGAGTCAGCGAGACGGACCAGCACGATGCTGGAACTGCAATAAGAGTGGGCATCTACAGCGACAGTGCAGATTACCACGAAGAAGAACCACATGCCAACACTGTGGAAATAGAAGTAATTCAACCGTTCAAAGCAACACCAACAACGTTGCTTCCGAAGTTGTTTCCCACCCCAGAAAACGAATAAGAACCAACTTCGAGGGGCAGAATCTGGTTTCTGGTATCGATGGCCCCAGAAACAGCATCCAGGTTTCTCAAACGAAACGTGACAACAAGAGTCTGATCGTGGAAGCAAGTATAAACGGCAACAAATGTGTGGCTACCATTGACACCGGTGCCACGGCGTCCATCATACGGCAAGACCTCGTTAAGAAGGCATGGCTCCACAACACCAACAGCTATCGTCTAAGGACTGCAACAGGAGAGGCCGCAAAAGTTTATGGTGAGGTACGTCTTAAGATCCGGATGGCAGAGTTGGAATTCTCTCACCTGTTCCTGGTAGCAGATATATGCGACGAGTGCATTGTCGGCGTCGATTTCATGAAAGATCACGGAGTGATATTGGACATCGGAAATCAAGTCCTGAAATATCGAAATATGGAGATTCCGATGATCTATGGGACCAACTCATATGAGACCTCGTCATCTGTGAAAGCCGTCATCAAAGAAGATCTCACTTTGCCTGCTTCTTCAGAGGTATTCGTGTGGACGAAATTGAACGGTAAGCCTGGCAGCCATCGATATCTCATGGTCGAACCAGCATCTGCAAAGTCCTCCCAAAACGTCACCATTGGGAAGACTCTTGTGAGACCTTTAAAGAACATGGTTCCGGTACGAATACTGAACATCAAGCCGTATGAAGTTAAGCTTAGAAAAGGTGAGATTGTCGGACAATGCGAATCTGTATCAGCGATAACAAGGATCAACGAAGAAGAGTCAAGGCAATCCTTGAAGTCCGAAGAGCTGAAATCCATAAAGACGAACATTCTCAAGTCATCTTATCTTGGCCACCAACAACGAAGAACTGCAGAAGGTCTCCTCGAAGAATTTGCAGACATCTTTTCGTCATCGAAAGGGAAATATGGCAGAACGCAACTGGTGCAACATCGAATCAATACCGGGGATGCAAGGCCGATTCGTCAACCTGCAAGACGCCTTCCACTAGCCAAACAAGGTGAGGTTGAAGAACTGATAACCACCATGAAGGAAGAAGGTCTGATCGAAAACTCTAAAAGCCCTTGGGCGTCTCCAGTGGTCCTGGTAAAGAAGAAAGACGGATCAACCCGCTTTTGCGTAGACTATCGAAGGTTGAATGATGTGACCAAGAAGGATAGCTACCCTCTGCCTAGGATCAGTGATACTCTGGACGCAATGGAAGGAGCACAATGGTTCTCAACTTTGGACTTGAAAAGTGGTTACTGGCAAGTCGAAATCCATCCTGAAGACAAAGAAAAGACAGCATTCTCAACAGGAAACGGATTGTGGCAGTTCAAAGTGATGCCTTTTGGACTTTGCAATGCTCCAGCGACTTTTGAGCGCCTAATGGAATGCGTCCTGCAAGGACTCACATGGAAATCTTGCCTGGTCTATTTAGATGACGTCATAGTATACGGGAAAACATTTGACGAACACTGCACAAATCTGAGAGCCGTGTTTCAAAGACTTCGAGAAGCCCACCTCAAGCTTAACCCAGAGAAGTGTTCACTCTTCAAGACCGAAGTGAAATATCTGGGACATATCATCTCATCCCAAGGAGTAAAAACGGATCCTGATAAGGTTGACACCGTGAAGAATTGGCCAACACCACAGGACAAACACCAACTCCGAAGCTTTCTAGGTCTAGCCACCTACTATAGGCGCTTTGTGAAGGACTTTGCTGGAATTGCCAAGAGTCTACATCAGCTAACGGAAAAGGGAAAGCAGTTTAAATGGTCAGGTGAGTGCGAGCGCAGCTTTCAAGAGCTCAAGCAACGCTTGTGTAATGCACCAGTGCTGACCTACCCAACTCCAGGAAAACCGTTCATAATTGATGCTGATGCCAGCAACGTCGGGATAGGTGCTGTACTATCGCAGGTGCATAATGGCGAAGAAAAGGTGATTGCCTATTACAGCAAGGTACTCTCGAAGTCGGAAAGAAATTATTGTGTGACCAGAAGAGAACTTCTTGCACTGATTTTGGCAACAAAGCACTTCCATAAGTATCTCTATGGACAGAAGTTTCTTCTCCGAACTGACCATGGAGCACTTAACTGGCTTTTGAATTTCAAGAATCCAGAGGGTCAAGTGGCAAGGTGGATTGAGAGGCTGCAGACGTACGATTACGAAATTCAACATCGAAAGGGGAAGCTTCATTCAAATGCAGATGCACTGTCTCGGAGACCATGCAATCAAGACTGTAAGCATTGCAGACGACAAGAAGAAAAAGAAGTGGTTACTGTCCAACGAACCAGAGCCGATCCCATTGATGGCTGGAGCAACGACGAGTTGAGGAAGGCTCAACAAGAAGACTCAGATATCGAACCCATCCTCGCTTGGAAGGAACACCAGGAAAAACCAGAATGGGCTGATATCTCCGATAGAAGTTCGACTCTTAAGGCCTATTGGGCACAGTGGGACTCGTTTCATGTCCAAGAGGGTGTCCTTCGACGTAAATGGGAATCAGCAGATGGAAAGTCTTATGTAATGCAGCTAGTCTTACCGAGATCGAAGGTTATGGACGTTCTGCGAGAGATGCATGGTGGAGTTTCGGGAGGCCATCTAGGAGTGAACAAGACGCTAGAAAAGGTTCGACAACGATTTTACTGGCTACATGCAAGGGAAGATGTAGAGAAGTGGTGCCGAAAATGTGATACCTGTGCTGCTACTAAAGGCCCGAACAAAAAGAACCACAGCCAAATGCAGCAGTATAATGTCGGAGCACCCTTCGAAAGGATTGCAGTAGACGTGGCGGGTCCATTTCCGGAAACAAATAATGGAAATCGTTATATTCTGGTCGTCATGGATTACTTCAGCAAGTGGCCTGAAGCATACGCCATTCCAAACCAAGAAGCCAAAACAGTCGCAGACCAAATTGTCTTCAACTGGGTGAGCAGATTCGGCGTTCCATTAGAACTGCATTCCGACCAGGGAAGGAATTTTGAATCAAACATATTTCAGGAAGTTTGTGGGCTTCTTGACATCAAGAAGACAAGAACAACACCACTTCACCCACAATCTGATGGCATGGTCGAACGATTCAACCGAACCCTGAAAGAACATCTTTGCAAAGTTGTGGACGACAATCAGCGAGATTGGGATCGACACATTCCACTGTTTTTGATGGCGTATCGAAGTGCAAGACATAGCTCAACTGGTCATACACCGTCTGAGATTTTGATGGGAAGGAACATCAGACTGCCGAGCGAAATAAAATTTGGATGTCCCACATCGGAGCTGCAAGCCGAGGATGACTACATTGATGACCTCAGAGAAAGACTCCTTCAGATCCACGACAATACCAGGTTGAAAATAAAGATGTTCAGTGACCGAATGAAGACACGCTACGATATACGAGCGGCAACAACAGAGTTCCAAGCAGGAGATCGAGTGTGGCTTTACAATCCCCATCGACAAAAAGGGTTGTCACCGAAACTTCAACGGGACTGGGAAGGTCCATATACAGTCATTACAAAAATCAACGATGTCGTGTACCGGATACAAAAGGGAGTCAGAGGAAAACCTAAAGTTGTACATCGCGACCGGCTACATCGCTACAGTGGTGATGAGAACGATGGATTTGTTCGGGACGATCAATCCTAAGGAGGGGGCAATGTAATGTGTATACACTCTTTACCTCTTTTAATATCGGATTAATAGGAGAACTAGCTTCTTTAAACATCGAGAAACATCTAGTGGCTAAGAGGGGAACTCAATTCATTCAGCGCATACAAGAACCTCGAAAGGGGCAACATCTAGTGGAGAGGAGAACTAGCTTCGTTAAGCATCTAGTGATGAAGAGGAGAACTTCGTTAAGCATCGAGAACAACCTCGTAGATTCTCGAACCGATTTGAGGTATATAAATAGGCGCTCGGAAGCGAAGCGGATTATTATTGGTTGTAAACTGCGATAAGTAAAGACTGTGTATAAAAAGTAATAATTGAAAGTAAAGACTGTGTTTGAAACGTAATAATTGAGTGTTCAATAAATAAGTGGAACAATTTAAATAAAGTAAAAATCGTGTTTTATTTACAAGTGCGAATAAGTTTTAATTGTCGGACCAAGCCGAATATTACAATATATTCAAAAATTTTTCAAACTGATATTATCTCACAGAAAATATTATAAGATCCAACTTTCAGTTTTTTTCATAAAAAATTAAAATCAACAAAAAATAGTACGCAAAATTGGTAAAAATGTACGTTCGGTTCTCGATATTTCGTAAATAATAGAAGATATTAAAGAAATACTATATATTTTAGGAAATACTACAAAAATACCAAAAATTGGGTTTTGACTAAAAATTTTGAAATCAAACTATTTCATCATAGGCTAAATGTTGTTGGTAATTTTTAAATTTTTTAGAATAATTTAACTGACAACTTTTTTAACAAAACACAGAAAACCTTCAAACCTTTTAAGCAAGACAAATCGACAGACGGGATGGGAAGTTATCAGTGTTATCCCAGCCTCTTTTTTTTCATTGCTATGATAAGAAAACCGCCCACTCATTTTTTTTGAGAGTCCTTTCTGCATCTTTCTGCATCTTTCTGCAGTATTATCTGTATAACAAAATTCATTTGAACTTGATAGATCTAC
This sequence comes from Eupeodes latifasciatus, assembly GCA_920104205.1. Lineage (NCBI taxonomy): Eukaryota > Metazoa > Arthropoda > Insecta > Diptera > Syrphidae > Eupeodes > Eupeodes latifasciatus. The sequence continues at coordinate 203,125,660 of OV049924.1, read as the reverse complement.
TGGTTTTAGATTTTTTTAATAACACTGTTATTAAAGGCGTGCGGTCTAAAAAATTACATAGTTTGTACGACTCCCTGTATAATGTATATGAAATCATTCCAAGATTCCAACAGTTTCCTAAATACATATGTCCTACTAAAGAGCTAAGACATAATAGTTAAGAGGGGTTTTGGGTGCGTTTCATAAGAAATTTTAGAAATCGTGCCAGACAGGAATGAAAAGAAAGCAAAAAGGAAACATTTCTATAAATGGGAAAAACACTACAAAAGATTTAGATGTAAAAAGTCAGAAAATGAGAAAGTTTGGAAAATGTTTGGCGTATTTACTTCTGACGCAATATTCCTACTATATTCAGTTTGCTTACTCGTTGATTGAAGCTGATCCTAAAAGACAAATTCTAAACAAATTACTGTTTTGCTTGAACCTTTTGAAAATATTTTGATCAAAAAGGAGTCAACAAAACTTCAAAATTTGAGCGAGAAAAATGTTTGGTTCTTGAATATAAAGAAATATGTGCATTAAATTACATCATTTTTGTAAAAAGTACAAACAAATAAATTAATGTTGACAAAAAAGTTGGGAAGAAAATATAGTGTGGCACTCAGAAATTACACGTGTCAGAATCGGTGCCGTGACATAAGGGCAAGTGACATAAGACCAAATTTTAGAATTTGGCCTTATGACACTTTTCGAAAGCGTCATAAGGCCAAATTTCAACGGTTGGCCTTATGTCGCTTTCCAAAGTGACTTAAGGCCAATTTGGTCTTATGTCACTTTCAAACTTTAGCTCTATCACCTGAGAAGATTGGAGATGTACCATAAAGTACATGCGGTGACGTAAAATAACGCCAAATGAAATAAAGCCAAATTCAAAAAATTTGGCATTATTTCGTTTTTGAAAACGAAATAAGGCCAAATTTTCAATTTGGGTTTATTTCGCTTTAGAAAACGAAATAATAGCAATTTGGCATTGTTTCGATTTAAAATTTTGCAGAATTAGGAAAAAACATAAAGTAAAATTATCTTTTGTTTTCTCTCTATGCTAAAACAAGTTTTTTTTTGAATTGATAGCACAGCGTACTAACAGCTAGGTATGTAAGGGGGGGCATGCTGCCCCCCTGCAAACCCCTGCTTGGGATCACTATAGGATTTAGGGTGAGTGCAAGTTTGGGTATATGCAAAGAACACGAATGCGTTGTGATTCTTTAATAACTGTGAGCCATACTTGCTTTTTTTTTGTTGAGAATTTGTTTGATTTTAGTGCTCAAATGCAAAAGTTCTTTGCATATACCCAAGGTAGGTAGGTAGGTAGAAATGGCTGTCCTGCTTCGCGCAGGACACAATTAGCGCTGAGTGCGCCGTTTTGATACCATACCTCGTGAGATTCTGAATGGGTTTGAAAATGGGCTATGGATGGTGCACGTTCCGCACGTGCAGTCCATTTAGTGAGGGAGAAATAAGGGGGGAGGGGGTTAAAACCACTTTGTGCTATTTAGGTATGAGATCAAATCTTTGATCTTGAATTCTGCGAGTTCCTCAATACCGTTGAAGAATTCCTTACCCAAGTGGAGTGCTCTTTTCCTGGCCAGGGCCGGACAGTGGCATAGAAAGTGTGGGACTGTTTCTTTTTCATCCCGGTTCTCACAGCTACGGCAGAAAGAGTTATGTGGTATACCCAATTTTGCCGCATGCTCCCCTACAGGCCAATGTCCTGTGCAAGTAGCGACAATCCTGGCTATGTCATGCCTTGGTTTGGAAATTAAATTGATTGATTTTGGTTTGTTATAGGCGGGCCAGATTTTCCTTGATATAACGCAACTCGTTAAACTACTCCACCTATGATTTGCTTCTGATGTGTATTTGGTCAGGATATCACCCTTCACAACTCCAAGAGGAGCATATACTCTCACTGCCAGAGAGTTGTGAAGGGCTGATCCTTGCCTAGCTAGCTCATCTGCCTTCTCATTACCCTCATAGCCCCTATGGCCCGGTATCCAGATAAGAGTGACGCTCATATCCAGTTCCTTTAGGGCCTCTTTGCATTGCTGGACCAGTTTAGAGGATGATAAAGCTGAATCAATGGCTTTAATAGCTGCCTGACTGTCTGTTAGTATGGCTACATTTTGGTTCTGACGGATATTTTTAAGGGCTGTACAAGCTTCCCTTATCGCCAGCAATTCTGCCTGGAACACGCTGGCAAAATCGGGAAGTCTATAGGTTTTTGAAATCTCAAGAGATTCACAGAAGACTCCTGCACCAACACCGCATTCCATCTTCGAACCATCCGTGAAGATAATTGTGTCGAAGTCTTCCGTCACAACGCCATCCTCCCAGTCGGTTCTTGACGGGAGCAAGACTCTAAACTTCTTTGAGGTGTCTAGGGTAGGGATGCAGTAATCGGTGGTTGTGGATAGGATGTCTGATGGTATCAGGCTTGTTTGGTTGCAGTGCCCGTAAGATCTAGGTGCCCAGCAGCCTGTTTCTTTGAGTCTCAAGATACTGCAGGACACCTGATATTTGATAAAGAGGTCGATCGGAAGAAGGTCCAGGATGACGTTGAGTGCATCCGTTGGACAGGACCTGATTGCCCCTGATATCCCTACGCATGCATTTCTCTGCACCTTTGTAAGCTTGTTTACTATGTAGGCTTTGTTGAGTGCGGGCCACCACACAATGGAACCATAGACCAGTATCGGTCTTACAACCGCTGTGTATGTCCATTTTATCATTTTTGACTGGAGGCCCCACTTTTTGCCGAATGTTTTATTGCAGGCGTAGAAGGCGACACACGACTTTCTTACCCGCTCTTCGATGTTAAGCTTCCAGTTTAATTTGGTATCCAGTATTACGCCCAGATATTTAGCACTGGAAGACAATGATAGTGCTTGTCCGTTTAACCGAGGTAGAGTGAAGGGTGGTACCTTGGTTTTGGTGGTGAAAAGCATCAACTCGGTTTTGTTGCTGTTAACACCTAGTCCGCAGCTCGCAGCCCAGGTGCTTACTTTCTTCAAAGCCATATTAGTGATTTCACTGATCACGCTTGGAAATTTTCCTGACACTAGAATGACCAAATCATCGGCGTACGCAACCGCTTTCACTCCACTACTCTCGAATTTCACAAGAATGCTGTTCATGACCAAAAGCCATAGGAGAGGACACAATACACCTCCTTGAGGTGTTCCTCTGCTGGCATATTTGGTACACGTTGAATATCCTAACTTTGATTGAATCCTCCTATTACTTAGCATGGATATTATCCACCTTCTAATATAGTTCTCTACACCGAAGTCTGCAAGTGATTCAGCGATGGATTCAGTTAGGACATTGTTGAAAGCTCCTTTTACGTCTAAGAAGGTGGCTAGGGTATATTCCTTGAAATGAATTGTGTTTTCTATCGTTCTCACTACCTCGTGAAGGGCAGTCTCTGTGGATCTGCCCCTCATGTAGGCATGTTGCGAGTTAGATAGGGGACAACTACTTAGAATTCTCCTTATGTGAGAATCTACGATTCTCTCCAGGGTTTTAAGAAGAAAGGAAGTAAGGCTTATAGGTCGGTAATCTTTGGCAGATTCATGCCCTCTTTTACCAATTTTTGGTAAGAAAACCACTCTTACCTGCCTCCAAGACATGGGGACATGGTTTAGTAAAAGGCAACCTTTAAAGATACTCTCGAGCCGTGGTACTACTAATTCAAGCTGATTTTGCAGCATTATAGGTAGTATTCCATCAGGGCCTGGAGATTTGTACGGCGAGAAGGTTTTGATAGCCCAGACTATATTTTCTCTAGTTATAAGGGCGTTTACCTGCTCTATGGAGGTTGGCATGTTGAAAGTCAGATTGCATTCGGTTGGTTCTTCTGCACAACCTGGGAAGTGTACGTTCATTAGTAGCTCTAATGTCTCCATTGGAGATGCTGTCCAGCTTCCATCTGGTTTTTTAAGAAATGAGGGGTTCGAATGTTCTTTCGATAGAACCCTACTAAGCCTGGCCGAATCTTTGATGTTTTCGATGGACTGACAGTACTCTTGTCATCCTTGTTTTTTGGCTTGAGCTATAGAACGCTTGTATATTCTCAAACAGTCCTTATAAGGCTGATAAAATTTATGCTTATAGCAGATATTAAAAATGGTTCTTGTTATTTTCCTCAGATTAGATAAGTCGTCATTCCACCAAGGTGGAAAGGTTTTCTTACTGTATCTTATCGGACAAGAGACCTTGAATGCGGTGTTTATAGAGTCCTCGAAGTTTGAAATCTCTAACTCAAGATCTGTTACCGAGTCGTAACTCGCGTTCGGTATACTGCGCAACTTTGAGCCAAAGATCTGACTAAATTTCTTTCAGTCAATTCTTCTTGGATTTCTATAGGGGGAAGGAGATTTTATTTCGAATTTAAGATCAAATAGAATCCGTCTATGATCAGAAAAGGAGTTAAGAAGAGATACTCTCCAATTTTCGATGGAGAGGTTGCCATAAATATTGACAAATGTAACGTCTAACACATCTTCCCACCCTTCTGAGTTGTCCGTACTTGGAAAAACAAAAGTGGGAGTATTGCCCCTGTTACATATAGTCAAGTTATTTTCAATTATATAATTAAAAAGAGACTCACCTCGCTCATTAATTTCAGTGCTGCTCCAGATTGAGTGCCTCGCGTTCGCATCACTCCCTACAAGCAGACTTGTTTGTCTGGCTTTAGCCTCCGCCACAAGAGTACGCACCTCCTCAGGCGGTGACTCTTTGTCATGCGCCATGTATGAGGATGCAAGAATCAAGCCCTCCGCTTGTTTCCCCTCTAACCTTACAACTGTTAAGTCAGAAGTGCTAAAGTTTGGACACAGAAAAGCTTTTAAGTGTTTTTTAGCTAAAATACAAGTTCTAGGCTTACCTTGATTCTGATTGTCGGGCTTGTAAAATAAATCGTATTGGCTGTCATTAAGGCCTCTAATCGCAAGGCCATTAACCCATGGCTCTTGTACAAGAGCGACATCTATATCTTCCTCACTCAGGAAGATCCTCAGGTTATCCGAGGCACATTTTGAGTGCTTCAGATTAGCCTGGATGACGCGTAGCTTGTCGTTTTTAATTGGCAGGTGGAACTGCAGGGCCAGGATCCAGCACCTCGCCGGGGGCTCCAACCTGCATGGTGACATCGTCTACCTCGACGTTATCATCACCCAGGGTGGGGCCAACTTCCTGATTCTGCAGAATCTTTATGGAGACACTTTTGATGCCGAACCTCAGCTTACATTGTGCCTCTTCTATGGCTTTGCGACTAGCCTCGCAGATCCTTAGAAGATAGACCGCGCTATTCTTGCGCGGTTCCTCTGTCTTGATGACTACCCAGTCATTCATAGGAATCCGCGGATTCAGCCGTTGAAGGCTCCTAATCAGCTCCGCTCCAGTTGGCTTAATGCTCATCACTGGCAACAAGATGCGAGCCAATGGTTTTCTAGGAACCTCCCTGGCGGGAATGAGCTTGAGCTTCAAGCCCTTCCAGTCGTTGCTAATCTTAGCAACTCCTTTGCCAAGGAAATCCCTTGAAAAGTCGTCTGCGCACTTTATCACTTTGTAACCCCTGAGCATTTCGCCGGAGTCAAAGCTGGAATAGGGACCTTCTTTTGCCGAGATAGTGTATTTGAAGACCAATTCGGAGAGCTTGGCCTCGATTGAGTTCCATGCTGACATCAGAGCTCTGTTGTCTGTGGAGAGCTCATCTACAATCGCCACCTGGAGGTTGTCTCTAACGACCTCACTCAAGGCACGTGGTTGCGCTGTCGCCCTCGGAGTCTCCTTTCTGGCACTGCCACCAAGTTTGGTTCTCTTTTGAGGTGGCTTCTCCTCCTCCAGAGACCTGTTCCTCTTGGTGGACTTTTCTTTTTTGCTGGGTAGCGCACTCTTCTCCCGACTGTTGAATTCTTCAACAACTTTCTGGTATTTTAATTTGTCGGCAGCATCACGCTCATGTACCTTTCCGGCTTTTTCATTTTCGGCAATCTTGCCAAGAATGAAAGTAGCCTTCCTGTACTTGATCCTGAGCTGATCCGCAGGAGAGTGCTTATTGGGCTTGGTAGCGTTGCTCTGGCGAGCCTTGCTACTTGAAATTACGGGCGTTTTTTGAGAGGGATGCTGAAGCACAGGGGTACTAGTTCCTCCCGTGTTACCTCTAAGTGTAGCCTGCTCTGAGGTGCTAGCGTCTCTAGCTTCCCCTGAGCTACCTACAATAGTATCCTGACTGGAAGCCAGGAGTTCATCCTCGGACTCGATGGATGGGGTTTTGACATATAAATTGGACGAAGACATGATTGAGAAATTCGATTAGGTTCCCACGAGTAAGACGGAAAAGAAGGTCACCCTCGGCAGAGCCGCATACCGAGAGAAGGTATAAACAACAAAAACCGTTACCCACCACAGGCCTCCGGCTGAGCTCGTTCATGGTTGATTTATCCCTCAACCTTTAATTCTTGGGCACGGATTTACTAGCTCACACCACCACTGAAACTAGGAACCTTGGATCTATGGTGAGAGAGGATTTCTGTGAGTTGTGCTATAAAAGAAGTCAGAACCACACAGCGATCCAATCTAACCTTAGCTATCACCGTCTGACACCTACAGACCAAAACTGTGGTGACATTGTCCGCCCAGCACCCACTAGGAGGGTTCGATCAAGGATTTTTGCCGGGCTTGCATATACCCAAACTCGCACCCACCCCAAATCCTATAGTGATCCCAAGCAGGGGGGTTGCAGGGGGGCAGCATGCCCCCTTACATACCTAGCTGTTAGTACGCCGCCGGCCGCCGCCGCGCAGTGCTATCAATTCAAAAAAAATTTAAATCGAAACAATGCCAAATTGCTATTATTTCGTTTTCTAAAGCGAAATAAACCCAAATTTAAAATTTGGCCTTCACAAAACTCATAATTATAGATCAAATCACTTCGAACATCCATTTTACGGCTTTTTCGTACAAGGCAAAAAACACAAATTAGTAGCTTGCAACTTTCCTGATTACATTTACTTACCATCTGTTGTTACTCTTATCATAATTCTAACGGTAAAGACCGGTTTTTGTTATTAAAGAAAATACCAAAACAAATTTGGTCTTAAGTCGCAAAAAAATTTGGCCTTATGACACTTTCTGAAAGCGACATAAGGCCAAACGTTGGAATTTGGTCTTGTGACGCTTTCGAAAAGTGTCATAAGGCCAAATTTCAAAATTTGGTCTTATGACACTTGCCCTTATGTCACGGCACCGTCAGAATCTCTTCGCGCTTCAATTTTCGAGAGATTCGAAGCTTTTATATTTTTAATTAATAGGTATGAAACGTACATTATATACATATTTTAATTAGCCATTACTTTAAAGAAAGTACCACTTTTGGTACTTTTGAGACATTTTTCTTGAACTTAATGTTTTAATCTCAGTTCTAGAGCATCCAATGCACTTCGAAAAATAGATTTCTTAAGTTTATTTACACCTTACAAATTTTTGAAATCAATACCTTTATTTATTCACGAGATATCGAGAATCGAAAATCAATTTTTACCAATTTTGCGAATATTTTTTTGTAGATTTTTATTTTTATTTTTTAGTAGAATTTTTATGAAAAAAAATTGACCGTTGGATTTTTCAAAAAATTTGATTTAATGTCAAAAACAATATTTTCTACAAGATGAAATTAGTATGAAGCCAATATTTTAAATTTTTGAAAGGATTTTTAAGTCGAAAATCGATGTTTAAAAGTTTTTTTTTAGGTTTTTATGTTTTGACAAAAAAAAAATGTTTGCGGTGACTTTCACCAATTTCAATTGAGCAATGGTGAAGACACCTTCAAAAGTGACAGGATGCCCAAAGAGCAATATCGCGCTCTAACAATAAAGTCTTAAAGTATAAAAGAGAGTTCACGCGTATGTAATAACATTGTGTTAAAAAAACTACTGAATATCGAAAACAATATTTTCTGTGAAATAAAAAAAGTTTGAAGATAATATTTTAAATTTTTGAAAAGCTTTTTGAGTCGAAAGTAAATTTTTACCAAGTTTTAGTAGTATTGTTTTTTTGTTACGATTTTATTTTTTGTAAAAAAACTGTCCATTAGATTTTTCTCAAAATTTTACTGAATGTTGACAACTATATTATTTAAAGGATAAAAGTAGCTTAAAGCCAGTATCTCAAAATTTTGATAAGATATTTGCGCCGAAAATCAACAACAGCAATATAATAAAAAAAAAGCAACACAAAGGGAAAAAGGCAATAATATAAATACCTACCAGAACGCAGTAAGTGCATTCCCCTCACTCTTTCTTTCATTTTTTGTACAGTTGAGTGGCTCAGCAGGTGCATGCATTGGGCTAAGCTTTTTGAAAGCTCGCTCAATTGTGTGTATGTGTTGGTTCATTCAATAACACATGGATTGTAGATTACTGTTTTGATTGTTAGGGCCCGGACCAATTTAACTTCACTACTAAAGGCATAACACTAGTAGTGTGGTTCTATTGTAAAGACCTCTTAAATAATCTTATACAGTAATATACTTAGAAGTTCGTCTGTTTTGATTTTAGCATTTTTTTTATATTGCAATGACTGGTAATTTTAGAGTAGATTATAGCAATGTTCGCGGGCTGAGATCGAATTTTCTGTCTGTGTACATCCACGCTAATTCTAACAGACCAGCTGTTTTGGCATTGAGTGACACCCAAGTAGGTGAAGATTCCGATCCTGCTGAATTTTGTATTCATGGGTATTGCTTGGTGCCATTATTCTTTTCACACCATGGTCTCGCCATATATATTAGGAATGATGTTGCCTATCAACTTTTACCACAATATGGTCATTGTACCAACTCCTTCTTTAATTTCATGTGGTTAAAACTTTCCTTGAATAAGCACATCATTCACTATTGTTTCCTTTATCGAAGCCCAAACCTGGACAGAGTTTCGACTTCTCAGGAATTTGATGCTCTGTCTGACTCCATTCAAAGAATTGTCTCCCTGTATCCTCACACTGAAATCGTTATTACGGGCGATTTCAATGTACACAATTCTTCATGGCTTCAACATTCGGGTCAGACAACACCAGAAGGAGTGTGTGCTGAGATCTTCGCTGAGTTGAACCACCTTAATCAGCTTGTCAACGAGCCCACTCGAATATCGGACGTGGTAGGTCGAGCAGAAAACACTCTTGACTTGTTTCTTAACTCTGACCCTAGTAAGTACACTATTAGTGTTCTATCTCCTCTAGGCTCATCTGACCATTGTGGCATATCAGCAAATTTCTCGTGTCAAAACTCTCCAGTTAAAGAAAGAGCTCCTAAGAGAACCGTTTGGCAATACGAGAAAGCCAACTGGGACGGTCTTAATAATTATTTTAGGATCTTTAACTGGTCACTATGCTTCCTCGATAGTGACGTAGACGCCAGCGCTGATATGATCACAAGTTTGATTCTCCTTGGAATGAGAACTTTTATCCCGAATAGGGTTAAAAGCATCAGACCTAAGGAAAACGCATGGTTCGATGCGAGCTGTAAAGAGGTTATTAGGGTCAAGAAGGTAAGTTTCCGTTGTTTTAAAGCCAATCCAACTGAGGAAAACCGGAATAAGTTCAAGCAAGCCAGGAAGGCCTGCAACGTCCATATTCGACGGACCAAATTTTTAAATGACCAAAAATTACGGCAAAAAATACTGCAATGTCCCAAAGGCAGTAAACATTTTTGGTCATTTGTAAAAAACATGAGGAATTCTTCCTCTTCGTCGGTTCCTACCCTCGTTGTCAATGAAACTCCACTTGTTAGCTCTTTAGAGAAAGCTAATCTCTTCGCTAGGCAGTTCGCCGCCAATTCAACGCTGCCAATGAGTGACTCCGCCTGTCATCGAGCGCGTTAGTGATTCTATGGGACCAATCTTTTTTCGCACTCGTACTGTGGCGAGAGTCCTAAAAGATCTTAACATACATAAATCCGCTGGTCCGGATGGTATCCCCGCTATTGTTCTGAAGAGGTGTTCTTCAACGCTGGCAAAACCACTGCGTAAGCTTTTTCATCTGTCCTACTCCTCAGGTCTTGTTCCGAGTGGATGGAAAACCGCATTTGTCCAGCCTATTCCCAAAAAAGGCGAATCTTCCTCACCCTCTAATTGCGACCGATTGCACTTACGTCCCTTCTTTCCAAGGTCATGGAAACGCTGATTAATTATCAGCTTAAGAAATATCTTGAGGAACGGAAGCTTCTTAATGACCGGCAATACGGCTTTCGTAGCAATAGGTCCACTGGTGATCTCATGGTTCATCTCACCGAACAGTGGAACAAATCTTTACATCGTTTTGGAGAAAGTAAGATTATTGCACTTGATATTTCAAAGGCATTTGATAAAGTCTGGCATCTTGCTCTCTTATCGAAAATGCGTGCTTTCGGTATCGACGAATCTCTTCTTCGTTGGATTAGAAATTTTCTTTCGAACCGTTCAATACAAGTTGTTTTGGACGGATTCAAGTCTGAAACCCATAAAATAAATGCTGGTGTTCCCCAGGGCTCCGTTTTGTCTCCGACCCTCTTCCTCATTTTTATAAATGATCTCCTGTCTGTTACTTCTAATCCAATACATTGTTTCGCTGACGATAGCACTCTTAGCTTTTCATATTCGTTTCCAGACTCACAACCCTCCTCTTCGGATGTGGAACTGCAACGACAAAATATGACATTAACATCATCAACTCGTTTACGTCACTCGAACATCGACGCAAGGTTTCTTGTCTAACCCTTTTTTACCGTTATTTTAACGGACTATGGTCTAGTGAAATAGCCAGTTGCATTCCTCCCCTTAAACAATTTAACCGTAATACTCGCGCTTCTAGAAATGCCCATCAGTTTACCCTTGAGCCCAACTTCGGCCGTACTATGAAGTACAGAGATTCATTTTTTAGCCGTACTACGCGAATGTGGAACGCCTTGCCACGCTCTATCTTTCCCTATCATTGCAATGTTCAGGAGTTCAAAATCAATGTACACCGACACCTCCTATCCAAACCTTCCCTCCTTTCCTAATGCTAACACTGTGTCTTTGGCATATTAAAGGTATAAAAAAAACCCTTTTAGTGTTCGCTTATTATAAAAAAAAAAATTTACCAACTTTTATTAATTTTTTTGTTTAGGTTTTTATTTTTTGTAAGAAATCTGTCAATTCGATTTTTCTAAAAATTTTTCCGAATGTTGAAAAGAACATTTCTTATAAGTTAAAATTAGTTCGAAGCCATAATCTCAAATTTTTGAAAAGATATTTGAGTCGAAAATCAAGTTTTACCAACTTTTGTTAAAATTTCCTTTAAGTTTTTATTTTTTGTAAAAAAACTGTCAGTTCGATTTTTCTCAGCATTTTTCAGAATATTGACAAAAATATTTCTTATAAGATAAAATAAGTTTGAAGCCTTAATCTCAAGTTTTTGAAAAGATATTTGAGTCGAAATTCAATTTTTACCAACTTTGAGTAATGTTTTTTTAGGTTTTTATTGTTTATAAAAAAAAACTGTCAATTAGATTTTTCTCAAAATTTTATCAGATGTCAAAAACATTATTCTTCGTTGCACAGATGAAATCATATTTTAGTCGTAAAATTTTCGAGGTAACAAATTTTGTTTTCAGTTTTTTTGATTTATAAAAAAACCGTTAATTGGATTTTTTTCTAAAAATATATTTATTTTGTATCACGTTTGAATATATAATATAAAATTTAATTCAAGTCTCTAGCGTCATTGGATCATGAGATATTTAGGGTTAACCAAAATGTTCACCTTTTTTTAAACTGCTGTGGTAAAAAAACCACCCACGCAATTTTCTTGAGAGCCCTTTCTGCATCTTTCTGCCTTATTATCTGTATAACAAAATTTATTTGAAGTCGATATCTCTTCTGGTTCTTGAGCTATGGACGACGAAAAAAAACGTCACGAACGTACGGACATACGGACATACGGACGTACGAACGTATTTTGACTCTAGGGACCTTGACACGTCGAGAAATGTCAAAATTTTCAATTTGACAAATCGGACCCATAACAATAACTTCCTATGGGAAGTAAACATACTCATGTTTTTTATGAAAAAGCTTTAAAATCAAACAAGCTAAATGTTTGCATTCAAAATTTGTCAGACGAAAAAATACCTATACCTATACCCTCATTCAACACTTACAACATCATTACCCCTAGAAAAAATAAATTGCCAACATTTTTCTATTTTCCAATGGGAACACCATAACTTGAAACAAATCACAAACTCTTAAACAAAAATCCCTTGGTTTTTCTTATATGATCATCATTTATATCCGTATCAAAATATCTGTACAGAAGGGTAGAGCTGAAGGCATAGCAAAGTCATGAAGCGAAAAAATATGCTATGTAGTAAAAAAAGTTTGTTGCCTTGTTATTTAAATAACACACACGCCTATAACACAGTTCGATACGCTTTATTGAAAATCGTCTCGTGCATTAAGTCCTAGCCCAGTCTGAAGGGAAGTGGCAGTAGGTACCTAATAGTAAAAGTAAAGAGAAAATCAATTGTTTGTACCGTGCGGCCTACGACCGACGACGACGACGCCTTCTCATATCAATATACATATTTATATACAGAGCATGTGATGGGAATTATCCTTGCAAAATATTGACTTTTTCCTGTCACCATTACTAAATATTAAGTTTTATGGTTTAGTTTATATGTGGGAACAGGGGAAGAACTGAAGAAAAAAGAAATGATGTGTATTGTAAGTTTGTACTTCTAAAAACAAAGCAAACATAGAAAACATATAGAAATCCTCTAAAGTCAGAAGAAAAGCTGCGTCGACATTTTGTACATGCATATGTATAAAGTTCACCATAGTTCAATACGCTCCAATAAGTTTGAAAGAATTTATAATCGCAATGTATTTTTATACGGCCTCGTTAAATTGAGGCATATTTCACTGAAAACAATTTGACTTATAATTAGAGGTTTTAATTAGGGGTCAAAATTTTGAATTTGACAAATCGGACCGATTACAATAACTTCCTATCTGAAGTTAAAATATAACAAATTTGGAAAACTTGGTTACATTTTTAAGTAATCGAACAAGCATTATCTTTCATTTTGACATATCATTTACAGTATCAGAGCAGTGAACAAACTTGTACTGGAAACGCTTGACGAGACGATAGTGATATAGTTATGTGAAGCAAATTATTGACGACTAGCGGCCCGTCCCGGCTTCGCACGGGTAGACATAAATAGGTGCAGATATTTAAGTTATAAGCATGCTAATTAAAACGACCATGAATCACTAAATTAGAAAACATTTTTTTGTCCTATCATTAATACTCTTCGCAGCGTATGCGATGAAAGACATTGTATGGCTAATTTTTTTACACCTTCCGTTGGTTTTAATAGGAATTTCTAAAGATTTCTATAGTAATCAAGTACTAAATATAGCCTATGTTACTCAGTGATAATGTAGCTTTCTAATGAAAAAAGAATTATTAAAATCGGCCCAGTACTTTTTGAGTTTATTCGTTACATACAAAAATACAAATCTTTCCTCTTTATAATATTAGTGTAGATAACGTTAATGATAATTGTTTTGAAAATTACGGAATGACTCTCCAGGACACTGTGACATTTTCGGTATTGAAAATGCATCGACATTGCCAAGAAGAATCTTAAAACACAAAAAGAAAATGCATATTAACTTCCTATAGGAGTTTGTAATCGGTCCAATTTGTCGATTTGAAAATTTCAACATTTTTCAACGTTTCAAGGCCCCTGGAATCTATTTAAAGCCTTTGCGTGCGTGTGTATGTACGTTCGTACGTCTGTACGTTCGGGAAGCTTTTTTCGTTGTCCATATCTTAAGAACCAGTACAGATATCGATTTCAAATAAATTTCGTTATAAGATGCAGAAAGGACTTTCAAAATAAAATGCACGACTGGGTCGCACAAATGTTACTGCACAAAAAGATTGTTTTCAAAAATTAAAACTTCATTTGATTTCTCACAAAAACCTTAATTTTTAAAATTTTGTATTCGAAAATCGTTAAATGTTTTTTTTTTTAAATTAATTTTTCACTTTTAGTTAAAAAATATTTTTGGTATTCAGTTATGTAGAACTCATTAATATACGGTTTACCTTCAATTTCATAAAAAAAAATAACAAACGCATTTTCGAGGTATCGAATTTCGAAAAAAAAGGTTCAATATTTTTTTTTAATTAAAAACAAAAACTGATATTTTTGATCATCAAATGTTGTTGGTGTATGGGCTTGTACAGAAAAAAATTGAAACCGGTTGATTAATTCTTGAGAAAACTTAAAAACAAAACAATGGTTCTATGGGGGTACCCTTCTGAAGCAAAAGCAATACACAAGTTTTAAAGTTAAGAAAAAAATTATTGGGGAAATTAAAAAAAATCTATCGATTCGTTTTTGAGAAAATTGAAATTTTTGATTTTTGACCAACAAATTTTTACGTTATGTTGTATGTTATTTTTAGTCTTAAAAAAATGAAAAAATGGGTTGGTGATAATATCCCCCAAGATATAATCCCCAAAGGAAAATCCCCAAATCCATAATTCCCAAAACGAAATCCCCAGCAGCAAAATTCCCAAAGAGAAAATACCCAGGGCGAAAATCCCCAAGTGAATATCCCCAAAACAATTATGTTCAAGTAGTGAATCATGCGATTAAATCGCGCGCGCAATTTAATCGCATGATTCACTACTACTTGAACATAATTGTTTTGAATATATTAAATTTCATTTATATTGCATGAAATGCAAGCAAAAGATTTGGAAACAATAACATCATCCATTTCAATTTTTATTCCAAAATTAAAGAAATACTCGACACTATACAAAACAGCACTAAGACAGCACTAAACAAGCACTCCGAATACAATGATTCTCTATCAATACTAAAGTCAGACTGAGAAGTGCATGCCTTCATAGTGATTTTTTGTTTAGAAACTGTTTATCATTATCATTTATAAATATCACGATAAGAGAATTTCATAAGAGTTTTTCTAAAAACTGTATGCATAAATGACGATATGCACACATACTGGGGATTTGGAGATTTCTTGGGGATTTTGGCAAAATAAATTATTTAGTTGGGGATTTTGTCCATTTGTCTTATTTCTCTGGGGATATTATCAAAATGGATTAAATTTGTTTGGGGATATTATCCCGTGGGGATTCTTTTTTTTGGGGATTCAATACGACACCCTGAAAAAATACCTAACACGAATTGGCTAAGAACCTTGATCGGAATTAAAATCGGGGGATCCATATATGTATATTTCTTAAATGTCGCAATTAAAAATTGAGTGTTTAATTTTTTTTTTACTATAGGAATTTAAAAGAATTGAAAATGTTGGTTAATTCTGTCAATGTAGATAAACGTTGTCAAAAAACGTTGTATGGTAAATTTGTGAAAAAAATCTAAGTAGCTGATTTATATCGTGAATAAATTAAGGTTTTGACTTCAAAATGATTTCATTATGTGCTAAAATTTTGTTGTCTACGTTGGATAATCCAATCTGTATTTTTGTATATCTTAATATATAAAAATCCAGTGTCATATGTATGTTCCTAGTGAACTCTTCACCAAGTTAACCGATTTCGATGAAAGTTGGCATTTTATGTGTAATTTGGTCTAACTTGAGGTATACGATAATTTATATTTCGATTAATGGTCTTAATAATTTATAATTAACAATAAACTGATTGTCAATGTTGCTTGGCAAAATCCTCATTCAAACCCTCCAAGTGGGTGCCAGGCGGGCAATGATCACCACAGAAGTCCTGTGCGTTTTTGGCAGGATGGTGATTAGCTAAGGTTGAGTTGGATAGCCGAATTGTTGTAGCTCCTCAATAGTGCAACGTTCGGAAACCCAATTCAATCATAGTTTAGAGGTTCCTAATTTCAGTGGTGGTGTGAGCGTACTTGTACGAAAACCGTGCCGAAGAATGAAAGGCTGGGGGATAAACCAGCCATTAACGAGCTCTTTCGGATGCTGTGGCAAGGTCCGTCATATTTCTGCCTTACCCCGGCAAGCGGCTCTGCCGGGGCTGACCGTCTTTCCGCCCTACTCGTGGGAACAAAAATGAAACAAAACAAAACATCAAACAGAAAAACATTAAAGAATAATAACAAAAATCGCGCCATGGCTGCCAATGCGGTCACATCCACTGGAAAGGCTGTTGAGCCTACTCAGAGGTGTGAACGTGTTGGCAACCCTGTGGTTGCCACTAGTAGCGGGAGTCCTTCTCCCTCTACTAGCCGCAACCTATACTTGAAGGAAGTACCCGTCAGTGGTACAGCTGTGACGCTCGGCTGTCCCAAGGGCGGCAATTCCACACCCCACCCCCTCCCCGCTCCTGCTAGGACGTCGCAAGCGACCCCAAGAAGGGACACCCCATCCGGAGAGACAAAATCTGCGACATGTGGAATTGTCTCAAAAGGTGGGGGCACACCCCGATTGGTATCGGTAGCGACGAATTCTGATGGTGGACCCACAACTGTGTCACACGGACATAGCTCTGGGTCGGCCAGCAAGAAGTCCAGGAAGTCACTAGCCAAACGAGACCAACGCAATGCTGAGAGGATTCTAGCCGCAGTCGGTGTCATACCGGCGGCGGAAAGAACCCCGGAGCAAACGCGAAAACTCGAGTGGGCTAGTGGCTTTCTTAGCAATATCACCAAACAGACCTGCAGCGACTCAACATCAAAGCGCAATAGGTCTTTCGAGGGCGACAAGCCCGAACCAAAAAGGCAGAAGGTGCATTCAAACAGCACAACAGCCTTCAATAAGGATCTTTCCTTTAGCGACGCGCTAAAAGGTAAGATCATAGCAGCGGTCATTGACAGGGGTCATGTGGATGGCAACATCTCTCATGATCAATGGGCAAACGTCAGGGCTCACCTCGGTTTCAGATTTTTATCTGTCATCGAGGAGAATCCGGGACCTCTCCCAGACACAGCCGATGCAGGATGGTACCAAAATCGTATCAAACTCATCGCCTGTGGTGATCAGAGATCTTTCGATCTATACAGGGCTGCTGTCAATGGCTTGCCAGAAGTCTGGCCGGGTGCCAAGCTCGAGGTTGTTGCAAGGGAGAATATTCCTTGCCGGCCAAGAGCACGTATAATGGTCCCGGCTCTACACAACTGCCCAGATATGATCATGAAATTGATCAAAACAAGTAATCCAAACCTGCCTACGCACGACTGGAAAGTCCCAAAGGTTGAGAAGGAGACAGTGGGTCACTATAGATCAGCTCTCGTGTTGATCAATAGGGAATCACTGGATCCACTGGCCGCGACCAAAGGCGTGATTAGGTATGGTTTCGATGAAATCGTGATCCGTATATACAAAAAAGACGAAGATTTGCTTAACACGCCCCCGACAGAAGCCCCTTCAGCGGAAGGAAACGCTTCATTACCACCAATAATGGAGGTCGATGCAACACCACAAGTGGAACCATCGACCTCCACAGCCCCAAACAAGCCATCCGACGTGGAGGCTAAACCTACAGTCGACAGTAACTCCGACATGGAGACTGAAGACGCCACTTTAGGCATCACTCTGAGTGAGGAAGACCTACTTCACTCCTCCTCAGAAGATGAAAACGCCGATAAAACAGTGGTGGAGGTTAATCTGACTAATAGTAGCAATGCTGCGATTAGTACAGATTAATCTCCATCACGCCATCATGGCCACAAACAACCTAACACTCCGACTGCACACAAACAAGGATGACATCGTCTTGATACAGGAGCCGTGGGTCTCAAATTCCATCATCAGAGGCCTCAGGACTCCTGGTTACAAGCTACTGTATGCATCGGAGAAAGGTGAACCAAGGTCATGTATGTTAGTAAAAAATGACTTAAATGTATTTTTACTCCCCAATTACAGCGACAAGGACACAACCACCGCTGTCTTAACAACGGATAAAGCCACCTACTGGCTCATATCCTCCTATCTTGGCCACGACAGCCCAATTCCAGGTGACACCTTGAGGAAGGCAATTGCGGTCGCGCAGTCGAAAAAAGTTGGTCTCCTAATTGCATCGGACGCTAACGCTCATCACACGGTATGGGGTAGCTCTGACATAAATGAGAGAGGTGAGTCCTTATTTGATTACTTACTAAGCACTAACCTACTCATAAGTAATATTGGTAATGAACCCACTTTTGTAACCAAGAATAGGAAAGAGGTACTTGATATTACACTTACCTCTGACTCGATCTACAATCTGATTTCAAACTGGCATGTCTCAAAAGAAAATTCCTTCTCTGACCACAAGTACATTCAGTTTGAGCTCAGAGATGTGGCAAACATATCTACGGGTTTTCGCAATCACCGGAATACAAACTGGGAACGATATAGGGAGGTACTAACACAATTACTTGATTACAACCTTCTTAAAAGCTCCTCCAGTAAAGATGAACTAGATCTTTCTGTGAATCATCTCACTGAAGCCTTCAATGAATCAATGAGAATTTCATGCCCTGTAACCATTTCAAAGGGAAAAAAGAAACCTCATTGGTGGCGTAAAGAACTAGAACCATTCAGAAAGAGTTGTCGCAAACTCTTCAATAGATCTAAATACACTAGATCTCCTTCTGACTGGGACTTATACAAACAAGCTCTAAAGCAATATAAAAAAGAATTAAGGAAGAGTAAGAGGTCTTCTTGGAGAAACTTCTGTGGCAAAATAGAAAATACTTCAGAAGCCTCAAGACTCAGAAAAATTCTCTCAAAAAGTCCAACAATACCCAGTGCTTTAAAGACAGATGCAGGCACATGGACTACCACAGATGAAGAATCTCTTAATCTGCTATTAGACACCCACTTTCCAGGTAGCTCTAACTTACTTAACGACTTAACATCAGAGTCTCAAGCTTCTACAAGCGATTTAGTTGATCTAATAACGAGGGAAAAACTGCAATGGGCCATAGATAGCTTTGATCCATATAAATCTCCAGGACCAGACGGAATCATCCCGGCCGAACTACAAAAATGCTCAGACATGATCATTCCACCATTGGAAATCATTCTGACAAGCTGTTTAAGGCTGAGATATATTCCGAAAGCCTGGAGAATGGCAAAAGTAGTCTTTATTCCTAAAGCAGGGAAACCCTCCCACGTTAACCCTAAAGATCTACGACCAATCAGCCTATCATCCTTCCTTCTTAAAACCTTGGAAAGATTGATTGAAATTTACATCAGACATAACCTAAGACCATGTCTCATTTCCACAGCTCAACATGCTTACTCTAAGGGAAAATCAGTAGAAACAGCACTTCATTCGCTGGTTCGCAGTATTGAATACTCCCTCGAATACAAAGAATATAACCTAGTAGCTTTCCTAGATATTGAAGGAGCTTTCAACAACGTCAGTTACCAGGCGATCACGACAGCAATGGAAAAGCTGCAATTAAAGAAACCACTCATAGATTTTATTAGTCTCATGCTCAAAAGCAGGACAATAACTTCAAGCATGAGAAGCTTTACTACCACCAGATCGGTGCATCAAGGTACCCCCCAAGGAGGGGTCCTTTCGCCTCTCTTATGGAACATGGTAGTAAACGACCTTCTAACATCATTAGAAGCAGAGGGTTTCAGGGTGATTGCCTATGCTGACGACGTTGCAATATCTGTATCTGGAAAACACTCCCAAGTTCTCGCGGAACTCCTACAAAATGCCTTGAATAGGCTAACAAAATGGGCTAAGCAATGTGGCCTGGACGTCAATCCACATAAAACAGAACTAGTACTCTTTTCAAGAAGGTACAAAATTCCTCAGCTCAGCCCACCCAAGATTAAAGGAATACCATTAAGGTTTTCCGACCAAGCTAAATATTTAGGCCTCATTTTAGACAAAAAACTAAATTGGAAGGCAAATATTGATGAAAGAGTAAAAAAGGCTACTGTAGCGCTTTTTACTTGTAAAAAGGCCATAGGATCAAAATGGGGCTTCTCCCCAAAAATAACCCACTGGCTATACACTTCGGTAATTAGACCGATACTCACTTATGGAGTTGTCGTATGGTGGACCGCACTGGACAAGATGGTAAATCTAAATAAGTTCATCAAGGTCCAGCGGTCAGCAGGTATGTGCATCACAGGAGCACTTCGCTCAACACCAACTGCAGCCCTGGATGTGCTTTTAAACCTAACACCTCTTGACATCTTCTCCAAAATGGTGGCAGCCAACTCATGTGTGAGGCTTAGAGCCACCTCTCAATGGAACAGTAACAATACTGGACATACTATCATTCTAGACAATTTCAGATCTATCCCAGATCGCTTAGACTATACCACCCCTAAAATGGTATTCGGTAAAAACTTCCATGTGTCCATCCCTTCAAGATCCTCCTGGGAAGAAGAGAGACCCCTGGAAGACAATGCGATACACTTCTATACAGACGGTTCAAAGACCGATTGCGGAGTTGGAAGTGGTATCTATTCGGAACAACTGAATCTAAGTCTATCATATAGACTTCCCAATCAATGTAGTGTATTCCAGGCAGAAGTAATGGCGATTAAAGAGGCACTATCCTGGCTCAGAGAAAACGTTATATCTTGCAAGGATATACGCATCTTCTCGGACAGCCAGGCTGCTCTTAAATCTCTCGCGTCTGTCTCCACAAACTCACAAGTAGTCCACGATTGTCGATCATCTCTGAATGAGATGACAGAACAGTTTAATATTCACCTCATTTGGGTGCCGGGCCACAGAGACATTCCGGGAAATTGTAAAGCCGATGAGCTCGCCAAAAACGGAACACTTCTGCCTAATGTTAGACAAAAACATAACATAGGAACACCACTTGCTACATGCAAATATCTTCTCAAACAATATGCTCTAGAAGCAACAAATGCTAGATGGTCACAGAGTACCACCTGCCTAGCAACCAAGCAAATATGGCCAAGCATAGATTTAAATCGGTCAAAAGGCTTGATATCCCTGAGCAGACAAAATATAAGCTCTACAATTGGAGTAATAACAGGACACTGCCTCATAGGAAGACATGCTCTGAGGCTAGGGGTCTACACAAATGACTTTTGTAGAAGCTGCATGGACGAGGAGGAAGAGGAAACAGTCCAACACCTTCTATGTACATGTCCAGCACTCTCCATTAGAAGGAATAACTTTCTTGGCAATCCCTTCTTCGACAATACCAGTGAACTGGCAACGGCTGACACAAAGTGTCTCTCTAACTTTATTAAAAGCACAAAATGGTTTGTTTAATTTTCATTACTCCCCCATGAGTAACCTCATTAGTGGTATCACAATGGACCCTTGCGGTCTAAGTGAGTCGATGACATCTGGACAGCCACTCCAACCTAACCTAACCTTGTCAATGTTGATGTTTGTTATTAATCGTAAGTTTCATAAGTCTCGAACAGATGGCGCCTTAAATCAGATTTTTTACAGAAAACTGTCGGATCTTCTATTGTGAACTTCATAGATGGCGCCACGTTGGAATTCGAAATTTCTTTTTCAACAACACGTGGTGAAATGTGATATTTTGATCGATCTATAACGTAACATCGCTTTTTCTGGATTATTTCTCATTTAATTTCATGTGATCTATATAATTCTGAATATTTCTTTTCTTTTAATATATAAAAATCTAGTGTCATCAAAATTACTGTAAGCAGTTACTAATACTATCTACACTAATAATAATATTATAAAGAGGAAAGATTTTTAACTTCCCATAGGAAGTTATTGTAATGGGTCCGATTTGTCAAATTGAAAATTTTGACATTTCTCGACGTTTCAAGGTCCCTAGAGTCGAAATAAAAGATTTTTAGAAAGATGTCTGTGCGTGCGTGGTGTACGTACGTTCGTACGTCCGTACGTCTGTACGTTCGCGACGTTTTTTTCGTCCTCCATAGGTCAAGAACCAGAAGAGATATCGATAATAAGGCAGAAAGATGCAGAAAGGGCTCTCAAGAAAATTGCGTGGGTGGTTTTTTTACCATAGCAGTTTAAAAAAAGGTGAAAATTTTGGTTAAACCTAAATATCTCATGAACCAATGATGCTAGAGACTTGAATTAAATTTTATAATATATATTGTAACGTAATACAAAACAATTATATTTTTGAAAAAAATCCAATTAACGGTTTTTTAATAAATCAAAAAAACTGAAAAAAAAATTTTTCACCTCGAAAATTTTACGACCAAAATATGATTTCATCTCCAAAACAATTTTGTGCAACGAAGAATAATGTTTTTGACATCTGATAAAATTTTGAGAAAAATCTAATTGACAGTTTTTTTTATAAAAAATAAAATCCTAAGAAAAAAATGTACTCATAGTTGGTAAAAATTGAATTTCGACGCAAATATCTTTTCAAAAACTTGAGATTAAGGCTTCAAACTTTTTTAATCTTATAAGAAATATTGTTTTCAACATTCTGAAAAATGTTGAGAAAAATCGAATTGACAGTTTAAAAAAAAAAATAAAAACCTAAAAAAATTAATAAAAGTTGGTAAAAATTGATTTTCGACTCAAATATCTTTTCAAAACTTTGAGATAATGGCTTCTTACTAATTTTAACTTATAAGAAATATTGTTTTCAACATGAGGAAACATTTTGAGAAAAATCGAATTGACAGTTTTTTTTACAAAAATAAAAACCTAAAAAAAAATATAAAAGGTGGTAAAAATTGATTTTCGACTCAAATATCCTTTCAAAACTTGAAGATATTGGCTTTAACTACTTTAATCTTTCAAAAAATATTGTTGTCAACATTCAGTAAAATTTTGAAAAAAATCGAATTGACAGCTTTTGTACAAAAAATTAAAAACCTAAAAAAAAATTAACAAAAGTTGGTAAAAATTGATTTTCGACTCACATATCTTTTCAAAAATTTGAGATAATGGCTTCTAACTAATTTTAACTTATAAGAAATATTGTTTTCAACATTCGATAAAATTTTGTGAAAAATCGAATTGACAGTTTTTTTTGCAAAAAATAAAAACCTAAAAAAAAAACAATACTAAAACTTGGTAAAAATTTACTTTCGACTCAAATAGCTTTTCAAAAATTACAAATATTGGCTTCAAACTTATTTTATTTCACAGCAAATATTGTTTTCGATATTCATATATCATTCGATATAAAAATCCAACAGTCCGTTTTTTTCATAAAAAAATAAAATCTACAAAAAATAGTACGCAAATTTGGTAAAAATTGATACATATAGACAAACTTCTAAGCAAGACAAATCGACAGACTGGATGGGAAGTTATCAGTGTGGGTCGCATCCCAGCCTCTTTTTTTTAAGAAATACTACTAAAATTGGTTTTCGACTAAAAATCTCGTTAACCAAAATAGATTTTGGAATCAAACTCTTTTATCATATGCAAAATATTGTTGGTAATTTTTAAGTTTTTAAGAATAATTTAACTGATAACTTTTTTAACAAAACACGAAAACCTACAAACCAAGAAAAATCGACAGACGGGATGGGAAGTTATCAGTGTGGGTCGCATCCCAGCCTCTTTTTTTTGTATGTAAACTCAAAAAGTACTTGACCGATTTTAATAATTCTTTTTTCATTAGAAAGCTACATTATCTGTACCTATTTATGTCTACCCGTGCGAAGCCGGGACGGGCCGCTAGTAAGAAATAAAAACTTTCAAAAAGTGCTACTAAAATTGGTAAAAATATGTTTTCGACTGTAAATCTCGGGAACAAAAATAGACAATAAACAAGGAACTTATTTGATCATTTGCAAAATATTGTTGCTTACTTTTAGATATTTGTTTTTTTTTTTTTAGAAAAATTCAATAATTTTTTTTTTACAAAAGAAGAAAACCTATGAAAACACCAAAAAGAAACGGTTTTTGGCTCAACTATTAGGAGAACAAAGAAAGATGTTGGTTTCAAGTTTTGTATCTCACACAAAATTTTATTAGTAACATTTTGTTTAAGACAGACGGAAGGAGAAGTTATCAGAGTGGGTAGCATCCCCGCCACTTTTTTGATTTAGACATAAGTAAGTCCCGCCTTGACTAAATTCTCAAAGTCATGATAAAACACTTAATACGGCATATGTAAGTGTTTTATCATTGGTCCGCCAATATATAATAATCATATTTAAATAATTTCTTTTTATTTCATTGCAAATTAATTTCATTGATTCTAGAAAAGATCTATTATCTGTGTATGGATACAAAAAAAAACATTAACCTAAAAACTCATGACTTGGTTTTTTCACTTTAGCTGTATTAAAAATATAAACAAACGTTGTTTATACTAAATTGTGACAAAGGATTCCTCGCAATATTGATTCTAATTTAGGTCGCTTGTGCATATTTACTCTTCAAAGTGTGTAGACAAAATGTGTGTCCAATTGAATAACAACAAACAACAAAAATAACCAACGGCTACTTTATACAACTTGAATATCTTATTTCATAAATCCCTTTACAAACACATGTAAATTAAAAAAAAAGAAGCCGAAAGTTGTAGACTTTTTGCTTGATAGTTATACGGATCCAACCTAACAACAACGTGTTGTATGTGTAAAAGGGGTGAAAGCCATATATGCAAAGATGATGGCAAAATGGGAAACTAAAAACTAACTAGGAAGTCCATAATGACTTCCTATACAAAATGTAATATACTGACTTACGAAAAAAAAAATCAAAAAATTGCACTGCACTGCGAAAAGGGTCAGTAAAGTGAAAGCAAAAGTAAAATATTGGACATTGCTAAAAGTAGGGTCATGCATATATGTAGTTAAGTATTTTGCTAATAAAGGGGTTTGCTTAAGGCAGTCCTACAAACATTTGTCGTCATTTCCGCTCGGTGACATTAGAAGATTTTGCAATTTGGATTCTACCCAAATTATGAATTTATATGCGGCAAAACAAAACACAATGACTTTTAATGTAGGCAAGTATAACATTACCAGACTTTACTGATATAATATGATGTCTTACAATGCAGTATGTCAAGATTAATCTTGATATTTTCCTCACGTAAGAACATAATATTCTTCATCATTTAGTAATTTAAATTAACTGTGGATTCTTAAAGTGAATCTTTTAATTAATTTTATTGGAAATTGTATTATTCGTTTATTACCGCATTATAACTATACAAAATAGGTTTCTGAGTTTAATTCAAGTTTGTTCATGATTTTTTTCATCCGAAAGAATCTTTAAAAAAGGCACTCAGTAGTGTGGGAATCTTACCGCAAAATTCTTGACAAAGTTCTAGTCTCAAATACTTGGTTTATTGCTAAATAAGTCCTCGGTTGAGTTTTAACTCATTTCTTCACCAAGTTCTCATGAGTTAGAACTCTAATTTAGATCTCAGTTTGAGATAGAACTTTGATTTAACCTTCTATAATATAAAAATAAGTCGTGTTTTCCTTCCTGACGCTATAAATCCAGAACGCGAGAACCGATTTCCACTGTTTTGCATTCCTTGGAAAGGTCTCGGGCTCCGTGAGGTTTATAGCAGACAAAATTCAGGAAAATTTTCAACAGAAAAGAGGTGAACTCCGTTTAGCTTCCCATAGAAAGCTATTGTAAAAATTCCGATTTATGGAATTGAAAATTTTTAAATTTTTTGACGTTTCAAGGGCCCTATATTCTAAACCAAAGCTTACTTTTGGAAACCCTTTTTAGTCAACTATATCTCTAGAAACTTCAGAGATATCGACTTCAAATAACGTTTGTTTTAAAGATAATAAGAAAAAAAAATGCAAAAACGACTTTTAAAAAAATTTAGTCATTGTTTTTATTTTTTTTATCATAGAACAATTTAAGAAAAAAGTGAAAAATTTGATTGACCCAAAATCCACTTAGGTATATAAAATTCTGTATTACACATTCTGAACAAATTTGGTATAATTTCGAAAAAATCAGTTATCTTTTTTTTAAATAAAAAAACTGAAACACGTAGAATATTTGCCTAGAGTACGACGCGCGAACATCGGCCGCCGCACAAGACATGCAAGGCAGCAACAAGTGTATTTACAGAACTTAAGCGAAGAAAGACAAAATATATTAAGAGAAAATTCCAAATTGGCCACAGGTGTTTTCCACTGATGCGCTAGGTCGTATGTACATGTACACTGTTTATCCTAGAAATGATGAATGTTTTTATTTGTGACTGCTGTCGGTAAATGTACGAGGACCAACATCATTTGCGCATTTGAAAACTGTGAATGGCCACCAATGCCAAACATATCGAGAAGCTACTCGTTCGAAATAATGTGCCGTAGCTGTATGAACAGTAAAAACAAGTATACGAAACATTAATGCAAGCGGTGGACAATAAAACTGGTGGTCTATTCTTCCTGGACGCACCTGGAGGAACAGGGAAAACATTTGTCATTTCATTGATTTTGGCCACTATTCGATCAAGATGTGACATAGCTTTGGCGTTAGCATCATCTGGAATTGCGGCAACTCTTCTAGAAGGCCGTCGCACAGTGGGGAAAATGCGGACAAAACCTATTTTTCTGAAAGTAGGATTTTTTTTTAAACTGAAAGTGTTTCTTATAGTTAATTGGTTGTAGAATCAGAAAATGAAAACCGTTTTTCAAAAAAAAAAATTGTAGACCAGTAGATTTTCGCTCAAAGTTCAAATATCGTGAAAACTGATAAAATATTGGTATTCCTTAAATGATCAGTATATTGTGAAATTTGAAAGTTTTAAGCAATTTTGTCTGCTTACATGATTGAAATAAATAGATAAACAATACAGTATGTTATTTTATTGAAAAAAAATTGGATAAGGTATTTTTTGACGAAGAAAAACTCTATTTATGTGATTTTTTTAGTTCGCATAAGGTTTTAACTACTGCCTCTGTTTGCCTCTGTTAGCAAACTATTCCTAATAGGTAGTGTAGGGTCTCAGCAACATTTTGCATTAAAAATCTCATCCGGATACGTCCGGATGCGGTTTTTAGAGCAATTTTAAGTTGGCAAGTCATATAAAAAATCGATATTTATGCCTTTTAACCAGTTCGGCAAGAGTACGATAACTTTGGCGCCAAGATATAATAACGGTTTTTGGTAGAGGGGCAAACATTTTTTACTATGGCAGGGGGGTCTATCTCCCCCCGTTTAGGCGGTAGGGGCAATTTAAAAAAATTAGTATTTAAAATGGAAAAAAATAATTAAAAAATAACGGTGATACTTACAATTAAGTTTTATACATTTTTTAAAGCCAACATTCTGTTTTATTAGCCAGTTTTTAATTCAAGTCAAAACTATGCGTAGTTTTTGAAAAAAATAATTTTAAACTCAAAATTTGAGTAAAAAAAGTTAAAAAAAGGTTTAAAGTGTAATTTTTCAATACTTCAAGATTATCTACCATTGTTTTTATTTCAGAATTTATTTCTCTTATTTGTTTTTGATCAAAAACTGAAAACTAGATGATTTTATGTCTTTTAGTTTTGTGTTGGAGTGCGTGCAAGGTGGGGAGGAGGCAAGGTTCGGTGGGTGCAAGATGGGGTGCATGCAAAGTTTCTTTTACATTTAAATAAGCTGGATTTAAGACAAATTAATTTACCCTAGGTATATCTTATCGATTATTACTATCAAAATAAGACTACGTTAATACTTAAGCTAGGAAAAAGTAATTTAATTAAAATATTTTTTTTGGTAACTTTCAATTTTCTCAAGAACTAGAAGACATAAAGTCATCTAGTTTTCAGTTTTTGATCAAAAACAAATAAGAGCAATGAATTCTAAAAAAAAAAACAGTAGATAATTTGAAAGTTTTGAAAAACTACACTTTAAACCTTTTTTTTTTAATTTTTTTTGCATACATTTTTAGTTTAAAACTATTTTTTTCAAAAACTATGCATAATTTTGACTTAATTTAAAAACAAGCTAATAGACAAAAATGTTGGCTTTAAAAAAAGGTATAATACTTAATTGTAAGTATTACGGTTATTTTTTAATTATTTTGTTTCCATTTAATGTACATATTTTTTTAAATTGCCCCTACCGCCTAAACGGGGGGAGATAGACCCTCCTACCATAGTAAAAAATGCTTGTTTTTAACTGTTCTATAAAAATCCGTCATTAAACTTTGTCGCCAAAGTTATCGAACTCTCCCCACCAGTTCTGACGATCTTATATGGTAAACAGTAAAAGACGCTTATGTGAAAAAAAATCTTAATTAACCCAGCACTTAGTATATCAACAAGTTTCCTAGAAAGTACTCCGATTTTCTGAAATTGAAAATGAAAGTGCCTCGTAATAGGAGATTCAAAATTTCAGCTTCTACACGGTCTTTTTCTTTTCTAACTTCTTGCAGAGTTTCTTTCGAAAAGAAAAATTGAAGAGCTGGTGAATGATGGGTTGAGGATAGTCGAAGATTTTTCTTCATTTTCTCGTTGAACAAGGTTTAATAATACCAGGGATGTAAGAATTAAATGTCCATCAGAAATGCCTTAAATTGAAACTTCATAGATTTGCATATATCAAATTAAGTTTATTTGAATTATTTTGAATAAGCTTATTAAGATTAAATGATTTTTTTTTTATTTACTTGAATTATTTTTTTTTTTATTTACCTACTTGAATTATTTTTTTATTTATTATTAAAATTTATTTTATATTACATTTAAAACAAATCAAACGGTAAGCTTTGAAAACACCAACTATCTATGTCATTATAAATCCAATGTGTTATCCTTACAACTGCAAACAAAATAAACCTAAACATGTTTTTACTCACAACCATTCACCTTTAAGCATATTAAAACTGAATTTTTAATAATTTACAATGCTTTTAAAATTCCTTTTTCGCTATTTATTATTATATTCGCAATATACCTTAAATTCGGTAAACAAATCTTTGTTTTCAGATATGTTTTCCGAAAAAAGCCATTTTCTCTTTTAGTGGGCGTGGAAATGGGCGGAATTTTCTGGTGTAGATTTGTCTTGCTATTGACTATCATTCCTGAAAATTTCATTCAAATCGGTTCATTAGTTTAGATTTTATAGAGTTTTGTCCGCTCCCCCATACAAGATGCCCCACTGTGCGTCGTACTGCACATTCTGCGCTTAAGTTGCCACTCAATTTAAACACAATTGATACTCCAACATGCAATGTTTCCCGTTGATGCAATGCAAGCTCATTGTTAGGAATGAGTGCACAATGGCACATAAGAAATCACTTGAAGCACTTAACTTCACACTGAAGGATATTCGACGAAGTAACAACATCCACAACGGAGTTTTTGAACTCTCTGGAGTTACCAGGATTTCCACCACATAACTTGCAACTCAAAGTTGGTTCAGTTATTATGATATTGCGTAATTTGAATCCACTGGGACTTTGCAACGGTACTCGACTTGCGTTGAAAAGACTTATGCCGAATTTGATTGAGGCAACCATTATTAACGGAAAGTACGCAGGTGAAAATGTATTTTTTTATTGCTCGAATATTGATTCCGACTGATCTTCCACTTGACTTCAAACGATTGCAATTTCCGGTTCGCCTTGCGTTCGCAGTGACAATTAACGCTTCGATTCAGTATTTACTTTGGATTCACTTTCATTTTTTACTTAGAGAAGTTCAGCTAAATTACACTTCATTTTTGTAATCGAAATGAATTCATTACTATTATTAAATGAAATAAAATTTGTCCTTTTCAAATATAAAACAAAAAAAAATAATTTGTCTTCATCTTTTAATCCCCAAACGAAATGTTACAAAAATGGAAGCCATCTGGTGGCGAAACGGAGTTCGCCTGGTTTGCTAGTAGATCCTAAAATGTTGGGTCTAGGATATTAGAACTCAGATTAGAAATGTTTTTACTTCTTCGAAATGCCTAATTCATAGGAAGTTATTGTAATCGGTCCAAATTGTCGAATTAAAAATATTGACTTTTCTCGACGTTTTAAGATCCTAACGTCCGTACGCCCGTGGGTTCGGGAAGCTTTCTCGTGGTTCATATGTCAAGAACCAATGTAGATATCGACTTCAAATAAACTTTGTTAGACAGATAATAATGCAGAAAGGACATTTAGTTAAATCTATATACAAATTAAAATCTACAAAAAAAAGTACGCAAAATTGGTAAAAATTGATATTCGATTCTCGATATCTCGTGAATAAATTAACTTCGATATGTTTTCATTCTGTGCTAAATTGTATTAAAAAATCCAATCTGTATTTTGGTACATAAGAAATAAAAACATTCAAGAAATGCTGGTCGAAATTGATTTTCGACTAAAATCTCGTTACCAAAAATTGATTTTGAAATCAAACTTCATCGTATGCAAAATATTGTTGGTAATTTTTAAGAAAAAATCAACTGCAAACTTTTTTAACAAAACACGAAAACCTACAACAACAACAACAAAACTTATAAGAAATGGTTTTCAACTCAAGTATTAAGAGAAAAAATAAAGAAAAACATTGACTTCAAATTATTTATCTCACATAAAATATTGTTATGAATATTTTGTTAAACGTTTTGTCGACAGATGGGAAGGGAAGTGTGGATTGCATCCCAGCCTCTTTTCTTTAAATTCATTCCGCTTTTGGATTAAATTTCAGACCACAAGGATTTTTATGTGCAATAATAAAATGTTTTTAGAAAATACATAAACATGAACGGTTTGCCAAAAAGTCATAAAAAGGAGCTAAATAATGTAAAATGCTGCGGATACTGACAGTTTTATAAAGTGCAAATTTTACATACATAAGCATTTAAACAAATCAAACTTTTTACTTTTCGTATGCTTTATTTTAGTTTCACATATTTTTTTAAACCAAAGTGTGGTAGGACATAATACATATTAGCATTTATAATGACCGCAACTACTATCGAGTCTGCACAAATAGACAAAACACCTATTTAAATTATGTCGAAAAATAACATCCAATCTAAAATATCAATGTTTCTGACAAAATGACCGGATAAAAGTGTAGATAAATATGTTTATAGAAGACAAGACGACGACGCCGCCGCCGCCGGCCGCCGTTTGACATGTACATCTGAAGAAATATTTGAAACACTCAACTTTTATCAATATTGTTGCATTTTTTGAAACTGTTCAATATAGTTCTTACTGTCATTTAAATTGCATTCATCATATATGTACATATGTAATATTATAGAGATTGCAGAACTCGGAACCAATTTCTTTTGATCTTTATTCAAGTAAGATATTCAGTGCAACACGAATATACATACATATGTATGTATGTATTTATTTATTAAAAAAATATTTTAAATTACACAAATCTTAAACGAAATTGAATAAAACACGAAAACTCACTTTTTATTTCATTTTTTTTTTTTAATTTTTTTTTGTAAAATGTCAGAATTTTGAAAGTTAGAAATCAGTTCCCTTCAACAGAGATCTAGAACTCAAAAATGATTTTAAATGGAGCACTACAGTTATGATTAGATGTGAAGAAATGCTCGAGTTCTAAAAATCATTAAAATGAAGTTCCATAGATTAACCGAAAATTACTAGATCGAGTTTTTATTTTGTTTTAGAACTTCGTCAAGAAATTGGCCGTTACCGCCAAAAACCACCGATAAAACAGGACCAATCTATGAAAGATCGAGGACTGTATTTTGTTGTCTTAATTTATAATTCACTTTAGGGAAAGTTTATAGTTTCAATACTTTTCCAAAGCTTTTAAACCATCAGCTTATGATGCTTGGTTCTTCTATAGATATTCGAACATTTTCTCGTACATTTAAGACGGTCATTATTTCGGAGTTGGTATGCCTTTGCAGTCGCTGATTGTGTGATATAGCGTGTTTCTGAACCAGAACATTCATTATATTTTTGTTTGTAAAATGTATGTGTCATTAAGTTTGATACGCCATATTTGCATCCAAACACTAACTTCATCGAATACTATTTGCAATTGTTGTATAGCCTTTACAACGGATCTATCTAGGGTCAATATTGCAATAGCATCAGCTAAGGTGACCATGAAAGCGTTGATATCGGTTGGATAAAAGTTGGTCCTAGGACACTTCCTTGCGATAAACCGGCTTTTATTTTCTTTAGTTCCGAGTCCTTATGCAGTTTGTATTCAGGTCCCAAGTGCCAAACCTTGTCAAAAGATTGAGCAACATCTTAGAATATAGCCGAGAATTATTGTTTTTTGTCAAAATGTTAATGTTACCTAATAGATTTATTGACTGGCAACACTTATGTGTTCTGAATAGTCTCTGTAATCGTAATGAGTTTATAAATAAAGTTGTTACTATTTCGAATGGTAAAATAAATTGCTATTATATATAAAAAAAAGATTAAGTGAATGAAAAATTATGATTTAATTAGGACACGACAGTTTCATCTGAACTTAAATTGCTATAAGGATTGGAAGATACACGTGTTTTTCATAATGATGTTGTTTCTTTTTCTAAGGATGCTCCTTATAGTGAGGAAAATTGGTGAGGAATAGGGATTAATTTCTAATTATAATGCTTACATAAAACTTTTGGAATCGAAAGAGTATTTCATATACCTTTTCTCTTATGTATTTAGAGGTATATTTATATCATCTTTTTCCCTTTAGTAATATGGCGCCAACTGACATCAAGAACGATTCAAACAAATTGTTCCGGTGATGTAACTTATTACTTTGTGATGAACAAAGTTCTTTATGGAGATGTGGGTTGTGCCCCGGTGGAATTGAACGGAGCAAAACATAAACAAAGTTAAGACTACGAACTTCGTTAAAGCACACATCGCACACATATGTTGGCTTTGCTTTTGCGAAAAACATGTACCTACATACATACGTACATATGTACATACTTGTAGCTGCACAGGAAAACTAAGAGCTTGACCCAAAGTCTCAAGATTAATTATGAATGTGTACTTGGCCTAGATATTCACCACTGCTGTTGTGCGGTTTGAGTTTAGTGATTTATCGTTGGGCAAATGAATAGGGGCGAGAGCACATTTATCATATAACTTTGTTATGAAGCGATTTCAAAGGGAATAATATTCAGAGTATAAAGAATCAGATTGGCAGTCCTTTTGGAATATTATTTGGATATGTGTTAAAATAAAAGACTCACATTGAAAGATTTTATCCGATGTACGAGTAAATCTAACGTTTGTGTGGATTTTGGAGGTGTTAATTTGGTATAATATTGGGTTTACGCTACTTACAAACACAAAATAGAAGCAGCTTTAAAAAAGTTTAATCACATAATTTTGCCCTTTCGGTTTGATAAATTTTTCCTTCAAACTATATTTGTATCATATAAAATAATAATAGTAGTCAAAATTTCACCTTGGAATTATTTGCATATCTATGAAAATTGGTACAGACACTGAGGTCAACATTATTTAGAAATAAAAAAAGTCCCCAAAAATCCCAAGCGAGCTTAAAAAGTTATTGAGGATTTTTGTCTAAAACTTTGCGTTTTTAGGCTACTGTGTCCGAATGGTTCTTTGTATCTGAAAGGGTTTTAGGTAATAAAAGTCGTTTTATTGTTTTTCTATCAAAAATGTTGTCGAAGCTTATTTTTTTTAACTTATATAATCTATATAATGTATACATATAAAAATGAATGTTTGGCTATTGGACCGATTGTTATGAAAATTGGTATACATATGTACATATGTATTATTCCGCAGAGAAGGTTTGTATGATATGCTTTTGGGTAAGATGAATATGAAATTCGTAATGAAAGTAACCACCAGATGGCGCTTCCATGTATCAAGTCCAATACTGATAAATAGATATCTATTCGAATTCGTATAAATATAAGTTCGAAAAATATATTTTTATTGCGATAAGTAAATTTCTTTTCTTTCGTACGAGATTTGCGAGGAAACAGACGGATCTTCGGTGGCGCACATATTTAACTGTCTGGTGATTTTCGACAAACACTGCCCATTATCCCACGTTCAACACCCGCTGATGAACCTGATGCATGTCTTAAATCATCAGTTCTATGGCGTCTACAACCTCTGTACAACTACAAAGTCTGGAAATTTTGCAAAACAATTATTGGATATTGAAAATGGGCGAATGGAAATTGCCAGCAAACTTCTGTAAGATCGCAGAAAGCATCTAAGAATTCGTGCAAAAAGTTTTTCCAGACATTACCCGTGTTTTGTTGGCAAATCTATCCATAGTATAGTAGGATTTTACACGAATGACAAAAACAATATCCATAGTATGAATAACACCTATAAAAGTTAGAGTAGAATCTCACTATGGATAGGTTTTTGACATTTATACGAGCCTCGAATGGATCTTATGTGATTTCGTTCTCAAATGTTGGTACGATTGATATTGCATTTGTATCTCGATGGATGTGTTCGTTGAGTAGTTGTGCATTTGGAATCATGTGTGTTTTACATTGAAGAAAAATCAATCTATTACTGTTGATATTATTTAGTTTTGTTAGTGAAAATGGACTAACTGGGCTTATTTTGCAAGAGAAAACAATAGAAAAGGTATTTATGTTTTGCTATGTTTTATGTTTTGCTGTGTTTCCATCGCACAAGATTAAGTATGACAGCACTTTCTAAAATGCAAATGGTGTTTCGATGTGTGATGTGTGTTGGCAACGCTTTTAATAAAGTACTAAATGGAAAGGGTTTAGTACATTTTGATCCCTTCTGATGGATTCGGTTCTTATACTTGGCAAGCAAAGGACGAGTTTTGTTAAATTTAAGATTCATTAAATAAAGTTAATAGAAATTAGTAGATAACTTTTTTTCATTTGATTGGAACACAACAAAGTGCAAGTGAGATAGTTTGATTCGTGTTAAACAATGAAGAACTGATTAGTTCAGCACCATATAAGAATATGAATGGTCCACTTCAGAAAAAATAAACAAATACTTACTCAAAAAAAAAAAAAAAAAAAAACATAGAATGAATATGGTTACAGGCCTTTACCAAGTTTTTCTTATTTGCGATGTTCGAAATTTCGAACATCAAAACACCCACTGCACTTGCCTTCTTTCGACCGATCGCAATCCCAACTTTCCTTTTTCCGGCTAATCTTTCTTTTTTATCCAACCATATCGTGAAGATCAGATCACCCACTCAAGACCGTAATGTGCTTAAAACATTGACCTAAGATTAAACTTTAAAAAAACTAAAAGAAAACTATACTAAAAGGCAAACTTTTATTTAATTATTCAATCTGCAAGCCAATTTAAAAGGTAAAAACAAAAAAGTTATAAAAACCAAGTGATATTTCCTAAATTAATATAAATAACTTTAATTTCTAAAATAAAGTTTTTTTTTTTATTTTTAATAGGCTGTGTAGTGTGTAATACACATTTACAATATATATTTAATATATATTTTACAATATATAAAAGTACTTCTTGGCGAAGAAATTTGCGAAGCTGGTTCAGTCAGAACCGCGAAAAAGTGATTAGCGATCTCTGCGTGACTGTACCTACTTGGTGTTCTGTCTACCTTCGATACCGTCGAGCTAGAACCAAGGTGTGCAGAGATCGTGCCAACTCCATCGTGGGCTCGCACGTGCTCAGGCGATAACTCCCACGAGCCTCGCCAACATCACTCAACATTCTAATTGCTAAATTGAATAAGCCAACTACAAACAACGACCAAAAAAATATAAAAGAAAACCAAACAGAAAAAAAATAACCAAAAAAAAAAGAAATTTATATATATAAATAATATATTCACTTATTGAATTAATGTTTTTAAAAAGAATATCAAGAGCGGAGCTCTTGATTTTTGATCTTTATTCTTCTCGAGTAAAATTATAACTAAACTGTACCATCGCAGATGGACAGTGTGTTTTCGTGACAAATATTCTTAATGATTCTATGTCAGCGATTTTAGTTTTATCTTTTGAATTTTGATGACAATAACAATGACAGTGACAGGAAATGGTATCAAATGTATATTCGATATGAGTTTGATTCCATTTCCTTTGTTTATAAATAAAGTGAAATCAAAAAATGGATTTTGTTATTTCTGATGTTATAACTCCTCCCGTCTTAGAGTGTTCTATCGGTTGGAAAGCAACTGTTGGAATACTTATTTGAACAGATTTATTTTTTTGTTTCATTTTTAAATAAATCATTACGAAAATTGTTATTATTACAATTAAAACAATGGTTATTACATTATATGTCACGTGTTTTACATGCACTCTTGACTCTAATTCTTTTATATTATCTATTGATTTGAAGTTCAATTCTTTATAATAATCTGTTGTAAAATTGAAATTTAATAGAGGTATAATTTTGAAATTATTATTATACAGTTTTTTGTTGTATGTTTTATTTCTTATCATAATTTTACAGTTTTCTAATTCTAGGATATAATTTCCTTCTAAGATATATTCTAAGTTATTACAAGTTTGTATTACTTTTTCTTTTTGTAGATTTTTTATTATTAAATATCTTTCTCCGTCTATAATTACATTTTCATCATCAAAGTTTTTTGTTTTACAATTTAGATTAGTATTATCTTTAAATAGGTTTTCAATGCAATTGTCTTTTATTTCACATAGGTTTTTTATTTCTTTTGTTACGTGATAGATAGTTTTATTTATTTCTATAAATTCATTAGTTGCTAAGTTGATTATTTTATTATTTATTGGAAATGTGTGTACATATATTTTATTATTTAATTTATTGTCAAACTTAGGGATGTTTAATACGATTAACAAATTTTCATTGTATGTAGCTAATGTTAATTTAATCTCTTTTAACTTTTCTAGGTTAATGTCAAAGTCATATATTTCTTTTGTAGTCAGTATGTCTTGAGTTAGTATACCTGTTCTACTAGTCATTATAATGTCATTGATTTTTTCTACTATTCGTTGTAATTTCATTAAGTTTTTATTGAATTCCAATTCTATGCGTAAATTGTTTATTTCAGATTTGATTTCATTGTATCTGTTTAATGTTTTTGAACTTGTCTTTAAGATGTCTTGTAGTTGTAGGAATTGTTCGTTAAACTGTTTATTAATAATCACTTGTTTATTATTGTTTATCAGGATTTCTGTGTTGCTATCTTCTAAATTCTGCAATCTTTCTTCTATCATTTGTCTATCATCATCGTCCATAGTTCCATAAACTATTTTTAATCCTTTGCCTATTATATTCAGTAAACCTCGTTTGTGAATAATGTGGTGTGGTATGATTGTATCTATTTTTATTTCTAGAGTGTTAATCTCTTCCTCTTTAATATAGTCTTGTTTGTTTAATAAAAGGTATTGTGATTTAAGTTGTTGAACTAGTGTCTCGCATTGTGTCAAGTTGATCAGGTGTAAAAGGATATCGTACTCTTTAATCAAACGTACAGGTTCTTCTTGTACTAATGTGAATTCGTGTTCTATTTTTGTTATTCTAATGTTCTGACTCATTACTAATGTTATTAGAGAGAGAATTACTGTCAGTGATGACTTCATCTTGAGTTTTTGTGAATTTCTTTTCTTTTCTGAACTGATCTTTGTGAAGCAACTGTTCTCTAAGATGGGGTTTAATCAGTACCTTTTTATCTTGTACCTTTAATACTTTAGTCTTCTTGTGTTTTGTTTTAAGTTTATTAAATTTTTCGGGATTATTAATTTTTGTGAAGTTTGGATTTATATTTGTATCTTTTCTACCTTTATTTAATCTTTCTAAAGTTTTTTCTTTTGTATGTTCTATTCTTGTAAATATAATTTCACTGTCTATTTTTCCTAAATGTGTATCTATTGGTTTTTCTTTTGTGGTAAGATGAATAGTTTTATTATATATGTTTATAGCTTTAATCACCAAGTTAAATGTTTTTTCTGATTTTTCCAGTAATCTGATGTGTTCGTTGAGTGTACTATGTAGACGTTCTACATCGGAATTTCCGTTATGTCTGTAGGGGGTAGAAAAATGAGTTAAGATTTGTTTCTCTTTAAAATAATTTTGGATAGTATAAGTTTTGAAGGTGGGATCGTTGTCTAATGTTATTTTGATTGGCTGGATCATATAACTGAATATCTTCTCTAAGGCGTTTAAGATGTCTGTTTGATTTTTTGTTTTTATCTTTTCTGCAGCTGCAAATTTTGAAAACTTGTCGATGCAAGTAAGGTATTTTTCATTGTTAGAAAGGATCCATATGTCTATGTGGTAATGGGTGTGTGATTCTTTTGGTGTTTCTGTTTTCTCGTATGGTAGTTTAATGGGGTTTCTCTCTATTTTTAAATTGCAAATATCGCAATTGTTTGTTATTTTATTTATTTCAAGTTTTAAATTAGGATAGTAATATTTTCTTTTAAGTTCAAGATACAGTTTTTCTATTCCTATATGGTTAAAGTCTAAGTGGGTTTTATGGATTATGTTTTCGATTTCTGGTTGGTCGTAAACGTCTGTAAGGTAAATCTTTGATCTTACCAATACTTGATTATTATGGTTATTCTTCCAATAATCTTGGAATTTTAGGAATAGTTCATCATTTTCTATAAAGATTGCATTTTGTCGATCTACATCAATTTCGGCTATGATTTTTTCGAAATCTTCTTTTTCAAATTTAGGTTTAGATATTTTAATTCTTCTTTTATGGAAGGGAAAGGTAATTTCGATATTAGGTTTTTCATTTATTTCTACAATCACTTGTCTCATGAATATGTTTATGGGTTTTTCGGTAATGGGAATTAAATTAGAGCTATCTGATTCATTTGAATGTTTGGTAGAGACCAATTCTATTGCATTGATTTCTTCTAATTTTATGCGAGATAAAGCATCCGCTACTTTATTCGTTTTTCCTTCAATGTGTTCAATTGAGAAATCAAATTCTTCGAGTTTGATTTTCCATCGCTGGAGTAGTGAATTGGGCTCTTTTAAACTATGTAGCCAGGCTAGAGGTCTGTGGTCTGTTTGTATTCTAAATCTTCTTCCGTAAAGGTAGTGTCTGAATTGTTTGGTTGCCCAAACGATTGCTAGTAGTTCTTTTTCTATAGTGCTATAATTGCACTCATGTTTATTTAACGTCCTGGATGCAAAGCATAATGGGCCATGTGTTTGACTCAGCACGGCTCCGATTGCAAAGTTACTTGCATCCGTAGTTAATACAAATTCTTTTGTGAAATCGGGATGTCGATTTAGTAGATCTTCC
Source organism: Eupeodes latifasciatus (assembly GCA_920104205.1). Lineage (NCBI taxonomy): Eukaryota > Metazoa > Arthropoda > Insecta > Diptera > Syrphidae > Eupeodes > Eupeodes latifasciatus. The sequence goes on along the minus strand of OV049924.1, from coordinate 203,086,565 downwards.
GACATTATTAACTTTAATTCTTCGAATGCTTCTTTGTAGTTAGAGTCATTTACGTTTATTTTAGCATTCTTTTTTAGGCATAAAGTTAATGGTTTTATAATTTTAGCGTAGTTATCTATGAATTTACGGTAGTATCCCGTGAGGCCCAGGAAGGATTGGATTTCTTTAACTGTTTTTGGGATAGGGAAGTTTTTTATAGCAGTTATTTTATTTGGATTGGGTTTTATCCCGTTTTGGGTTATGATATGACCCAGGAATTCACTTTCCTTCTTCATGAAGTCACATTTGTTTAAGGACACTTTCAAATTAACTAACTGCAGTTTAGTAAAGATTTTTTCTAAAGAATTAATGTGTTCTTCTAATGATGTAGAAAAAACAATTATGTCATCCAGGTATACATAGCAAATTTTCCCGATGAAGTCTTTGAGGACTTCATTCATCATACGTTGGAAAGTTGCTGGTGCATTTTTTAGACCGAAAGGCATTCTCAACCATTCATAGTGACCAGATAACGTAGAGAAGGCGGTCTTCTCTCTGTCATCAGGATTTACTTCTATTTGGTGGAATCCTTTTGTTAAGTCTAACGTGGAAAAATAATTAGCTTTTCCCAATTTATCTAAGATATCATCGATCAATGGGATCGGAAATTTATCCTCTTTAGTAATGTTATTTAATTTCCTGTAATCTATCACTATTCTCCATTCCTTGTTGCCGTCTTTGTCTTCCTTTTTTGGGACAATCCAAATGGGTGCATTATATGGCGAGGTGCTTGGCTGTATAATCTTTTGATCTAGTAGTTCCTTTATTTGGTTGTTTACCTCTTTTTTATGAATCTCTGGATATCTGTAGATTCTTGTGAAGATTGGTTCTTCACTGGTTGTATTAATTTTATGTTTTACATGGCTTGTAAAACTTAAGTCTGATCCTTTTTTAAAAAAGGTATTTTTATGTTTATTTAATAAATTTTTTAATTCTCTTTTTTCTTCTAGATTCAAATGTTCAATTCTTTTGTCGTCCAAATTTTCGACGTGATTGATTTTTTGTGTATCTAGGGATTCAAAGGAATTAATTTCTTTTGTGTAATTGTCTTCTTCTTCATTGGAGAAAAATATTGGTAATTCTTGATCATTTATTTTTATTATTTTTGTTTTATAATCAATTGATGCATTATTAGGAAGTAATATATTATTTCCCAATAAACCATCATAATTTTTATTGAAATTGTAAATTTGGAACACACAATCTACGCAAGATTTTAGTGTGAATTTTTCTTTAGGGATAATTAATTCTTTTTCTATAAATATTGGGTTTCCTACTGTACTTATTTCTAAAGGATAATTTCTTGTTTTTATATATTGAATAGGAGCTTTTTCTTTATTAATCAAACTGTTAGTTGCTCCGGTGTCGATTAACAGTCTAAGAGTTTGATCTACTTTCTTTAAGACAATAAAGGGGAGTTTACTATCTCGTTGCGTGGACAGGTTTCCGAGGCTATATTCGGAAAAACCGTATTACTTTCATTGTAATTTGCTTGAACCTTTTTAAGTTGGCTAGATGTAGGGTCTACATCCATAGGTCTAACATTTCTTGAAGGTGGTTTATAATTAGGATTATAATTATTTCCTTTATAGTTGGGGTTAACTTGATGGTTAAATGGTGGTCTAACATAGTTGGGGTTTTTTGGAGCAAATTGATTTGAGTTATTGTAATTTTGGTTTTGATGATTAAACGGAGGTTTTACATAGATAGGATTTCTAGGTTGGAAATTGTTAGGAATAAAATTGTTATTTCGAATTTTTATTGGTTCGAATAACTTTTTGGGTGTTTCTTCAGTTCTTTCATTTACAAAGCCTGCTTGAGTGAGCTCGTGCAGGGCTGCTTGTAGATTTGTAGGTTTTAATGCGAACAAGATAGTACGCATGTGTACTGGAAGCCTTTCTTTAAATATAGTTAGAGCAGTTTCGTTATTACTAACGACCTCCTCGGGTTTCGATTCCTGAACCGTTTTTTGATTCAATTCACATAGGTTTTTCTGAATCTCATTATAAAATCCTATAACATTGCCTTTATAACTTGTCTGTCTTAATTTGTCATATAATTGTAGTGGGGATTCAAATCCTCCGAAATTGTCAATTAGTAATTTTTTAATGTCTTTCCATGTATGTAGGTGAGAATGAATCTCAATGCATCTCTTTGCCCTACCTATTAGTTTGGACTTCAGGATGTTTATGCACATCTGTTGGCTTTGGTCATCGTATTTATTTAGAGTGGGAGTAATCCCGTCTACATTTGTCAAAAAGGTATATAAATCTTCTCTTCGCCCATCGAAGGGTTGAAGTTTCTCTATATACTTTAGGGGGTCGAGAGTTAATGTTAGTGCCATTTTTATATTTTCTATACTAGATAAATAATTTTCTATTTCAATACTTTTATTCTTAAGATTATTCTTACTGTTATTTATTATTTTATGTTGGTCTTCTTCAGATGATTCGTCTTCTTTATGATATGGGTCTGGTTTCTTCTTTTGTTTTCGGCTGATGAAACTCATTAGTTGTGTGTTGTCATCGGTTTGTTGAATCCGGTTCACTGATGTATTTATTAGTTTGTTGGATCTCGGTTCACTGATGTAGTTTTATTAGTTTGTTGGATCTCGGTTCACTGATGTAGTTTTATTAGATTGTTGGATCTCTGTTCACTGATGTAGTTGTATTTGTTTTTTTTTTTCTTTGTTTGTCAAATTAATTTCTCCTCTATGGAGTTCATAACATTACCATATGCCGTGGGATGAGTTATTAATTAATTTTTTATTTGTGAAAAGAATCGATTTTCGTTCGACTTGTATTTTTCACTGTGTTGCTTTTACACTTTGAGGTTTTTATCATTGATTAAAATAACTTGATAGATATTTATTAATCTTCACGATAAAAAGTTTTTACACAAGGATTTTTAATACTGATGTGCCCTTTCATGGGTTGGTTAAAAACACTTTCGTAAGTTCTTTTTTACAAGGGATGCTCATTTAGAAAAATGGCATCCTACCGACTGCGCCAATAATATATTCACTTATTGAATTAATGTTTTTAAAAAGAATATCAAGAGCGGAGCTCTTGATTTTTGATCTTTATTCTTCTCGAGTAAAATTATAACTAAACTGTACCATCGCAGATGGACAGTGTGTTTTCGTGACAAATATTCTTAATGATTCTATGTCAGCGATTTTAGTTTTATCTTTTGAATTTTGATGACAATAACAATGACAGTGACAGGAAATGGTATCAAATGTATATTCGATATGAGTTTGATTCCATTTCCTTTGTTTATAAATAAAGTGAAATCAAAAAATGGATTTTGTTATTTCTGATGTTATAACTTATATATATATATGTATATACATATGTATGTATGTTGATCGAACACCATCTATACAATCATCATCATCATCGTAATAAAATATTCATCATAAATCTAAATATCGCTTTACAAAAAAAAAAAAAACAAAAAAAAACTTAAATGTCTATCGTTCAAGCTGACAAATTTCTACCTAACACATCTTACATACATATATATAGATCACATCGAACATCAAAGCTGCTGTGCACATCAACTTGGGAGAGCCGGTAAGTTGTATTTCTTTTTAAATTATTTGTGTTAACTATATTGAAATTTGATCAGTGAACGAAAAATAAAATTCAAAATAAAAGATAATAAGATATAAGATCTTGAAGTTAAAATGAGAAATTCATTTTTAGAATTCTCTTAAAGAAAAACCTTGTTTAAAATTTTCCAAGCAATTTATTTGTTGTAATCTTTTTTTTTTATTTTGATCTCAAGCAATTTGTTTTTGAGTGAGAGTGAGAGACAACAAACAATCATTGTGATTTTTTTATGAAGAGAGTTCTAATTCATTCTTTTCGCTCAATATAAAGAATGAGTGACTTAATATGAGAAAGTTTAGTTGTTCTCACTCAATCTCCACAAAATATTTGTTTACTTTTTTTATAGTGATTGCCTGCATATGAATGGCAATTAACTGAATTTTTATTGAGTCATATTTTTTTTATTTGAATTTATTATATTTTATAATTTTTGGATTTTTGTTATTTAATAAAAACTATTTAAAATAAATTATTTTTATGATTATTCGTTGATCTAATTCTTATGATGGAATGATTTACTATTTAGTGTGAAGTGAAGTGATTTAGGGATGTTTCATTTTGACGATGTAAAGGTGATTAGGATTAGTTCTTAGGGAACTTCTTAAGCTTAAATTAGGGGTTATCGAGTAAATAATAGTGAGTGACTCAATAACCATGGCGTTTCTTTTAGTAGAAATGGAGGGTGGGTTACACTCCGGAACCCAAAATACACCTAGGGTTCCACAACAATAACAAAAATAAAAATTTGTTTAAATAGATTGGTTGAAAATATATCTGGTATAATCGGCATGATAGATACTGTACGGTAGCCCAGCGGCAAGTACAATTACCCACCCCACCGACGAGCTGGTCAATGGTGAAAGCAAGCATGCCGAGTCGTACTTTGTTGCCTGTTATTTCAATTATATGTTCTTTATTCCATGAGGTAATATACAAGACTGACTTATAATAAGGTATGTATAACATAACTTGATAATACGTGGATAAACTTATTTATATACATAGTGACTGTACAGTGAGTAAAATACTGTTTCATACACAACAGTTTTCCCCATTTTAAAATCAAATAATATAAAATAAAAATTAGAAATAAAGGTAATCTAATACATTTTTTTATACATATACATATATAAGACTTTTTACAATTATACATATTATTTATAAATTATATCTAAATTATGGTAGAAAAAATATAATTAAACATTATAACCTAATCTTTCAGGTTTTCTTGTAATTCTTTTTGGTCGATTATTCCAATACCTTTCACATTTTTCTATTTCAGTTTCACTTATTTTTTTTTTTCTTAAAACTGAGTTATTGTTTTCATTTTGGTCATTAAATTCGTTATAGGTTTGTTTCAAATAATACCTGTTTTTATTAAATTGTTTTTTTTTATCTGTTTTGTGTGTGCTGTTTTAATAACACTATTGTTTAAACAAATTTGATAAACGAAATTACTTATTTATTTAATGACTCTACCTGGAATCCATTTAACACTATTTCCAAAACTATTTTTATACATTTTCTTTTATTTAAAATAGTTTTATATGAAAATTCCATTTTTTTTTGGTAATTTTAATACCTTTTTTTGTTCTAACGTTTTTGGCTTATAACTAAAAACAAGATCGACAGGCGTGCAAGATATTGATGATGCTATCGTATTTCGTTGCATGAACAAAAATTTATTAATTAATTTAGTAATTGATATGCTTTCTGTGGAGTTTTCAATTAAAAACCTTTTTAAATGCTTCTTAACCGTTTGTACGTTTCTTTCGGCGATGCCGTTTGATTGGGGGTGATAAGGTGGTGATTTCGTTATCTTAATACCGTATCGTTTTCCAAAATTATAAAATATATTCGGGCGGCCCATTATCGGTGACAATCTCAGAAGAAAGTCCAAAAACAGAAAAAAATTCTTCAAGCTTTTCAGTTACGAGAAAAACATTTGTTTTTTTCATTACATATACATACATACATATATGCACATACTTGCTGTATGAGTCCACAAGTAATAAAAAGGTATTTTTCCCCAAAAAGAAAAAATCCATGTAGACGCGTTCGAATGGAAATTTGGTGATAGGCCAATGCGAAGTTTTTTCTTTCGAAAAATTTTGCAATTGTTGGCATGGCATACACGATCTTACAAATTTTTCAATCTCGCTATCAATGTGCGGCCACCAAACATATAGCCTAGAGAGTTGCTTCATTTTAACTATGCCTACATGGCTTTCATGTAGCATTTGTAAAATCATTGGCCGCATTGTTCTAGGGACGACTATTCTGTCCATATAAAATACACATTGATTGTCCAAACTAAATTTATTAAAATTTGCTCGACCTTTTATATAGATCCCTATTACATTTTTGTCAGGTGGCTTTAGTTTTCCATCTTTAAGAAAACTTACTAATTGTTTTAATTCTAAGTCTTCTTTTGTCTCTGTTTTAATCCGTTCCATGTCTATCGGCATTTCAGAAGAGAATGAAAGAAACTTAACATAGTTCTCTTGAAAATCATTTTCTACTATAGGTAATGGTAGACGAGAGAGCGCGTCTACATGCCCCATCGCCGAGGATTTTTTATGAACAATTCTATATTGATACATATTGAGCTCAACCGCATATCTCTGTAGACGCGCGGCTGCTACCGAACTTGTACTTTTTGATGGATTAAATATTTCTGTTATTGCACAGATAAGAAACTATACAGATGTCTCATCCTAATAGAAGAAAATGTCCCATATTTTTTTCACTACTCCTTGGCTATCAACCGACAAAAGGACATTTTCTTCTATGGGGATGAGACATCTGTATAGTTTCTTATCCGTATTTAAAGTGAACTGATGTCCATAAATATATTTATGAAAAAGGCAAATTTAATTGCAAAGGCTTCTCTGTGAAGCTGGCTCCAATTCTTTTGAGCTGGAGTTAATGAACGAGAAACGAATCGAATGGGTTTTTCAACTCCATTAACTAGGTGGCTCATAACTCCAATGCCATAAGGGCTCGCGTCTGTGGCGATTAAAATTGGCTTTTTTGGATCGTACAATTCCAAAACGCAATTATTTTTTAGCAATTGCTTACTTTGCTCAAAGCACATTTGCTCAGAAGAGCCCCATTTAAATTTCTGATTCTTTCTCAAGAGATCATAGAGGCATTTTAAATGAGAAGAGACATTGGGTAAAAATTGGGAGTAATAGTTTAGCAACCCTAAATATGCTTGTAACTCTGTAATATTTTTTGGTTCAGGGGCATTCCCTATAGCTATAATTTTATCTGGCAATGGGCGAATAGTACCTTTACTAAGAATATGCCCCAAATATTTAACTTCAGTTACTAAAAATTTACATTTGTCTACATTGATTCGTACATTATGTTTGCTAAGTTTTTCTAACACTTCGAATAATCGACTTTAACATTCTTCGTAACTATTACCACCAATGAGTATATGATCCAGGTATGCAAAGGCTTTGGTTCCTAATAAAATTCGATCAATGATTGATTTCCAAATAGCTGGACTGCTACTTAACCCAAAAACAAGTCGCGTGTATTGAAATAACCCTTTTGGAGTGTTAACCGTCAAAAACTCTCGAGATTTTTCTTCTACTAAAACTTGCAAATAAGCACCTACGCAATCAATCACACAAAAATACTTATAACCAGCCAAACTTGCAAACAAATCTTCAGGGAGGGGTAGAGGATATTGCTCGATGTCAATGAATTTATTAATTGTCTTTTTAAGATCAACGCATAATCTAATTTGACCGTTTGGCTTTGAAACCGCAAACATTGGTGAGGCCCAACGGGCCGTCTTTACAGGCACCAATATATTTTGATTCACCAAATTATCTATTTCTTCCCCAACCTGTTCTCGAAATTTATAGGTTATGTTATATGATCTACAAAATATAGGTCGTGCATCCGCATGCAGTTTTGATAAATTAATATCAGCTTCGAATCCCACAATGGGTGTATTAATTTCTTGATTTAAAATATTTGGAAATTTTTCGCGTATGACATTTAATAAGGTTATATTAATTTCTTCTCCGCTTTTAACACATGCAACTGATTCTAATTTACCTTGTTTATATTTAAGTGGACTTTTTAAAAGCAATGCTCTCCATTCTGGCAGCAGAACATCTAACCAGTCTCTGCCCAATAAACATGCTGCTTTAAGTTTGGTTTTAACTACCACCAAATCGAGATCATAACAAGCACCCTCATATTGCACTCCTGCCGAAAAATGTCCTACTACATCAATTAGGTCTCCTGAAAATGAAAATATTTTTTTACACATTTTATCTAATGTTATATGAGAAAAATAACTAATATATATAGCTTCACTAATTATAGTTATAAATGATCCCGTGTCTACCTCAAATAAGACCTCTTCGCCTTCGACGTTCAAAATACAACCTGCTGGTGGCGATCCACGTGTTCCCGTTATATTGTTAATTTTTGAGTAATATTCGGCTCTGGTGTGACCTCTGCGATGACAGCGATAACATATCAAATTTGAAGCTGAACTTGCACAGTCGTCTGAATGGTATTTTTTACATCGACTGCAATATCTACCGTTGTTTGAATTAATTTGTCTCTTCTGCTCGTTCCCGTTTATCGAATAATTTTGTCTATTTTGCTCGTTCCATCTACTTTTTTGACGAACTGAATTCTGATATCTCGTACTTTTATCGTAATTTTTCTTTTCCATGAAGGATTGATTGTAGGGTTTAACTGAATTAATTTGTTGTGTTTCTATTATCTCTTTGGAATTTTTGTCTGCCGTTTCAAAGTTGGTGGCCAAGAGACAGTAGTCAGCGAATTTGTTTGTGTCAGGCTCCAATAACATTTTTTGTTTCAGGCTCCCGTCCTGAACACCGGTAATTAACTTGTCAGATATAGCGCTTCATCAAGATATTTGTCAAATTGACAATTAAGTGATAACTCCTTAAGTCTTACGACATAATCAGATATTGATTCACCCAATTGTTTATTAGCCATGTAAAATTTAACTCTCTCAGAACGTTTATGGGTCTTTGGCGCATAATGACTGCGTAGTGGTGACAAAATTTCTTCCAGCGATTTACTATCTGGCTCATCTGGATAAAGTAAATTTTTAAGAGTTTTACAGACCTCTCCTCCAGCCAATGTCAAAAATAAGGGAACTTTTTTACTTTCGTCGATTTTATTTATTTTTAGTATTTGAGCAAAACGTTTTTCGTAAACTGTGAAGTCGTCACCAGGTATAAAAACCTCTAAATTTCCAATCAGCCCCATGCTTGTTGGATTAGAAAACACGTGTCCTGACTCTTCTTTAAATTTGGTATTATCGTCACCTTCCGTCATGTAACTTTTATATTTTAATATTTTAGTTTTCCCTAATTAAATTTCACACAATTTAACAACTTATGTTTTTTTTTTGACTTTTTTATGGCACCATCCTCGTCGCCAATTGTTATTTCAATTATATGTTCTTTATTCCATGAGGTAATATACAAGACTGACTTATAATAAGGTATGTATAACATAACTTGATAATACGTGGATAAACTTATTTATATACATAGTGACTGTACAGTGAGTAAAAGACTGTTTCATACACAACAGCCTGGACAATTTTTTTAACGTCATTTGTTTCGCTTAGGGAATCCTGTGGTCCTGAGGAAGTCATGAGAAACGCAGGACATCGTTAATTTTTAAATAATGACAACAAATCCGTTACAAATATGCTACCTACTCCATGTCCATTTTTTTTTTGTAATTTTATTAAAACAAAACTATATATTTTGTACACAAACAGGCAAATAAAAAGACCATAATGCATTATCTGTTAAACCAACTTCTCCACACGGGTTTTTTTTCTCAAATTTTGACTCGACTCCGATCTCCGACGGGAATCGAGTCAAATTAAGCTCATTTCAACTCGATTCAGGTATATAAAGGATTGAGGCGATCTTCAAGCTCGCTTCAACACCACATGTTAATGTAGTAGTCTACGAACAAACCCCCTCCTTGAAGCAATTGTTAAATTAACTTTTTTTTATAGAATCTCAATTTCCAGATATTTTCTTACAATTTCTTCTGGAAAATTGTCCATTTTATTAGTTTTAGTTAGTTTTTTTTGCTAAGTTAATTTTAACATTTGATTTTCACAAAACTTTCTTCTATTTGTGTGTTTTTTTTGTTATTATTCTGACAAATCTTCTCTCAGTTGTACCAATTTTTAAATAAAAAAATCTGGCTACTGCGGATCGTTTTGTTGGCAATTTCTCACTGTACTATATGAGCCGTTTATTTTGAAAGTGGCATAAGTCACTTTTTCAAAAAAATCGAGTTAATGGCAACACTAAATACAATTGAACGGTATCTTTTCATTTTTAAAAAATTTGCACTCAATAAGTTGAGAACTATTGAGATTTCTTCGAGAGAAGTATTGGTAATTAACGGTATAACAAATATCTTAAATATCTCGACTTAAAAAAAAAGTGACTTATGCCACTTTCAAAATAAACGGCTCATATATGGAATGCGAACAAAACGCACTTATTGCACAAAACTACAAAAACCATCAGTGGCTCAGTACTCGTGCGTGAAACGACAACATATAAGTCCATCGATACTATGGGGAATCCAGATGAGGTTGTCAACTATCCAACTCAATTCTTGAATTCGCTTGATTTGCCAAGCATACCACCGCACATTCTTACATTGAAAATTAGCGTACCCATCATTCTTCTTCTAAACATAAATCCACCACGACTTTGCAACGGAACCAGACTCTCAGTCAAGAAAATGATGAATAATGTTATCGAAGCAACAATTTTGACTGGAAAATTCAAAGGTGAAGACGTACTGTTGCCACGTAACTCAATGATCCCGACAGATATGTCATTCGAATTCAAAAGTTTACAGTTCCCGGTGTGACTCTAACTAAACTTTGTAATTTCACAATTTTTCTTTAAAATTATTATACAAATACGTTGTATGAAACCGTTGTAACTTCTAAAAACGCTTGATTGTAGAACAAAAGTTATTAGGTTATTTTGTAGTAAATCTTATGGCCTTTAAAGTCTTAATAACTTTGTATGTCTTTTGGGGACTTTTTGTCACTTGTTAATAAGGTGTCCGTACCAATTTTCATCGCTATGCGAATAATTTTTAGGTTTGATGAATTTTGTCTTTATTTTGACTATAGTGTCTGCCTAGACACCTCTCCATTGTGTCTGCCTAGGCACCTATCCTTTCATCCAGATGGTAACGGGGGAATTCCCATTATTGAATCAATGGTGGCGTCTATAGTTCCAGTTGAATTACTTAGTGAACACCTTAGAGGGCTTCTTCGACAAATGCAGAGCTCAGACCTGTAAGGAGCGATTATGCCGGGTCTCACTATCGGAGTTAAATCAAGGACCTGGTATTTAAGGTTAAAGATCGTGCGTCAGGGTGACTTCAGATACGGACGGATTTACTGTTGACAACCCACGCAAACGATTTAAGAATGCAGATTTCACCGCCATCCGTACATTAACCTCGAACAGAAGGCTGCAAAGACGAAAGTGGAAACATCATAGTAAAACCGTAGTGAATGTCAGGCAGGATGATTAACAATCCTGTCTTTCCCACTAAGACGAAGTAAAGATCGCCATACAAACATAGCATAGCCAAGCCATTGGAGCAGATGTCTTGAATGCCAAGCTCTTCAAAGTAGCTGTAGGTAATTTGGTTAGGAGCATGCACCAACTTATCTGTAAGATATGGCCGGAAGAAAGCATGCCCGATGAATGGAACCTGAGTATTTTTTGCTCGATACTGAATAAAGGAGACCCTCTAAGCTGCACAAACTAAAGAGGAATTAGTTTACTTAAAATTGCTTACAAAATCTTCTCTGCCGTAATTTGTGAACGTATAAAGCCCATCGTCAACAAGCTGATCGGTCCTTATCAGTGTGGTTTTAGACCAGAAAAGTCCACAGTCGATTAAATACTCAAATTACAGCAGATCCTGGAAAAAAAACCCAAGAACTTCAAATCCACACTCACCATCTCTTCATCTATTTCAAGGCCGCATATGACAGCCTACAGGGACGAGCTCTATAGAGCAATGTCTAGTTTTGGCATCCCTGCCAAACTCGTCCGTTTGTGCAAGATGACCATGGAGAATTCATGCTGCTCCCTAAAGGTTGAAAACAACTTAACTGAACCTTACGATGTCAAAAAAAAGCTTTAGACAAGGTGATGAGCTTCCTTTAACATAGTCCTTGAAAGAATAGTGCAGAGCTCCCACGTCAACACTATCTATCTGTCTTTCAAAAGTCTGTCCAATTACTGGCATATTGTGATGACAATGACAAATTCGGAAGAGTTAAGCGTGACCTCAATGGGACTTTTGTGAGTATTGAGGCAGATCCGGTAAAAATGGGTTTAACGGTTATTTAGTAATAACAAAGTGCAATTTTTCATCAAGAAAGGCTATAACGCTGGCGTCCAGAAGGCCGCGGATCAAGGTGGCGCGCACAAATGGAAAGTTACTCAGCTTGGAGTTCGCAAATGGAGCCATCTAGCTAGTGTCCGAGCTAGATGAAGAAGTTTGTTGGGTGAGGCCCTAGTTCATATAAACTTTGCTTGCAACCAACTTAGCACCTGGCCCAAATCCTAAAGTGTGCCCAAGCATGGGATTTCGGGGGGTGGGGGTTTATTAAAATAAAACTATTGTTTAAATAGTTTTGGCTTGACGTCCCACTCAAAGCGTAAACTCAATTTCGATCTTACGCGCCATAGCTTTAGGATATAAGTAAAATTAAAACCAAAACCATGCTTATGGACTTGAGCCACGTGATGACGTGATGGCGCTGCAGGATACTCTCTCAAATAAATTTGTACTTGCTTTGAATTAAATATCATTTTGACCACTAGCCAATAGTCACTTTTGATAAAAATCGAATGAAAAGATTAATATTCACATCGCATTTTGTGTCTTTCCTTTTTCTGAAAGGATATCTCAACGATACAATATAACATTACAAATTGGTTAGCTACTATCCAGATGACTGTTTCGGTCTCTTAACTTACTATCCAGATGACTGTTTCGGTCTTCTAAGTTATTGTATTCGTTTTTATTTTCTTTTGTGATAAACACGATGATGACGATGATTGTAAGTTAAAATTAAGTTAATATGATTATTCTACACGAATGCATCACATAATAATTATCATTATCACAAAAGCGAGAGAAAACCGAATATTTTATTTTAGGCAAATGTAAATAAAAGGGTAAGTGTGTATGTATGTATATCGAGCAAGTTTGAGCTTAAATATGCCATATCTGCTAAGATAGTTAGGACCGAGGAAGATAAAGAAGACGTTCTATTACATGTTGGTATTTATTTTAGTCTATTATATTATATTACATTATATTGTATTATATTGTATTTTATTATATTTTTCCGTTTTCAGTCGCACCGCATTGATTGCTTCATCATCTTCGGCCTTGATAAGAATTTGGCAATGTGTGTTCGTGTGTTTGGGTTTTTTCAGTTCTTTATTGAAAATTGTGTCTTTTCAATTGAATTAGGTACCCGAATTCAGGAGGCATTTCTTACACTTGGATAAATAACCGTGTATTGAAGAACAGAATTGAGCCATCGAGAGATAAACCTTGTGTACCAGGGACGGTAGTAGCATATTAAGATTGAGGGAAAGGTGATATCTAACCCTTATTGTTAGAACTTGTGGCGTGATGGGTGTAATCGCTGACTGTGCCACCTATAATATTTTTTTTTCACGGGTACTGCCTCTTGCTATAAATTGAAAAATTCTCCAAGAGTAATTCTCGTCTTGTGCTGCTCGCCGTTCATTTCCATCGACGAAAATATATGGCGCAAAAACGCCTCTGGCATGCTACCCCCGCCAACTGTTATTTTTTGTGAATGAAGTTGTGATTCATGAGGCGAATGTGGATGTTCAGCTGACCAATAACACATATTTTGTTTATTGGGGTATCCGTTGAGTTAGGGAAAGGTTGCGTTCACAAAATCAATTTAAAGTTTTTTGAGTCTCTTTTGGAAAACCCGATATTATGAACTATACTTTACGGTCTGAAAGAATTCTGGTGCCCATTTCGAGCCGAAGTATTTTTATTTTAAAGGATCTTATGACAAAGATGTGAAATCTTGAGTGTTTTGATCAATTGAAAAGAAAATTGATTTTCCGTTTGGGTTTGAAGTAAACAAGAGATTTTTGTCCTCTGGTGATCGTTTCATACATACAATAAGATTTTTATGAAGGTACAGGGTGGCGCATCAATTCTCCTACAATAAGAAATTCAAATAACTTTGTTTTTAATCAGTGTATTTCATTTTTTTTTATTGGATAGAAAATTAATTTTTATTTAAAATATTTAATTTATTTAGAGATGATACATCGCAAATGACCTTCACGCTCACCCACACATATGCGACACTGATCAAAAAATTGTTCATTGCGGTCTGACTGGACTGCTTCAATTCAGTCACCTCCTGCTTGACATAACCCCATAAAAAAGTCTGGTGCAGTCAGGTCATGCAACCTTAGGACTAGCGAAAAGTGGAGTTCCTGCAAATAAATTTGTTTGTGAATTTTGTTGGAGCTCCGCCATAACTGGTCTGGCTATATTTGCAGTTGCTTCATCTTGCTGAAACCAAATGTTGTTTAATAGGATACGCAAGTTTAAGTCATCTTGAAGTATCCGCTGACTGACGGTCTGCTAACTCCAATTTGCCCCGACAAGTTTCGAGTCTAAACGCTTGGATTTGCTTGTATTGCCAATGCTACAACGGCGATTGTATCCTGAACATTGGGACCTCGATGGTACGGTCTCCGTGCGATGCTTCCCGCCTAGATTCCCTTTGGACGAAAATGACGTTAGTACCGTTGCACTATTCAAATTCTTTTTACAGGCATTCATTTTGATAAATTAAAAAAAAAATATTACGTTTTATTTTTGTATCACGATTTGTGCACCATCACCCTGTGTTTCGAGAAAAAACTGAAGTTCATATTCCCGGAACCATAGGTGGGATAGACGGATGCCACAATAAAATCAAACGGCCGCCGGTTAAGAATCCTTTCAACTAATAAAACAGACAAAATATATCAATCAATTGATCAATTGACTTAATTGTTAACTGCTAATTATTATCTTGTAGGATAAGCTGCCTACCAAGCAAAATAGCTAACACATGTCACTTCGCGAAAAATCTGAGTGTCACAAAATGACAAATTCAAAAATTGAAAATCAACTTCTTAAAAATATTAACCCCTCCCCTCATGGACGCACCTGACACAAACACACAAAATTTAATCATATCACGTTTGAATTGATTGGATTTTTAAAGCATGACGCTGACGCATAAGAAGAGAGTGGAACACCAGATTCATTGTAGAAGTCGGGACTCGGCACTTGGGACTCGGGAGTCGTTGGCGTTGACGTTAGTTTGGTTTGGTTCGGCATTGCGTTGCCTTATCGTTCCGTTTCCTTGTTCCGTCGATGTTGATAAAAGTACAATTGATGGTCCTTTGTCTCGGTTTGCATTTTCGCCTTTGACAAACGTTTATTAAAAACCCAGCTGAGTTCAGTGAGAGGATCCGATTACTTTCGTTCCGCTGCCACTCAATACAATTTTCGACAAAGAATAAAGGAAGAATAATGTATCTTCTTTGGCTTGAAATACACACAGGGGAGTAGGTGGTTTTTTGGTGAGATGTTTGAATGTTAGAGGTTAGAGGTATTAGGTATATAGGCATATACATAAGAATGCATAAGGTGAATGGTGGATGCTATCTACACCACACATTGAAGATTTAAAACAATGGCGGATTTAACTGCTGGAGGAACAACAAAGAACGACGATGAGGTATAGCGGTTGTGGGTGGTATGCTGGATCTGGATGGATCAAAATCACCTTTGTTTTGGTTCGCCTTCTGAATTCCCACGTACAATAATACAATCCTATCTACCTACATATATCGTATGTGTGTATGTGATTATATGAATGTGTATAAGTATACGAGGTTCTCTAACGTGCAGTTTGTTCAATTTTTCGTTTCCGGTTTATTGATGGTGATATACCTACACCCCACCGCACACACTGCATCAAACTTAAATTGAAAAGTTTTTAGCTATGGTTCTTGCAACTGTACCGACAAATATTGCACAGATGAGCGAATGCCTATACCTATTGTGATGTGTAAAAAAGTTCAGGGTTGTTTAAGTGTGATTTCGAATAAACAGGCCCTTGAATTATGACTTCATCGCAAACATATCTAGGAAAACATCTCTACTCTTTTATGTGTGTGCTTGAGTAGCGTTCAATAATAATTAAAGACGTTTAAAGTTCTCTTACATTTAATTCGAAAAAGTTTATATTTCAGGTATGTTGTCACATAAATAGTGCCTTACTGGATAACAGGGCCCTTCAAAAGTCTACTAGAAATAACTATTTTATAAAGATTTTAAAACTAGAATATAAAAAGTTTAGGTCTATTATTTAAACCGCATTCAATGTTATTATTTAAAAGACCAATTTTAATATTAGAATTGTTAAGTGTGAGACCTATTTGGACTAAAAAACTTGCATATACAAAATTTGTATTGCGTCAGGCGCCTTTATTAACTTCCCATAGGAAGTTATTGTAATCGGTCCGATTTGTCGAATTGAAAATTTTGACATTTCTCGACGTTTCAAGGCAGAGTAGAAATAAAAGATTTTTAGAGAGATGTCTGTGCGCAAGGACCGATCCAGACTTTTAATCAGGGGGGGGGGTCATACTCTTAACATATAGACGAGTTTTTACTCACCACTTAAAAATGTTCTTTAATGTTCTGCAAAGGAGGCTAACAAAATTTAAATAACATAATGTGTATCTTAACATTAAATGTACACATTTCAAGGGCTAAAGTGACTAACTTTAGTTATTAAAATATTTTAGAACACTGTTGTCCAGGAGGGTATAGTCTTATTATTTAATTTGGACGACTCCCTACATATGAAAGCATTCCAAGATTCCAACAGTTTTTTAAATATGCCATGCTTAAGCACTAAAACACAATAGCTTAGAGGTTTATGTTGCTTTAACGCAGAAATGAAATGAAATGAGAAAGAATCTGATATTAAGAATTTTATGGCTTTTTGGACGTAGTTTTTTCGAACTAAATTTTCGTGAGTTAATTATTACTATCGCTATCAGTCTGCTTACTCGTAGATTGGAGCTGATGCTAGAAAATATTTTGATCTTAAAGGAGTCACCAAAACTTAAAAATTGTAGATAGAAAATTGGTTGGTTCTTGAATTTAAGGAAATTATTATTATTATTATTAAAAGCTTTTATTGCCATATCATTTTAAATACATTTAAATACATCTATAGATACAATTTTTAAATTTTTTAATTAGAATTTTTACAAATTATTTGATGGAATGATACAAACTGCAAATATAGAATTATTAATTAGATAATGGAAAAGTAAGATAATTGATATTTAAAAGTTTGGTTATTTATTTTTTCAATTTTTTAATTTTTTTATTAGTTTTTGGCGTAAGCCTCCCCCAAAGCGGCCCATAGGTCTCGATTTTTCGCCTCACTGTACCAATTTTCGTTTATTTGGCAAAGATCGTCGCGACGAGATCGAGCGACGCGTCGCTCCATCTCTTGTTCGGTCGGCCTGTTCGTCTCTTACTTTCCGGTCTCCATTTTGTTGGCAACTTTGTCCATCTTTGATCCTGTAGTCTTGAAATATGTCCTGCCCAACTTTATTTTTGTCTTTTGGTTCTATCTATCACGTCAATTATTCAAGTACTGTTTCGGATATCTTCATTTGTTATCCTTTCGCTGGGTCTTAGTCTGAGGATTTTTCTTTCCATTTTGGATTGACAGATCCTTAGCTGGTCAAGAGATTTCGTAGTCAAGCTCAGGGTTTGTAGTCCATAAGTAAGTTAAGGAAATAGGTGCACTTAATTACATAACTTTTCTGAAAATCAAATAAAAACAAATTAAGGTAAACAAATAAATTGGGAAGGCACTTTTGTGTGGCACTCTCAAATTACACGTCTCATAATCTTTTTTCACAATATTTCTCAAAAGATTCAAAGCTTTTATATCAATAGATATTAAACGTTCATTGCGTGTTTTTCAATTAGCCATTAACTTAACAAAAGTGTCACTTTTGCTGTTTTTTGGACATTTATATTCTTGAAATTTGTGTTTAAATCTCAGTTCTTGATCATGCAAATTCACTTTAAAAATTAGATTTCTTTAATTTTTTAAGATTTAAAAAGTTTTTGTATCAAACAGAACATACATTTTGAAAATAAAAAACCTAAAAAAAATTGTTAAAAGTTTGTAAAAACTGATTTTCGACTCAAATATCTTTTAAAAAATTTTAGATGTTGGCTTTAAACTAATTGTATCTTTTAAAATATATTGTTTTCAACGTTCGGTTAGATTTTGAGAAAAATCGAATTGACAGTTTTCTTATAAAAAAAAAATAAAAACCTAAAAAAAAAAACAATACTAAAACTTGGTAAAAATGTACTTTCGACTCAAATATCTTTTCAAAATTAAAAAAATATTGGCTTCAAACTAATTTTATCTCATAGAAAATATTGTTTTCGACATTCAGTAATTTTTTTTATAAACAGTCTGTTTTTTCATAAAAAATAAAATCTACAAAAAATAGTACGCAACTTCGGTAAAACTTGATGTTCGGTTCTCGATATGAAATAAAAACATTTAAGACTTGCTACTAAAATAGGTTTTCGACTAAAAATCTCATTATCAAAAATAGATTTTGAAATCAACCTATGTTGGTAATTTTTAAATTTTTAGAATAATTCAACAGACAACTTTTAACAAAACACGAAAACCTACAAATTTTAAGCAAATCGTCTGGTGGGATGGGAAGTTATCAGTGTGGATCGCATCGCAGACTCTTTTCTACATAGATATGCGACTTCAAGAAACCCCACATTAAAAAGTCTAGCGGGATCATATCGCATGTCCTTGGTGGCCTTGTACGGGTGTAGGCCCCATTCCCGACGCAAAATTCGCCAATTTGAAGTCTGCGAAAGGCCGAGTTCTAGACTGCCTCGGATTCTGCTGTACACTTTCACAAACAAACTTTTTTCGTAACGTCATGTTTGATTAAAATTTCGAGTTCTTAATTGTTAACGAATGCAAAACTTACCATTTTTGTAGTTCCTATATGTCGCATGTAAAAAGTGAAAAATTTGGAACAAATAACTCTGTCGACTTTAATATAATTGGTATCTAAGTATAATTTGTTGGTATTTCTTGTTTTAAGAAAAAAGTTTTCTGTTAACAACAAAATTTTGCATAGAATTAAATAATGGTATTGGGTAACAATTTATAATATTGAATTTAATTGAAGTTGGTGATGTTATTGGATCGAGAGAAATTTGGGGTCAACTAAATGTTTCACATTTTTTTTTAAATTGCTATTGTTAAAAAAACCATTTATTCATTTTTTTTTTTTCAAAGATATCCCGAACGCTTATTGCAATAAAATTATTGTTTTTAAGTGTATTTGTGGGAAGTTGTCAATGTGAATTTCCTCCGAACCTCTTTTGTTTTGAGTATTGGATTATAGTTTAACAAATACCTTCTCTATGTTACGGCGCCCTTACCACATATTATTGTCATCCTCTGTTGAATAAGTCCTATCCTGTATAAAGTTTAGAGTCAGAAAAATAGAATTCAAAATTCACTTCGTTGTCTTATAGGATTTCCTATGCTGAGATACCCCATGCATACCTGCATAGATGTGATTGTGATACGAAAGATAAAGTTTCCTCCATTCAGTAGTTTTTGAATGCTGTTAGCCATTGAATCCCACTTTCGTATAAAATCTACATCTACATACATATATCTACATATGTGTATATATAGTTTTGTACAAGTGACGCATCTCGAATCTAGGTCTTTGCCAGATATACAACATACATACACCACAAATAAAATAACCATGAGAGAGTGTCCCAAAGAGATGTTTTGTGGGCTACAGAAAAAAAGTTGAAAAGAATAGTTTGGGTATACCTAGTACCTACCTGCCTTACCTACCTACCATGAAGAGTAGGTATCTATCTATACATCATGTGGTGGTAAATGTCCTTTTCACTCAGAAAGCTAATAAAATAGAACGTGATGAAAAAAAAATAAAAACAACAAAACTTTATCCTTAAAATTTATTAAGCTTAAGTAAGCTATTTGCGTTAGAATAGTACACAAATAAAAGCACACAATACATTTACGTTTTTATCGGAAACGATCTAAACTATAGATTAATTGGCCCATATAATGGCCGACGCAGACATCATTTCGAATGGCTCAGGTGATTATTTCTGATTGCGATTGATATTTTTGAGTACCTACACAAATTGTTGTTATTTAATTCTCCTTAAAGATTGGTCCATGAAGTCATTTTTCTGAAAGCTGTTTGTAAAACGCGAGATACTGTATATGTAGTTCTTAGAATAAAAATTGATTCATTCATTAATGCGATATGCGACTCAGGTTTGTTTGATGTCAATGTCAATATATTTATAAAATACGTTAAATGCTTAAGTTAAGTTTACAATATTTAATCAAACCTAATCTTAAAAAATTAAAATAAAAGCTTCCACATTTAAGATTGTTCTTTGTAGATTCAATTTGTTAA
This sequence comes from Eupeodes latifasciatus, assembly GCA_920104205.1. Taxonomy (NCBI): domain Eukaryota; kingdom Metazoa; phylum Arthropoda; class Insecta; order Diptera; family Syrphidae; genus Eupeodes; species Eupeodes latifasciatus. The sequence goes on along the minus strand of OV049924.1, from coordinate 203,066,203 downwards.
ATTTCCTGATTAATTATTAAGAGGATAGCGTCATAGTTCGATCGGTGAGACATCCAGATGATAATACAGACTGTTTTCCTAAAAAGCCTGACGACAGATGCTTCTAATAAAGACTCCTTATAGAAAGCAACAAAGCGTCTAAAAATACCCCAGAAAGCCCAAATGTTACTCTCACACGGTGTTCTCAAGCGTTGGGCATCTCTGTGACGTCGTTGTGACGAATTTTGCGAAAAGATCTTGGCCTACATCTTTACAAGATTAAATTGACGTAAGAACTGAAGCTGCTTGGCCACCAGAAGCGTCGTATGTTCGTGAATTTGGCTGAGCCACAACTTAAAAATGATTCGGATTTTCATCGAAAAATTATCTTCCAGCGATATGGCTTACTTCTGGCTGAACGGCTTCGTCAATAAACAAAATATGCGGTATTGGTCAGGCAGCAATCCACACGTACTCCATGAGTCATCATTGCATCCTGAAAAATTGACGGTTTCTTCTTCTTCCGTGATGATCAAGACGGCTACCATTCAATGATAACCGAATATTTTTGGCCCCAATTGGATGATATATGGACTTGGAGGACATGTGGTTTCAACAGGATGGCGCCACAAGCCACACAGCGAATGTCACAATCAATTTATTGGAAACCAAGTTTGGAGAACGTGTTATTTCACGAAATGGTCCAGTCGCTTGGCCATCTCGGTTGTGCGATTTGATGCCGTTAGACTATTTCCTGTGGGGCTACGTCAAGTCTATGGTCTATGCCAACAAGCCAGTGACGATTGATGAACTTCGTACGAAGATCGAGCGGGAAATTGCAGCAATATCGGCCGATTTATGCTTGAAAACCGTCGAAAATTGGGTTCAGCGTCTGGACTTCTTCAAGCGTTCCCATGGTGGCCAAGCAAAAGAAATCGAATTCCATATATAATGGCATCGAACGTACTTTCACAGGAATAAAGAATTTCATTGATATTCAAAACCGTTTTTGTTTTATTAAAAAAAAACAGTTAGTTTGAATTAAGAAATAAACAATCCACAATAGAGCAAGTACATCGAATTATTGATGTTTTGGAAAAAAAGCTTGAACAAAAACAAGTATGCTCAGCTATGTTTTTATGTTGCTCAAGCCTTTATCAAGGTTTGGCACTTGAGACTTGATTAAAAACTACATAGGGACCTTCGCAGGCAGTACTACTAAACACTTAAATCTTTTGTTATGAACCGACTCATAAGATTACGGTACGAATCTAAGGAAAATAAAAACCGGTGACCGCAAGGAAGTGTCCTAGGACCAACCTTTTACCTTTTTTATGCAAATGATATTTCATTGATAAAAATGGTGCCAGATAGATCGATTGCAAATGCTAAAGGGAACATTTTTACAAACAAAAATATAAATAGCGTTAAAGTTTCTATAAGGGGTACAGAAGCACCTTACTCCAATACTGCCATATATCTTGTAATGACATTAGATGAAAAGCTTAAATGGAAAGGGCATACCAAAAGAATAGAGAACAGCTAAACTTGAAGTACATAAGAATGTACTAGTTAATTTAATAGAAAACAACTCTGCTCCAACCTCTCTATCCACAACAAAACTAACGTTATATATGCCATCGATTATCTGCTTGAACAAGTGGAACCTAATGATTTGATCATCGTTTTTGGCGACTTTAATATTCCCATCTCAATTGGTCCACCTCAGATGATCGGACATCCTTCTTTCCAACTAACATCTCCTCTGAATCTGAATCGCTCATTTATCGTCTGTCTGATTGTGGTCTTTTTCAACTAAATGGAGTAGCAAACTTTATGGGGAGACACCTCATCTCATCTTCTCCTCTGATTGCGATAATTGCGTCGTCTCCGCGAGCCCTCATCTTTTCTCAACCTTGAATCGCTATCATCCTCCCCTTACTCTCTCCTTCCCCATCGAATTTGAATTTCTTTGAAATGGAGAATTACTGTTATGATTTTCGTAGGGCTGATTTTTCCAAACTCAACAATCTTCTTAACTCAGCCGACTTTGAATAAGGTTCCCTCCACTCAACAAAAGAATGCCTTACAAATTGGATTTATTTGATTCTCTCATACTGTATTGAAGAATCAGTACCGTTCTCTCGTAAAAAAGATTTCACCTCTTCTCCTCCTTGGTACAACAGAGAGCGTCGTAGAATAAGAAATAAACGTAACAACCTTTGGAAGATTTTTTTACGGTCCAAATTTGATACCTACCACAACAACTATAAATAAATAAATTGGGTGACGCAACAGTCTGTTGATCTCAATCATTACTGTGTGCGAGTATTGTTGTCAGGGATGGAGGGGACCTACAGTTTTAAGCCGAATCCGAACGGCTAATTTGGGAAAGTACTTTTCATGACAAGAATAACTCTTGGAGAATTTGTCAATTTCTCGCAAGAGGCAGTACCCGTGAAAAAAAGCTTAAGATGGCATAGGCAGGGATCGAACCCAAGACCTCTGGCATGACAGTCCAACGCACTAACTATCATGCCACGGGTACCACAACAAGTATTTTCTCGCTTATAATTCTTTCTCCGAATTAAGCGAATGCCTTTATAACCAACCTTAACCAAATGGAAAATAACCTTCTTTCTGATGCAAGGAGATTTTTCAAGTTTATAAATGTCAAACAAAATCTGATGGGTTCCCACCTTCAATGAGTTTCTCCAACATAATCTCATCAGATCCAACAACTATAACAAAACTGTTTGTTAAATACAAATCTTATACTGAACATCTTCATGATCATCATCCTCACTACTTTAGTTATTTAGATGGTTGCACTCAAACCTCTCTTTCATCTTTTACAATAACTGAAGAAATTTTACTTCTCAAAATCGTAAGCCTCAAAGAAACCTTTAGCCCTGGTCCCGATGGCATGGCGTCTCATCAGTTGTTCTAAAAAAAATGTATGCATTCTCTGTCAAAGCCTCTAACTGTACTCTTTGAACTCTCTAAGAATCATGGAAAGAATCATTTATATTTCCGATTCATAAACAAGGTAATAAAACTGAAATTAACAATTATAACCCTAACTTTCATGCATCACAAATCTTTGGAAGCTTAAATTGTGATTCTGTTTATTTCCATTGCAATCCCTTATTCTCCCCCCTCAACATGGTTTTCTTAAAGGAAGATCCACTGCGATTAACTTAATTGAATTTATATCCTCGAGAATGGCAATGAAGTTGATGTTGTATACACTGATTACAGCAAAGCTTTTGATAAAATATCTCAAAAGATAATTTATGTCAAACTTACAGCTCTAGGCTTTCCATCTGGATAAGCTCCTACCTTGCGAATAGAACTTATATAATCCTCTTCCGTAACTCAGTCTCCAGTCCCATAGAGGCTACTTCTGGATTCCCACAAGTTAGTAACCTTGGCCCCCTACTCTTCATCTTATGTGTTAACGATGTCTGTCTTACATTAAAACTCAGATATTCTAATGTTTGCGGATGATAAGAAAATTTTAATGATTATCTCAACTCCATCTGATTCCGTACTTTTACAAAATGATCTTCATATCTTTTTTGTTTGGTGCTTGCATAATTTCCTGGAGTTAAATGTAGGTAAATGTAAACAAATGACCTTTTCGCGCAAACAAATCCCATCTCATAGAATATATGTACTTCTTCCTTAATGACGCCGCCGTCAACGTAGTCGATTCTATCGGGTGATTTTTTTGAGGTGTTCGGTTCGAAATGTGTTTCGCGCTTTACGCAAATTTTATGCGTTTTTTTTTTTTAAAAAGTTCTCAAGCTCTTAAAAAATCAAATTTGAACTAACAACATTTTCTTCTTAGATGATTTTTTCTTCTAAATAAAAAAAGCCTCAAACAACTAAACGCTTTGTGCATGTGCATTACGATAAGATGACTGTTGTCATTAAAAAATGTTTCAAATAACGTCTTAATTTTTAGGATCAATATCAACAAAAAACAAATCAAGTATCTTACGAAGTAGATAGTCAATTTGGTCAAAGCAACAAAGGCTTTGAAAAATAAAAAGTTCAATGCAAAATCAAAATTCTAGCAGCCCTAAACGTTATAATAATGTGTTGACATTTCCTAGGAAAGACCCATCAAATAAACCTAATGCATTTTTGTGAAGATATACATATTTTGTCTTTTTAGGCCACAAAGCAAGACTTTGCTGTGTTCAAACAGTAGGTTTTGCGGTTAAAGCCCAAAATTTAACACGAAATTTTTCTAATCAAAATTTTACTGACTCATAACTCGTAACGAATAAACTCAAAAATAAGAAATATTTGAATATTTCTTATTCAAAGAAGCTTATAGCACGGCAATAAGCATAGCTACAATTTATCTTCTCAGAAGACTTGTAGCAACCATATAATTCGCAGTTGCTTTATGTAGCTCGGATTATATGGTATCTCGATTAATTCGGGAAATATGCGTCAAGACAAGGTGTGATGGTCATCTTCTGATGAGCCCAACCATCACACCGGGCGAAACGCATAAATGAACACTTGCTGGTTTACATTTATTTTTTATGTTTTTCATGATTGAAATCATTTTATTAAAAATAACAGTGTTCAAGGAAAAAAAAAACTATTGACTGTTTACAGTCAAATATTTCTTATTCAAAGAAGCCTATAGCACGGCAATAAGCATAGCTACAATTTATCTTCTCAGAAGACTTGTAGCAACCATATAATTCGCAGTTGCTTTATGTAGCTCGGATTATATGGTATCTCGATTAATTCGGGAAATATGCGTCAAGACAAGGTGTGATGGTCATCTTCTGATGAGCCCAACCATCACACCGAAACGCATAAATGAACACTTGCTGGTTTACATTTATTTTTCATGATTTTCATGATTTAAATCATTGTATTAAAAATAACAGTGTTCAAGGAAAAAAAAAAAAACTATTTACTGTTTACAGTCAAATATTTCTTATTCAAAGAAGCCTATAGCACGGCAATAAGCATAGCTACAATTTATCTTCTCAGAAGACTTGTAGCAACCATATAATTCGCAGTTGCTTTATGTAGCTCGGATTATATGGTATCTCGATTAATTCGGGAAATATGCGTCAAGACAAGGTGTGATGGTCATCTTCTGATGAGCCCAACCATCACACCGAAACGCATAAATGAACACTTGCTGGTTTACATTTATTTTTCATGATTTTCATGATTTAAATCATTGTATTAAAAATAACAGTGTTCAAGGAAAAAAAAAAAAACTATTTACTGTTTACAGTCAAATATTTCTTATTCAAAGAAGCTTATAGAACGGCAATAAGCATAGCTACAATTTATCTTCTCAGAAGACTTGTAGCAACCATATAATTCGCAGTTGCTTTATGTAGCTCGGATTATATGGTATCTCGATTAATTCGGGAAATATGCGTCAAGACAAGGTGTGATGGTCATCTTCTGATGAGCCCAACCATCACATGGGGGCGAAACGCATAAATGAACACTTGCTGGTTTACATTTATTTTCATGATTTAAATCATTTTATTAAAAACTCAAAAAGTACTGGACTGATTTTAATAATTCTTTTTTCATTAGAAAGCTACATTATCACTGAATAACATAGGCTATATTTAGTATTAGATTACTATGGAAATCTTTAGAAATTCCTAATAAAACTAACCAAAGGTGTAAAAAAATTAGCCATAAAATGTCTTTCATCGCATACACTGCGAAGAGTATTAATGATTGGACAAAAAAAATGTTTTCTAATTTAGTGATTCATGGTCGTTTTAATTAGCATGCTTATAACTTAAATTTCTTTACCTACATATTTATGTCTACCCATGCGAAGCCGGGACGGGCCGCTAGTTATGTATATATGAATAGAACCTATATTTAGAAAATTGTCTTCCCCAAAAATTTTGACTTATTCTTAAAATAATTTTGGCTTTTCTAACCATTATCACTTTTAATATCTACGAGGGGTTGTTTGCTTGAATTAAAGCAAAATGACGCGCAAAATTGAGGAAAAAGTTTGTTTTCATAAAAATAAATATTTTTTTTTGTATTTCATTCACTAGAAAAAAAAAAACTTTAAGTACCTATGTATATTATGTATGTATGGCTCTGTAGAGAGTTTAATGCTTTTGCATATTTTTGTTCCAAGTAAGAATTGACATTATAAGATATAAACAGGTGCTATATACTATACACAATACACATACATAGTAGTAAGACAACTAAAAAGAAAACTTTTTGAAAACACACTGCCTGTGCCTCTACAGATGCAAAGTGAGTTGAAAATAACATAAACGTGGCAATGAGGGATACTCTACTCATCTAGAAAATTTTCTATGAGCCATTGGGGAGTCAGCAGCAGATTATCTCGTCGGGTATATGAAAATGCTTCGCCATAAGTATATGTATGGTATATCTCTTCTAGTAAGAACACAAAAGAAACATTGGTATTTAAATTGCAAATCCCTCTTAAGTGGAATAGTTTTGTATAAGTTTTAGATTTACTTTTATTTTAACTTCCTCCTTTTGAAAAAAGTTATGATCTAACTAAGCTTCTGCTTTCACAGCCCCTTGCTGCAGAAGTTACTACCATGAGTTTTTCAAGATTTAACCCTGAAAACTTCAATAGACATCTGGGCTTAAGATCGTCTTACCTATTTATTTTTTAGGGTTTTTCTGAATCGAAATTGTTTTTTTGTTTGATTTACTTTTTGTAAAAAAAAGTGCAATCGTGGTGATTTGGAAAAACTAAATTAAATTCTCGGATTCCTCTTGACGTTAACGTTCGTAGAAATGTAAAAAAATCATCCACGAAATAAAAGCATTTTCGAAGCTTGGGATACCTTCTTTCGTTAAGAACAAGAAGATATGTATATCGACTTTAAATTAATTTTGTTTTACTGATAATTACATTAAGATGTAAGAGGGTGCCCCAAATATCTCAATGGCAACTTCAATTAAATTGTATTATATAAGTACATTATGACGTGATATGAAGTTGGTATGATTTTCAAAAAAAAAAAAGAGAATAGAATGCGACCCACACTGATAACTTCCCATCCCGTCTGTCGATTTGTCTTGCTTAAAAGATTTGTAGGTTTTCGTATTTTGTCAAAAATCGTTTTCAGTTAAATTATTCTTAAAAATTTAAAAATTACCAACAAAATTTTGCATATAATGAAATAGTTTGATTTCAAAATCTATTTTTGTTAACGTGTTTTTAATCGAAAACCATTTTTTTGTATTTTTGTAGTATTTCTTAAAATATATAGTATTTCTCCAATATCTTCTATTATTCACGAGATATCGAGAACTGAACATCAATTTTTACCAATTTTGCGTATTATTTTTTGTAGATTTTAATTTTTTATGAAAAAACTGACTGTTGGATTTTTATAAAAAATTTACTGAAAGTCGAAAACAATATTTTCTGTGAGATAAAAATAGTTTGAAGCCAATATTTTCAGTCGAAAGTAAGTTCTTACCAAGTTTTAGTATTGTTTTTTTTTTTAGGTTTTTTATTTTTTATAAAAAAACTGTCAATTCAATTTTTCTTAAAATTTTACCGAATGTTAAAAACAATATTTCTTATAAAATAAAATTAGTTTGAAGCCATAATTTCAAAGTTTTGAAAAGATATTTGAGTCGAAAATTACTTAAGCCTCAATTTTTACCAACTTTTAGTAATGTTTTGTTAACGTTCTTATTTCTTATTAAAAAACTGTCAATTTGTTTTTCCCAAAATTTAGCTGAATGTTGAAAACAATATTTTTTATAAGATAAAATTAATTTGAAGCCAATATCTCTAATTTTGGAAAATTTTGAGTGAAAATTTTGGTTAACCCTAAATATCTCACGAATCAATAAATCTACAGACTTGAATTAAATTTTATATTATATACTAGCTGACCCGGCAGACTTCGTACTGCCTCAATCGATAAATAAAAGACCTAAACTTTTGTATAAATTAATTTCAAAACAAACAAAAAGTATTGAATAAAAAAATCATTTTTTTAATTAAGCGAGAAGTTTTATTATTATTTTCGAACACATCATGTTGCTTACTTAAAAAAACAGAGTTTTCCCTAAATACTGGCTATTTATAAGGTTTAAATTTTTATTAACAGACACACACTGTTATGTGACAGTTTGTTAATCAATTTAAAGCTTTCTCATAAACTATATTTTTTGTTTTGTTTTGTGGTGCGTAAATAAACAAAGAAGATGGTTTTCCGACGCGCGAACACGCGACGTATAATTGTCCATGCGCGAAACAGGGAAACTCCAAGTTAATTCCGCAAACTTCTAAAGACTGTCCTTGCGATTTATTTATTGTCATCGTAAAGGCCAGATGTACTGGAAATTGTAAGCGTTTAAAATCGAATGGTAAATCCGTTGGAATTATCGGTATTCGCGGGATCAAGACATCCTCTCCTTTGTATATTCCTTTTATGATTGTTGCCTCAATGACGTTATTCATCAGCTAGTCTTGTTCCATTGCATAGTCGAGGTTGATTAATGTTACGCAACATGATGACAACTGATCCTACTTCTAACTGCAAATTGTGAGGTCGTAATCCAGGCAGTTCCAGTGAATTTAAAAACTCCGTGGGATAGTTGACTACGTCATCCTGGTTCATAACGGTGTCGACTGATTTGAAGGAAACCAACTGTCCTGGAAGAAAATTCTGAATGGTCGCATTGAGATCCTCGACATCTTTATTTTTTGCTGCCAATATTGCTCGTTCACCCAGCCAATTATGGTTATTGAACTTTTGCGCTATATCTGGGAAAACACGCTGAATAAGCTCCTCTTTTGAATGTGTGATGTGACAGAAATCTGTGGGTAATGTGATGAATCCGGTCGAGGTGTCCATTGCAACTTTATTATTTCCAATATCTAACGACTGCTTCGCAAACACATTTGCAGTTTCACCATGTTGCAAAAATACTCGCATGTTAGTTATTAATTGGAGTGTCTTTACGTACTGCCACGAATTCGATGATTTTAGGCATGTATTTCGTTCATCAGCAACAGTTGATCGGGGAATAACTGGAAGAGTCTGACGAAAATCACCTGACAACAGAATCATGGCCCCACCAAAATTATTTTGGTTGTCACGAGGATCTTTCAATGTTCTGTTCAGCGCCTCCAGTGGCCTCTTATCTCAAGCAATTAATTTGCATACCTGTAGGATCTTGGCCATTGCGCTATTTTTGGCGATGTTGCAAATTGGTGTTTCGGTGATTTGCATGTTTAATGGTAATTTCAAGGCAGAATGCGCAGTTCGTCCGCCTTCTAGCGTTCTAGCAGAGTAGCAGCTATTCCAGATGAAGCCAACGCTAAAGCAACATCATTTCGCGATCTGATCCTCGCCAAAAGCAATGAAATTAAGAACGTTTTTCCGGTTCCTCCGGGAGCATCAAGGAAATAAATTCCACCAGATCCACTATTCACAGGATCACAAAAGTAAAGAAAGTTCTCGCGTACGTAGCGGTAATCGTCACTCACAAAGATAGAAGGATGCACTCATAGAATATCGTAACCATGATCGTAACACAATATCGTCAATCGTAATACTTTTTTCCGTGTTCTGATTTTTTTGTTTATTTTTTTGTTTGTGACAAAACTTAAGATTTATCAAACTTAAAAAAATAATCTGATGCAGTTACAACTGAAGTTAACTAAAATTAAGTTTCGCGAAGCCGACCAAATTAATTGGAAATCAGTACTATTAATAGTTTATGGCATTTTTTGTCGCGTTCGCGATTCACTTTTGTTTATTTTCGGAACGCGACATTAGATCCTCCAAAGCGGACGCGACTATTTTCATAGATATGATTGAATTTGAACTTTGAAATTGACTCTTGATTATAATTCAATATGAACTTTATTGAATAGCAATAAAGTTCAAATGGACTCTAGAAAACGTTTGTATGGGAAATAGAAAAGGGCTGTTTTTAGGATGTTCCCGGAAATTATTCGATTTTTTCTCGCCTTTTAAACCTTCCCTAGACCACCACGAACATTTCAAGACTAAGATAAGATAAATCCGTTCAGCCGTTCTCGAGTTTTAGTGAGACTAACGAACAGCAATTAATTTTTATATATATAGATAGATTGTAACGCGATACCAAAGAAATATATTTTTGGAAAAAAATCAAATTAATGTTTTTTTATAAATCAAAAAAAATGAAAACAAAATATGTGTCACCTCGAAAATTTTATGAACAAACAACGAAGAATTACGTTTTTGACATCTGGTTAAATTTTAAGAAAAATTGAATTGACATTTTTTTTATAAAAAATAAAAATCTAAAAAAAACATTACTCAAAGTTGGTAAAAATCGATTTTCGACTCAAATATCTTTTCAAAACTTTGAGATAATGGCTTCAAACTAATTTTATCTTATAATAAATATTGTTTTTAACATTTGGAAAAATTTTGAGAAAAATCGAATTGACAGTTTTCTTATAAGAAATTAAACCTAAGAAAAAATTAATGAAAGTTGGTAAAAATTGATTTTCGACTCAAATATCTTTTAAAAAATTAAAAATATTGGCTTCAAACTTATTTTATCTCACAGAAAATATTGTTTTCGTTTTCAATAATTTTATAAGAATCCAACAGTCCGTTTTTCATAAAAAAATAAAATTTACAAAAAATAGTACGCAAATTTGGTAAAAATTGATGTTCGATTCTCGATATATCTTAAAATAATTTCATTCATCCAATTTGTATTTGTTTATATAAGAAATAAAAGCTTTTAAGAAATGCTACTAAAATTGGTAAAAATTGGTTTTCGACTAAAAATCTCGTTAACAAAAATAGATTTCCAAATCAAATCATTCTTTAAATTTTTAAGAATAATTGAACTGACAACTTTTTTAATAAAACACGAAAACTTACAAACTTTTAAGCAAGACAAATCGACAGACGGGATGGGAAGTTAACAGTGTGGGTCGTAACCAGTGTTGGGACCTCGCAGAAGAAAAAGAGTGGATGATGTCAAAAAGGTGGTAGAAAAGTGGTAGAAATTAAAACCCATTTTTATGTAGTAAAACTTATATTCAATAACTTATTAAAAAATACAAAAAATTAAATAAACAATAATTCAGTTCTTTCAGTTTCAAATATCATTTTTCACAATAGAAAAATTTAAAATTATTTTTTGCATATAGACCGCCGGAAAATTTAAATTTTGAAGCATATTTCAGTAATGCTTCCGGGGAATAAAATTCTGAAAATTTACTGGAATTTCCCTTGCAGCCAAAATGTTGTGAACGGTAGTTCTTAATTTATTTCTTTTTTCATTTTTTATATTTTTTAAATCTGAAAATTTGCGTTCAGCTCCAACATATAAGAAGATATGTTTTCAAAAATTAAATTGTCCATTCCGTCTTTTAAGTTTTTTATCAAAAGCCATTGTGAAACAATGTCATCAGTTTTAAAAATTTGGAGTAATTGATTTTCTCCAATTAATTTTCTCCACTCATTAAGGGTATTCATGTAACGATATAATATTCTACTTTGTAGAAAAATATAAATTTCCGCAAAGGGTTTACATGAACACCCCATTAAAAATATTTGCGGAAACGTTAGAAACAAACAAAATTTATCTGTTTTTTTTTTCTACGATTTCTGCTTCAAATTTGAGAGATAAAAGTCTATATTTTGCAGAATATTTTTCCCATACAAATTTTGACAGTAGATTTCTAGCGATAGAAAATTCTACAGTTTTTAAGGTTTCTATGGGTTTTCTGTGTTTGCATGAATACCCTTATTATTAATTAACTCTAGTTCTGAGTTATTTATAGTTGGTGAAAAATGTTTCGTGAGACCTAAAACTGATGGCATTGTTCCATCAATGACGTTTTTCGGGTTTAAATATTTGAAAAATTTTAGTTCATCGTTTGAAAGGTTAAACCTTTCTCCAATTATGGTAAATAGTTTTCACTGTTTTTTATATTTGTGTTTACATTAATATTTTCTGGTTTTACAAAATTTTTCATTAAATTTAATTTTAATGTAGTCATACTTTCGAATATCAAGTGTATTTTTGTGTTCTCAGATTGAAATGTTTTATTTAACTCGTTTATAATTTTAAGATTTATTGACAAAAAATTTAAATATACTAAATTGGCTTTGTTTTTTAAAAAATTAAAAATTTGTGAAGCCTTAGAAGAAGGTTCTTCAAATGCGAGTAAAATAAAGTAATGAAACAAGGGATCCCACTGCTCTATAATTCGGTTTATGACCATTTCCATTGAAAGCCAACGAGTTTGGCAAACCTTTAAAATTTGGTGTTCATTAACCCCAAGTGCTTTTTGGAAGGTAAGGAAATCCTTTTGTTTTAATGAAACTTCTTCGTTGATAATATTCATCTATCTGTGGCAAAAGTAAACAATCTATTTTATACAGAGATTAGACAACTATGTAAGATCTGTACAAGGAAGATCACACAACAGCAACACGGAGAAAAAGAAAGATAACTGAGGTGAAAAAGTGCATGGGAGAAATCCATCATAGCGATTTTATATGCTGTTGTGTTTGTGGAGTGGACGCGTGGAGTTGTAGTCGTATGCGTATGGTATATGGTAGAGTTTAATGATAGGTGAACGGTGAGTTGCAAAAAGTTGTAGAATTTGCTTTTTAGGTGGTAGATTTTCATGAACACCAAAAAGTGGTAGAAATACCACTTAAGTGGTAGAAGTCCCAACACTGGTCGTAACCCAGCCTCTTTAAAAAAAAACCACCCACTCAATTTTTTTGAGAGTCCTTTCTGCATCTTTCTGCATTACTATCTCTTATAACAAAATTTATTTGAAGTCGATATCTCTACTGGTTATTGAGCTATGGACGACGAAAAAAACTTCGCGAACGTACGTACACACGCACGCACAAACATCTTTCTAAAAATCTTTTATTTCGACTCTAGATACCTTAAAACGGTGAGAAGTGTTAAAATTTTCAATTCGACAAATCGGACCGATTACAATAACTTCCTATGGAAAGTTAAAGATTCCGCGTTGTACAACAAAAACTTTTCAAATCGAATCCTAAAATAGTAAGATATCCGACGACATGCAGAACTATACTTTCGTACAAATATTTTAAAGGGAATTTCATTATAATATTTGAACTTGGTGACATTCTCGAAAATTAAACCATTAAAATTATGTGGGATATTTTCTAATTTTATGATGAATTTGAATGAAATCAACCCAACCGATAAAATTTTACTATAAGGCTGTTTAATCATTCATATATATAGAAACTTATTTACTTTCATACATATTTCATCTTTTACATATATTAATACCTGTGTAGTATAGCCTTGTTTTTAACACCACTGTGTTAAAAGTAAAACTTGTGTAAAAAGATAGAGTACTCGTCGTCGTCAGTGTATTAAGTGAAGTCTTTAAGCATAACGGCAACGAGTGTATCTCTACAAAAACAAATCAACACAAGAGATGGAAAACAAAGAACAAGAAATGATTTTATTCATTGGCAAAACGGAAATTAGGGACTCTTTTCATTATTCAGTTCTTACAGTTCCGCAGGACGATGTTTGAGGAAATAAAAGGCATACGAAGTTGTCGTAGGAAGTCCTGACTTGAATTAGTAGTAGCAGTAGTTGTTGTTGTTGGTTTTGTGTTTTTTTTGTTATTCCTTGAAAAAGAGAAACGCTACTGTCCGCCCTTCGCGAATAACGGATACACCTAAAATTCAATCTTTCATCGATTGATTTTCTAAAGGACTAAGAAGATCCTTTCAATTTCGTTAGCTTCCATCCTGTTGCTGTATATGTACTCGTACCAACTTGTATTGTTGTCTATCCTTGAATTCATGCTTTGATTTCGTTTAAAATTCGAAATCCAAATTGACTTAAGGACATTACATACATATGAAAATGAAGGATCTCTATATGTTAAAAAGAGGAGAAGTGAAAGCATTTTGATGAGTGCTGACGTGAATGTACAGAGCTGTATAGAATGTTGAGTAATTGACGAATTTTAATTTTAATTTGACTTTTGAGATGTACTTTTTACTTATACAAACGTATTTCATATATATGTACATACATACATACAATTTATGAATAGGTACATTGCTTAATACCTTCCTTATAAAATATTCAGATTTGTAACGTTATTCATGTAAATAAACATGTGCTTTCAATGGCGATGGTTTAATTTTGCTGGTGTATTTTTATTGTGACATTTTGATTTGTGCGATTGTTTGCTTTGTATACAGAGTTTTGGAATTTGAATTTAAAGTTGATTCATTGAATAATGAAAAATCTTTTTTGTTTCTTGAATTTTTGTTTAAAAACATTTTCTTGTGAAAATGCTTAGAATCTAAGGTGACATTTCAAGGAATACTTTAAGCGTTCTTGTATGATTTCTATTGTCCAAATTCTCAGTGTTCATCCAAAAATCTACAAAGTCTTTGCAGTTAACAGACAAGGACCTCAAATGGAGAAAATAAAAAAAAACTTGATTTCCATATTTTTGTGTTAGTTGATAACGATTATCCATTTTGCGTTTTCAAAAACAAACGTAAATAAAACACATACAAAATATTTTTGTTCGTGATATTTCTTTTTTATTATAATGTTTGAACGTTGATATTATGTGTGAAACACTTTATTGTTTAAATGACCACCACGCGAATTGTTGCAAGCATCGATTCTTTTGAGACAACTTTTTGACACATATTGGGAGGTTCTCAGCCATAACGAATATTGGTTTTTAAGTGTTCAAGAGTTAAAGGTTTATCTGCATAAACACGGTTTTTCGCGTAGCCCACAAAGAAAAGTGCAGTGGTGTCAAATCGCATGATCTGGGTGGCTAGGTGATATCGCCACGACGAGAAACTAAGCGGCCAGGAAATGTCTCTTGCAATTAAGCTATATTCGTTTGAGTTGTGTGGCATTTGGCACCGTCTTGTTGAGACCACATATTCTCCCAATCGTATTCTTCAATAGCACGTAAGAAAAAGTTGGTTATCAAATGGCCATAACGCTCCGAATTGACGGTGACCATCGTCGTTTTCAAAGAAGTAAGGTCCAATCAAACCTCCGGACCAAAGAACGCACCAAATAGTGACTTTTTGTGGATGAATGACCTCTCTTCAATTACTTGAGGATTCTCAGAACCCCAAATACGACAATTTTGATTATTAACCTATTCACCGAGTGAGAAATGTGCTTCGTCGGCGTCGCTGAAGAAAATGTTGTTCGAAAAATCGCCGGCCACTGCTTGTGGTTCAAGCACCCGTTCGACGTATCTACGACGATGTGAATGGTCACGCGGCTTCAGTTGTTGTGTGAGCTGGACATTATATGGATGTAGGTGTAGGTCCAAAAGCAAAATACGCCACAATGTGTCGTAAGCCAGTTCTTATTCCTGAAAACGACGAGGAACCGACACATTCGGGTCTTCAGCAACACTTTCACTTACAGCAGCTATATTTTCAGTGGTACGAGCAAAACGATGATGCACAGGCCTTAAAATATCTGTAACCAACCCAGTGTCTTTAAATTTCTTCACAATTTTGCAAATTGCTTGTGCAGTTGCACGATTATGTAAACCATAATCTCCTCTTCAAGCACGATATGTGGCTGTGGCAGAATCACCATTTTTGTAGTATGTTTTAACAATTTGTATGCGTTGTGCGATAGTTAAGCGATCCATTTTCGTAAATGTCAGACTATTACTTGACAAAAAAAAAATTACTTGACAGAAAACGACGCCATATTTCTTGCCGCTCAACGTTAAGAGCGATACGTCCAATTTATGGTCGTCATAATCGTTCTAGCAGATCAACAATTGAGCGTCTAATGGAAAAAATCGAATCTACAGGCATAGTACAAAATGTTCCCGTCCCAGTGAGACAAAGAAGTGCCCATAGTGGCGAATTTTGCGAAAAAATCTTGGCCTACATCCTAACAAGATTAAATTGACGCAAGAACTGAAGCCGCTTGACTACCAGAAGCGTCGTATGTTCGTGAATTGGGCTGAGCAACAACTGAAAATGATTAGGATTTTCATCGAAAAATCATCTTCAGCGATGAGGCTCTTTTCTGGATGAATGGCTTCGTCAATAAAAAAAATGCGGTATTGGTCAGGCAGCAATCCACACGTACTCCATGAGTCATCATTGCATCCCAAAAAAATTACGGTTTGGTATGGTTTATGGGCTAGCGGCGCGGCGGCGTCATTGGGCCGTACTTCTTCCGTGATGATGAGGTAGGTAGAAATGGCGATCTCAAGGCAACCTAGCCTGAGATCCAATTAGCGCTGTAGTGCGCCGTTTTGATACCAAAACTCATTTGACCTGTGATAGAAAGGAAAAGATTTATAGAGAAGCTTTATAGCGATTATGTTAGAGCCATTTTGTCGCATTGAGAAAAAAGATTAGGTCTCTAATCTTTGTCTCAGATAGCTCATCAAGTTCGTGAAAGAATGCTTTCCCAAAGCATTTCATTCTAGTGATTGCCAAAGCAGGACATTTGCAGAGGAAATGGATTATCGTTTCACTTTCTCTTTGGTCACTACAACTACGGCAAAATGTGTTGTAAGAGATACCCAACTTCTCTGCATGAACTCCTATAGGCCAATGTCCGGTACAAACCGCAACAATCCTGGCTATGTCTTGCCTTGGCCTGCATAAAAAATCGTTTGTATGGGTTTTATTATAGGTGGGCCATATCTTCCGAGATATAATGCAGTTGGGTAAATTGCTCCACCTTCGGTTTGATTTAGTTTGGTAGATAGAAAATATTTTAGCCTTCATAGCACCAAGAGGAATGTTAACCATTTCCGGAAGTGAGCTATGAAGGGCCGATCCTTGCCTGGCTAGCTCGTCAGCCCGTTCATTTCCCACGATACTACTATGGCCTGGAACCCAGATCAGGGTGACACCGAGGTTAATGTTCAGGCTCGCAAGCTCATCGCGACATTGCTGGACCAATTTAGATGAGGATGTGGCCGAGTTAATGGCTTTTACAGCTGCCTGACTGTCTGTGAAGATAGCCGCATTTCGGTTTTGGTTTGGGCTTTGTTTTAGTATCTTACATGTCTCCCTTATTGCCAGCAGTTCAGCCTGAAAAACGCTAGCAAAGTCAGGAAGCCTAAAGGATTTAGCTACATTTAGGGACTCCGAAAAGATCCCAGAACCAACTCCGCACTCCATCTTTGAGCCGTCAGTAAAGATGGTTGTGCCGAAACCTATCGACACGATGTCATGCTCCCAATCTTCTTTGGATGGGAAAATAACCTTAAAACCCTTACTAAGGCTCAAAGTAGGAGTGCAGTAGTCAGTGTCTACCGAGATAATATCTGAGCGAATCAATTTCGTTTTGTTGCTATGACCATAAGGTTTTGACAACCAGCTGTTTGATTCCTTCAGCCTAATAGCGCTGCAGGAAACTATGTATTTAATAAAAAGGTCGATTGGTAGAAGATCCAAAATAACGTTTAAGGCGTCCGTTGGGCAAGTACGCATGGCCCCTGTGGTGCCCACGCAAGCTGTTCTCTGAACCTTCTTTAGCTTATCAATATTATAGGCTTTGCTAAGAGCAGGCCACCACACAATCGAACCATATGTTAAGATTGGACGTACTACGGCTGTGTACGTCCATAAAATCATCTTCGACTGAAGTCCCCACTTTTTGCCGAAAGTTTTGCTGCAGGCGTAGAAGGCAACACAGGCCTTCTTAACCCGTACTTCAATATTTCGTTTCCAGTTTAATTTAGGGTCGAGTATAACTCCCAAATATTTTGCACTGGAAGACAATGATAGGATTTGACCGTTGAGTCGAGGTAGCGTGAAGGGCGGTACTTTAGTTTTGGTGGTAAAGAGCATCAGTTCAGTTTTACTTTGGTTAACTCCTAGTCCTAGTAGTACCCGTGGCATGATGGTTAGTGCGTTGGACTGTCATGCAAGAGGTCTTGGGTTCGATCCCTGCCTATGCCATCTAAAGTTTTTTTTCACGGGTACTGCCTCTTGCGAGGAATTGACAAATTCTCCAAGAGTAATTCTTGTCATGAAAAGTGCTTTCTCAAAATTGCCGTTCGGATTCGGCTTAAAACTGTAGGTCCCTTCCATCCCTGACAACAGTACTCGCACACAGGAATGGTTGAGAGTTGTAAGTCACTAGGCCCTAGTTCTCAAACGGACTGTTGCGCCACCCAATTTATTTATATTTTAACTCCTAGTCCACAACTCGTGGCCCAGCTGCTAACTTTCTTCAAAGCTGACTCCGTGATTTCACTAATCACAAGGTGTACTTTCCTGACACCAATAGCACCAACACATCCGCATAGGCTACCGCCTTCACTCCACATCTCTCTAATTTAACGAGAATTGTATCCATGACCAGAAGCCATAGAAGAGGCGAAAGGACACCACCCTGGGGTGTTCCCCTACTCACGTGTTTTGTTGCGATTGTATTGCCTAGAGTGGCTCGAATCTTCCTACCACTGAGCATGGAAATAATCCATTCTCGAATGAAGTATTCTACACCGAACTTAACGAGCGATTCTTCTATGGATTCGGTAAGGACGTTGTTGAAAGCACCTTTTATGTCTAAGAAGGTGGCAAGAGTAAATTCTTTATAATGGGTTGTTTTTTCTACAGTACGCACTACCTCATGGAGGGCAGTCTCCGTAGATTTGCCCTTAAGATAAGCATGCTGAGAGCTTTCGAGAGGTCGTCCAACTAGGATTTCTCTAATATGGTAATCAAGAATGCGCTCCAAGGTTTTAAGCACAAAAGATGTTAAGCTTATTGGTCTGAAATCCTTCGCGGATTCGTGACCTCGCCTACCCACTTTCGGGATAAAAACTCCTTTGACCTGTCTCCACGACATGGGCACATGTTTGAGAAGGAGGCATCCTTTGAAAATTTGTTCCAGCCATGGAGCTGCCACATCATGCAACTTTTGAAGCATAACTGGCAGTATGCCATCCATGCCTGGGGATTTATATGGAGAGAAAGTATTGATGGCCCACAAAATATTTTCTCTGGTTATAACGGAATTGACTTGCTCCACATGAGCTACGTTTAGCTCTGTGGTTTCACGCGGTTCGGGGTTATCACTCTCGCAACCCGGAAAGTGCGTCTTCATCAGTAGTTCAAGACATTCGGCTGGAGAGGCTACCCAGGTTCCATCTGGCTTTTTTAGAAATAAAGGACTACAATGTTCCTTCGATAAAACTTTGCTGAGCCTTGCGGAGTCCTTTATGTCTTCGATTGATTGACAGTATTCTCTCCAGCCTTGTCTTTTGGCTGATGACAGGGCTTGCTTGTAAATTTTAAGAGAGTCTTTATACGTTGGTAAAACTTATGTTTGTGGCAGATATTGAAAATTGTCCTCGTCATTTTCCTAAGACTGGACAGTTCTTCATTCCACCAAAAAGGGAGGGTTTTACGGCTATATTTAACTGGGCAAAGGACTCTAAAAGCTTTACTTATAGAAGTTTCAAAGGTTTTCACCTTTGATTCAAGGTCTACTATCGATTCTGTGAGATTCGGTAAGTTGCTCAGTTTGGAATTAGCAATTTGACTGAATTTCTTCCAGTCAGTTCTTTTGGGATTTCTATAAGGCGGAGGGTTTTTCGACTCGAAATTAATTTGAAAAAGAATCCACTTGTGATCCGAAAACGAATTCAAAGGGAAAACTCTCCAATTCTCCACTAATAAATTACGGTTGTTTACTAAAGTAACATCAAGCACATCCTCCCATCCATCATAATTTTCCGAGCTCGGAAAGACGAAAGTGGGAGTATTGCCTCTGTTACAAATGGTCATATTATGTTCAATAATAAAATCAAAAAGTGACTCACCTCGTTCGTTGATCTCAGAACTTCCCCAAAGGGTATGCCGAGCATTTGCATCGCCTCCGATCAGAAGGTTTGCCTTTTTGATCTTAGCTTCGGTTATGATTTTGCACACCTCCTCCGGAGGTGATGGTGCATTATAGGCAGAGTAAAAAGAGGCCAACAGCAAACCCTGTATATTCTTATCTTCAAATCTGACAACTGTCAGATCGGGAGTGCTAAAATTTGGACATTTAAATGTTTCTTAGCTAAAATACAAGTTCTGGGATTACCTTGGTCTTGATCTGCGGTTTTATAAAAGAGGTCGTATTGGTTGTCTTGGAGGCCTTGCACCTTGAGGCCGTTTATCCACGGTTCTTGGATAACGCCAATGTCGAAGTTTTCCTCCCTAAGGAAAACTTTCAGATTATCTGAAGCACATTTAAAGTGCTTCAGATTAATCTGGATGACCTTCAGCGCGTTTTTAATTATTATTTTTAGCTGCAGAGCTGGGGCCCGGCAATTCGCTGGGGACCTCGACTCCGCTAACAACATCGTCAACCTCGACGTTGTCATCAGCTTTGTCGGTGTCTGTTCCCTGACTCTGCAGAATTTAAATTTTGGCATTCCTTATGCCAAAACTAAGTTTGTACTCGGCCTTTTCGAGAGCCCCTAGACTTTTCTCGCTAATCCTCAGAAGGTAAGAGGCGCTGGTCTTCTGCGGATCTTCTGCCTTTATAACAGCCCAATCGTGCATGTGGACCAGCGGATTTTGCCTCTGAAGACCGCGGATCAGATCCTGTCCGCTTGGCTTTATGCTCATGAGCGGCAACCAAATGCGAGCCTTCGGTTGTCTAGGGATGTCCTTAGCCGGGATAAGCTTGAGCTTCAAGCCCTCTCAGTCATTGCTAACCTTAGCAATGCTTTCACTAAGAAAATCCCTAGAAAACCTGTCCGCACACTTGATTACCCTATACCCCCTGAGCATCTCGCCAGAGTCAAAACTAGGGTAGGGGCCCTCACTGTTTGTTATAGTGTATGAAAACACCATCTCAGAGAGCTTGCCCTCGATAGAGTTCCACACGTTCAGCAGACCTTTGCTGTTTGTGGAGAGCTCATCCACAACTGCTACTTGGAGGTCATCCCTTACAACCTCACTAAGAGTACGCAGTTGCGCTGCTCCAGAAGATGGTGCTTTCCCTGGCTTTGTCCGGCCGTCAAGCTTGCTCTTTTTCTGAGACGGGCAGATCTCTTCCTGAGATCTGTTTCGCTTAACGGCCTTTTCTCGGCTGGCCAAAAGGTTGTTGTATTCATCAACAACCTTCTGGTACTTTATTTTATCTTGGGCGTCCCTCTCATTAATCACTCCGGTCTCTTCATTCTTGGCAATCTTGGCAAGAATGTAAGAGGCCGTTTTGAAGCGGTTCTTGAGAAGAGCGCCTTCCGATAGTTTTTTGGTTCCTCGAGTTGCACTGCTACTCGAGGGTTTCGGTTTTGTATACGGTTTAGGAAGCATAGGAGTGCTATGAATAGCACTGCCTATACTTCCTGTGGTTTCGGGTTGCTCACAAGTGCTGGAACAACCAGCGCTAAATGAGCTCCCCTTCAAGGTCTCCTGGCTGGAGGCCAAGAGTTCATCCTCCAAGTCTGTGGATGGTTCTACGTTTGTCATGTCTAGTTCGTCCATTTTGTTTGAGTTAGTTGAATGTTGGTCCCACGAGTAGGTCGGAAAAAAGAGGTCAGCCCCGGTAGAGCCGATATACCGGGGTAAGGCAGAAAATAAGACGGACCCTGCCAAGGCATCCGAATGAGCTCGTTAGCGACTGGTTTGCCCCCCAGCCTTTCATTCTTCGGCACGGATTATGTAAAACGCTCACACCACCACTGAAATTAGGGACCCCGTATCTATGGTCAAATTGCATTGCTAAGGCTTGCTACTATTAAGGAGTGGGAAACTTCAGCAATTCAACCTGACCTTAGCTGATCCCCATCTTGACAATGTACAAGACAACTGTGGTGATCATTACCGCCGGCACCCACTAGGAGGGTTTGAAACGAGGATTTTTGCCGAGCGCCGTGATGATGAAGACCGGCACGTTATTGTGAATAGGGATCGCTACCGTTCAATGATAACCCAATATTTTTGGCCCCAATTGGATGATATGGACTTGGAGGACATGTGGTTCCAACAGGACAGCGCGGCGCCACAAGCCACACAGCGAATGTAACAATCAATTTATTGGAAACAAAGTTTGGATAACGTTTGGAGAACGAAATGGTCCACTAGCTTGGCCGCCTCGGTCGTGCGATTCGACGCCGTTAGACTATTTCCTGTGGGGCTACTTCTAGTATATGGTCGGTCTATGGCAACAAGCCAGCGACGATTGATGAACTTCGTACGAATATGGAACGGGAAATTACAGCGGTATCGGCCGATTTATGCTTGAAACCATCGAAAACTTCTGCGTCTAGACATTCTGCAAGCGTGCCCGTGGTGGCCATGCAAGAGATATTGAGTTTCATTGATATCCAAAACCGTTTTTGTTTTGTTTAAAAAAAAAATGGAAAAATTAAAACATAGAAGAATTGAAAATAACCAATCATTTTAATCATTTCAGAACAGACTATATTATACATAGACATCTAAACGTACTCCTGTCGTCTTGACGAAAAGGTCATGGAATGGAGCCTTTTAAATATAACTGACTGTCACAATTTGTGCCCTATTTTCAATTTAACAAACATATTACATGTAGTCATAAATTCCCCATTAAAAGAAAAGAAAATTAAAATTGTTCTCAAAAAATGCTTATACCTTCAACAAAAACATTTAATCTTACTTTTTGTAAATGTTTTTAAAAATATTTCAGCCTTAGCTTCGGAATTATTATTTTCTTAAATGTTAAATTTAATTTCCCAAATGTCTATATTCTTATATCCTTGCATGTTTGGTTTGTACACATTTAAGTGAACCGATTTAATTATTTATCATTCGAATAAGTAAACTCATGACTTTAGGAAAATCGCAGACATCTGCTAAATTAAAATCTCTTTCTGCTGTGTTAACCTCCGCAGGCTGTATAGTTGATCCTCGAAGACAGAAGCACATGTGAACTGTACTTGTCTACTTTCAATATTATTCAATTATTCCCATTCTTGTGTTAGCAGTTGAAGTGAGTGCAAGTATTCTCATATACCTCGTGTTTTGCATAAAGAATTAAAAATTTCTCATAAAAGAGTTGGTTGTGACTCTGGTGATGGCGATGCTCGCTCTCCCAGCAAACATTTAAATAAAAATAAAAAATATATTCATGACCAAATGAATAATAATAATCAAAACTATTATCAACCCTTGCAAAGCCTCATGGCTGATGCAGATGATATGGATGAAATATCCGAAAACGATAATAATGAACGTTCCAACGTCATTAAAGAAAATGTTCCTCCTATAGTGGTTCTCAAATCTACAAGTGAACGAGTGCGTCAAATGCTAAGTGATTTAAAGATCGACAAGTATCTTATCAAAAATATCTCTCTCGGTCAAAAAATTATCTCTCCATCGAATGAAATCTTCGAAAAAATTAAAACAGAACTTGTAAAATCTAACATTCAATTTTTTTCATACTCGCGCAAAGAGATGCGACCTCTTAAAGTGGTATTATCTGGGCTCGATTTCATTGCCGAAAAATTAGTAAAAGACGAACTTATTTCGTCTGGAATAAAGTGCATCGATGTGAAAGTGATCACTAACAAACCTAAAACAAATACCCAAACTAAAAGCTACATTTACATCGTTTATATTCAACGCGGTACTATAAAACTAAACGAACTTAAGCGAAACCATGCATGTTTATTTAAAACTCTTATCCGCTGGGACTTTAAGAGGCAAAACCCCGGAAAAATAACGCAATGTCATAATTGTCAGCTCTATGGACATGGTTCCATGCACTGTCACATTAATAGTTTCTGTGCTAACTGCGCCGGCAACCACAAAACAACTGAATGCAAAATTTCTGACGTGATTCGATGCGCCAATTGCAATGGTCCTCACAAGTCATCCGACTCCAGATGTATAAGTCGCCAACAATTCCTTGATATTCGTCATAAACTCTCCAACCATCGACGTGTAGCCAACAATAAGCACACACCACCTGCACAATCATCACAAAAACCTCTCGATCCACATTCTCTTTCTCATTTTCCTCCCTTACCCCAACGCCCCCCTCCACTGCCACCAAGGCTTACAACCAGAAATCGCGCTGCTGTTTCCTCATCATCATTGGCACCTGTACACCACAATCAAGTTCCACTTGAGAACAAAACATCATCATTTAATACAAAAGAGCACAATGCATTATTCTCCTTTGAAGAGATTAATTCTCTTTTGAGTGAAGTTTTAGCTAAACTTAGAGTCTGTCATACCAAAAGTGATCAGTTCAATGTAATTACATCTCTTGCTATTAAGTATATTTACTCAAATGAACATGTTATATCGGGTGATTTTTTTGAGGTTAGGATTTTCATGCATTAGTATTTGACAGATCACGCGGGATTTCAGACATGGTGTCAAAGAGAAAGATGCTCAGTATGCTTTGACATTTCATCATGAATAGACTTACTAACGAGCAACGCTTGCAAATCATTGAATTTTATTACCAAAATCAGTGTTCGGTTCGAAATGTGTTTCGCGCTTTACGCAAATTTTATGCGTTTTTTTTTTTTTAAAGTTTTCAAGCTCTTAAAAAATCACCCATTATGTATTTATTGTCCTCCATTGAAAAGAGGACATTGTTTAATATAATGGGTGATTTTTTAAGAGCTTGAGAACTTTGTTTTAAAAAAAAACGCATAAAATTTGCGTAAAGCGCGAAACACATTTTCTGCAGCAAATTGGGACTTATTTTCGTCCTTTATTAACAGAAGCTGCAATAATATTTCTACTACCGCGGTAAACAGCACAACTCAAATTGATTCAATGTGCAGTCATTTTGTTTCCCTGTTAAATAGGGCTGCTGACTTTGCAATACCTAAGTGCCTTGTAAAAGATGATCATTCGGCTCGACTGCCTAGCAATATTTTACTTTTAATAAGACTTAGAAACTCGGAAAGAAGGAAATAGCTTCGCTATCGTTATGATAGCTTCCTCAAAAGTACAAAAATTTTAAACTCAGTAATAGCAAATGAAATTAATAATTACAAGAAACTCTCGTTGGAATAATCTCCTTTCCTCCTTCGAAAAATCAAGTAAACCTTTTTAGAAAGTTGCCAAGGTTATAAAGAAAAGAGGTTCAAGTATTCCAACTCTTAAATCGAATAACGAATTGCTAATAACGGCAAAAGATAAAGCAAACCTGTTAGCTTCAAATTTTTCAAGGAATCATGAAATAACTGCTCGTTTTAGCGACGACAGTACTTTTACTGGTGTATCAAATACAATTATTCTTGTCTCGCGATCAAATGTCGAACAAACTGGTTTGAACTCTGTTAATCCTAGTAAGGTAAGAAAATTGATTCAAAGCTTAAAAAATAAAAAGTGCCCTGGCATGGACGGTATAAGCAATACACTTTTGAAATCTGTCCCACTCTCAGGCTTACGATACCTAACTTCAATTTTCAATGCTTGTCTTAAATTAAGTTACTTTCCAGATTGCTGGAAAACTGCCATGGTGATACCAATTGCAAAGCCTGGTAAACTAAGAGATGATGCTGCCAGCTATAGACCTATAAGCTTACTGAGCTCTATAAGCAAGTTACTTGAAAAAATAATCAAGGAAAATCTTGACAATCACCTCACTGCGAATAATATTCTGCCTGATTATCAATTTGGTTTCAGACCCTTCCATAGCACCAATCACCAAATTTTGAGAATCAAAAACCATGTAAAAGAAAAATTTTGTAGAAAAGAGTCGACTGCCTTAGTACTTTTGGATATTGAAAAGGCCTTCAATACGGTCTGGCACGACGCATTGATTCACAAACTTGTTAAATTTAACTTTCCAATGGCGACAGTAAAAATTATTCAAAGCGTTTTAAGTGGGAGAAAATTTGTAGTAAAAGTACAAGACAATTTATCTTCAGTACATAATATTCCATATGGAATTGCTCAAGGCACAGTACTTGGTCCCATCCTTTTTAATATATTTGTCTCCGATTTACCAAATCTTGGAAATAATATTGGTATTGCAATGTTTGCTGATGACACGGCTATTTTTACATCGGGCACTTACTTTCAGGACGTCTGCAATACGTTGCAAGTGAGTCTTTCTTCAATAGAAAAATACTTTTTTAAATGGAAGATGAAAGTAAATCCTTTGAAAACCCAAGCTATTTGGTTTACAAGGCGTCGAAAATCTTGTTTTCTCCCAAATAATGTACAACTTCGAATGGGCTCTGTTAATATTGACTGGTCCGAACATTGTCGATATCTTGGGGTTATAATAGACAAAAAATTCAATTTTCACAAACATATATCTACAACTATTGACAAGATAAATCTATATAAAAGAATTTTGTACCCATTAATATGTAGAAGTTCTAAGCTTAGCAAAGAAAATAAAATTTTAATGTACAAATCAATTTTCCAATCTATCCTCCTATACGGTGCTCCTGTTTGGTACGATTGTGCCAAAACTCACAAACTTAAGCTCCAAACATGTCAAAACAAAGTTCTTAAAATGATGCTTGATTTACCATGGTGCTATTCAACTTACAGGCTTCATGAACAAAGCAATGTCAATCTTTTGGACTCCCTTATCGAAAATTTGACACACAAATTTTATGTAAAATGTTCCTTCTCTGATAATGAACTGATTAAATGTTTATCTCCACCATAAATTTATATATACTACATATTATGTATTTTGTACTATATTATATGTTTTCAATAGAGTCTTTGAAATTGGGCTAAATGAATTTGCCAAAAAATGTATTTGAAAATGTATAATTCATAAACTTAACGTGGGAGTTTTGCAATATTAGTTTTTAAGAGTTGAATATGGGTTTTAATTGTAGCTTTCCCTTGAATAATTAATATTAAAGTCATTCACAACTTATTATTATTATATGTTAATGTTAGTTTAAATCTATAGTTGAAAAGGAAAATGTTTATCCTAAATCTCTAAAAATAGCATGTTCTTACTAAATGTAAAAGAAAAAATGTATATTGCTACTTAAATAAATAAATAAATTCCCAAATGTTTTATTAACTTCCCATAGGAAGTTATTGTAATAGGTCCGATTTGTCATATTGAAAATTTTGACATTTCTCGACGTTTCAAGGTCCCTAGAGTCGAAATAAAAGATTTTTAGAAAGATGTCTGTGCGTGCGTGTGTACGTACGTCCGTACGTCCGTATGTCCGTACGTTCGCGACGTTTTTTTCGTTGTCCATAGCTCAAGAACCAGAAGAGGTATCGACTTCAAATAAATTTTGTTATACAGATAATAAGGCAGAAAGATGCAGAAAGGGCTCTCAAGAAAATTGCGTGGGTGGTTTTTTTACCATAGCAGTTTAAAAAAAAGGTGAAAATTTTGGTTAACCCTTAATATCTTACGAACCAAAAATGCTAGAGACTTGAATTAAATTTTATATAATATATTGTAACGTGATACCAAACAAGTATATTTTTTGAAAAAAATCCAGTTAACAGTTTTTTTATAAATCAAAAAAACTGAAAAAAAAATGTGTCACCTCGAAAATTTTACGAATACAAAATGATTTTATCTTCAAAACAATTTTGTGCAACGAAGAATAATGTTTTTGACATTTGGTAAAATTTTGAGAAAAATCGAATTGATAGTTTTTTTATAAAAAATAAAAACCTAAAAAAAACATTACTCAAAGTTGGTAAAAATTGAATTTCAACTCAAATATCTTTTCAAAACCTTGAGATATTGGCTTAAAACTACTTTTATCTTTCAAAAAATATTGTTGTCAACATTCAGTAAAATTTTGAAAAAATCGAATTGATAGTTTTCTTACAAAAAATAAAATCTTAAAAGAAAATTTAACAAAAGTTGGTAAAAATTGATTTTCGACTCAAATATCTTTTCAAAAATTTTGAGATTATGGCTTCCAACGAATTTTAACTTATAAGAATTATTGTTTTCAACATTCGGAAAAATTTTGAGAAAAATCGAATTGACAGTTTTTTTACAAAAAATAAACCCTAAACAAAAAAATTAATAAAAGTTGGTAAAAATTGATTTTCGACTCAAATATCTTTTTAAAAATTTGAGATATTGGGTTTTAACTACTTTTATCTTTTGAAAAATAATGTTGTCAACATGCAGTAAAATTTTGAGCAAAATCGAATTGACAGTTTTTTTTACAAAAAATAAAAACTTAAAAGAAAATTTAACAAAAGTTGGTAAAAATTGATTTTCGACGCAAATATCTTTTCAAAACTTTGAGATATTGGCTTTTATCTTTTAAAAAAAATTGTTTTCAACATTCAGTAAAATTTTGATAAAAATCTAATTGACAGTTTTTTTACAAAAAATAAAAACCTAACAAAAGAACAATACTAAAACTTGGTAAAAATTTACTTTCGACTCAAATAGCTTTTCAAAAATTAAAAATATTGTCTTCAAACTTTTTTTATTTCACAGAAAATATTGTTTTCGATATTCAGTGGTTTTTTATAAAAATCCAACAGTCCATTTTTTCATAAAAAAATAAATTCTACAAGAAATAGTACGCAAATTTGGTAAAAATTGATGTTCGGTTCTTGATATCTCTCAAATTAATTTAATTCATCTAATTAGTAAAAATTTAAGAAATGCTACTAAAATTGGTAAAAATTTGTTTTTCACTAAAAATCTATTTAACAAAACTAGATTTTCAAACTAAACTATTTCTTTATATGAAAAATATTGTTGGTAATTTTAAAATTTTTAAGAATAATTCAACTGACAACTTTTTTAACCCAACACGAAAACCTACAAACTTTGAAGCAAGACAAATCGTCAGACGGGATGGGAAGTTTTCAGTGTGGGTCGCATCCCAGCCTCTTTTTTTTATTTATGTAATTTAGTAGCTAAGAAAAAATATTTATAAACAAGATTTATAGATACATATCTATAAGGTTATCTTTTATCCTTCAAATTTAGAAACATTGGGTAGGCTTTGAAGATGGGTGCCAGTTAGACATAGCTTGGCATATGTACTGCCACGTACACGTATTCGAAACATGAAATGGTTTGTTTAACTTTTGGCAGCAGACTTGTTCATTTATTGGTTTACCCATACAGCAGCGTGTAATGGAAGTAATCTTATTTTTAAAGGTTCATCTTAAATGGATATGGATCGTTTTCACACAAGTGAAAGCTTGGAGTTCAAACATTCCTACGTATATTTTAATTTTCTATTTTAATAAATATTATTAACTGCAAGATATCCGGAACCGTAATGGAAAATGACTATAGTTTTGTTTTAAACATTTATTTGTAATCTTTTTCTACTGTCTCTTGTCTTTTCATTGTATAATGTTATTTTCCGAATTCTTTTCGGAAATGGTCTTAGGAGACCAAAAAGAGTTCAACTCTCAATACTATTTTCTTAAATTTAAATTTTTATAAAAAAAAAATAATATTTTGTCTTTGAAATGCCTAAGCTTTAAAGTATTGGGATTTTCAATAAGAGCGCTAAAAAAGTTTTTTTTTTTTAATAGAACAAAAACGGTTTTGGATATCAATGAAATTCTTTATTCCTGTAAAAGTACGTTTGATGCCATTATGTATGCAACTCGATTCTAGGAACTGCATGGACGCTGAACCCAATTTTCGACGGTTTTCAAGAATAAATCGGCCG
This sequence comes from Eupeodes latifasciatus, assembly GCA_920104205.1. Lineage (NCBI taxonomy): Eukaryota > Metazoa > Arthropoda > Insecta > Diptera > Syrphidae > Eupeodes > Eupeodes latifasciatus. Next base: position 203,036,571 of record OV049924.1, on the reverse strand, counting down.
ATACTACTGCAATTTCACGTTCCATATTCGTACGAAGTTCATCAATCGTCGCTGGCTTGTTGGCATAGACCATAGACTTGACGTAGCCCCACAGGAAATAGTCTAACGGCGGCGTCAAATCGCACGACCGAGGCGACCAAGCGACTGGACCATTTCGTGAGATAACACGTTCTCCAAACTTGGTTTCCAATAAATTGATTGTGACATTCGCTGTGTGGCTTGTGACGCCGCCGGCCGTCCTGTTGGAACCACATGCCCTCCAAGTCCATATCATCCAATTAGGGCCAAAAATATTCGGTTATCATTGAACGGTAGCGATCCCCATTCACAGTAAAGTGCCGGTCTTGATCATCACGGAAGAAGTACGACCCAATGACACCACGGCGGCGCCGCGCCGGCCGGCCCATAAACCACACCAAAGCGTAATGAAATGATGACTCATGGAGTACGTGTGGATTGCTGACTGACCAATAGCGCATATTTTGTATATTGACGAAGCCGTTCAGCCAGAAGTGAGCCATATCGCTGAAGATGATTTTTTGATGGAAATCCGAATCATTTTCAAGTTGTTGCTCAGCCCAATTGTAGTTGTCTATAATCTTACACCAAACAGTACAGCCGGCATCCAAGCAGCGTATTAGCCGTTTCTATCTTCAAAAACAAGAACGGTTAGGAAATGATTCAGAATCTAGGAACTGGGTTTGGTACTCCAAAATGAGTTTTCTTCAACCACAGCGGCGGCGGCGTGGGCTACATCTATTCTTTCAATTACGAAACACCAATTTAAGTAATTCATGTGGAACTAGTGACGTAATTTTTGAAATTAGCTCCAAAAATCCCTATTTTTTTCTACTATTTTTATATTTTTCCGTGTCAATTTAGTTACGAAAAATTGATGAGCCTTGCGCACTTTATGCCCTCTATCTACGAAAAGGTTGATATTATGAAAAAATGATTGAGACAAACATTACAGGAAATTGCAAGCTTGAAAATTTTCTTAAAGGTGTTAACATTAATACTATTGGAGCTATAGAAACAGAGATAATCACGAAAGAGCGGTTTTCGCAAATTTTGGAGTTTTAAAGCGGACGCGAGATTTTATAAGATTGTTTACACAATGTTTAGAACACTAAGAAGAAGGTATGCACACATTTTTACTATCTCTCATTTCGAAGTGAAACCCTTATTTCACTGTACTGTAATTATACTTAAGTCTTAAGTATAATTTGAAACTATTTAATTCAAAATTAAAGGAAATATGTGTTTTTAAATTTGTGTTTCATGTATGAGTATGTAATGTATTGTACATATCTTTAGTTTTTGGACTCTATTCGACTTATGTAATTTTAAAAATCTTCGCTTTTTAGTTTATAACAATAATTCGTTTCGAAAATTCAAATGGCTGCTTTCAAGAAGAGTACATCTGTACATTCAGGATACCTTTTTTGCTCTTTATACATATCTCATAAACGAGAAGTCAATATCTTCAAGTCAACAATATCAAGATGTGCAGAAAGGTGTTCAAACCAAAAATTAGTTAGTGAACTCCTGGGACGTACGAACTTGCTTCTGTTGCGCACTCTAATTTGGGTAAGATCACTTTCGACTTTTGGGCGCTACCTGATCCCCGGTCTTCCTCCCTCTGCTTTGCTTTACCCACAATAACAGCTAAACCCATTTTCGCCGCCTCTGCCTCAATTGTCACAAAAGCCCCATAGACATCAGGCTGAGTTCTTCCAATTATGTCAATGTCATCAGCTCATCACCTTGTCTAAAGCTTTTTTTGACATCGAAAGTTATTTCCAATCTTCGCAGCGTGAACTCTCCATGGTCATCCTGCTCAAACGGACGAGTTTGGCAGGGATGCCAAAACTAGGCATGGCTCTATACAGCTCGTCCCTGTAGATGAGGCCTTGGAATCCATAAAGAGATGATAGGTGTCGATTTGATGTTTTTTGGTTTTTTTCCAGGATCTGCCGTAATGTGAATATTTGATCGACTATGAACTTTTCTGGTCTAAAATCACACTGATAAGAACCTATCAGGTTGTTGACGTTGGGCCTTAGACTTTCTAATATTACAGCAGAGAAGATTGTGTAAGCAATGTTAAGTAGAATGATTTCTTTATAGTTGATGCAGTTTAGTGTCTCCTATTTTCAAAACCGGGCAAAAAATGCTCAGGTTACCTTTATCGGGCATGCTTTTTTCCGACCAAATCTTACAGATAAGTTGGTGAATGCTTCTAACCAAATTGTGTCTGGCTGTTTTGAAGAGCTCAGCATTCAAGACTTCAGCTTAGATATGGCAATCTTCACTTCGTTTTAGTCGAGAACACGGGATTGTTGGCTTTCGTTGTCTATATTGAATGGATCATCCTGGAATTTGGTTCGTCGTCGCCATTATATAGTCTGCAGAAGTGGTCCTTCCATATCTTCAGCATTGACTGTGGTTCCACTATGATGTTTACATTTTCTGCTTTGCAGCCTTCGGTTGTGAGAAATTGTTTCTTCGAAGTAATTGTTTCGAGTTTTGTTGCAAGTAAGATTGTTGGAAGTACGAATAAATAGGATGGAACTGTTTACACGTTTATTTAATATTCTTTAGAACTTGTGTTTATAGAAATGGTCTGTTCGTCGAAATGTTTCCTTTAAGTTTTTATTGAAAACTGTTTAATCGAAAAATGTTCGTTAAAACTCGTTTTAAGGTCACTAAGAAAATTTGCAAGTTTGATAACAATTAAGACGAAATTTCAGTCAAAACAGCTGGTTTAAGAGTCGAGGGTAAGTTGAAGAAATATGAAGATTTACATTTAAATCCGTAAAGATGGTTTGGGCATACCGTCCTTGCTGGCCCTTAAGTCGTGATCAGCGTATGCACCTCCAAATATGAACTTAAACGGAAGTCTTCATTTAATTTCAACTTATTTTCTGATTCAATGTGAGTTTGAATGAAATGTTATTATTATTATTATTATTATAAGTTTATTTAAAGTAATGTAAAATTACAGAAAATAATTAGTAAAAAGCGTTAACATTTGAAGCCATCAGCTTTTGTTTTTAAAATTTGTACATATATGTAAAAAAGAAAATAGATTTGCGTTGGATATAGAAATATTTAAAATTATAATTTTGAAATTAAATTAATCTTTTTTAAAAATGCAAGTATTTTGATGCAATTATCAAATGTAGGGTTTTTGATTAGTTCTAGTAAGGCGAGACCGTTTTGGTTTGATTGAAAGATAGGGCAGATGGTTAGAAGATGTTCGATTGTCATTTTTGCTGGGTTGTTGCAGTAGGAGCAGGAGTCATTTCTGAGGTTACGATCAAGTAGGTGCTGATGAGTGAGGCGGGTGTGGCCAAGTCTTAGTCTCAAAATGGCTGTGGTTTCTTTTCGTGATAGTTGTGGTGGATATTTGGCTGGAATGCACAGAGGGTTAATAAGGTTTGAATAATAATTATTTATACCTGTTAAAGTTTGGATGTTCGTTTCATTCAAAAATGACGTAATATAAGCTCGGATATCGTTGGTGCTGTAGATATTTGAGACTGGATACGACGAGTTGGTAGCTTGCTTGGCAGCAAGGTCAGCTGCTTCATTACCTGCTATGCCTATGTGGCCTGGAATCCAGGCTAATTTAAGTTTGTTGGGGTATTGAGATAATTTGTTACGAATCGTTGTAATCGGAACATGGTTATTATTTAAGTTTAGAACTGCCTTTAACGTGGAGAGGCTATCTGAGAAAATACAGAATTTACCACGTTTCTTTTCTGCAAACTGAATGGCACTAATTATGGCAGCGGATTCTGCTGTAAATATTGAGCTGAGTTCAATAAGAGCATTTGCTTGAACCGTATTTCCTCGCTGATCAACGACTGCGTATGCCGGGATGTTGTTTATTTTTGAGCCGTCAGTATACAAAAAGGCAAAATTGTTCGAGGCAAGGTGATGTGCAAGTTCATTGTAAAGCTGTCTGAAGATGGCAGGATCCAGTGAGGATTTTTGATATGCAGCAAGCGTTATGTTGATGCTATCATTTTTAAGACACCAAGGCGGATAAGGGCCTGGCTTTGGATTAATATAATTCATTCCAATGTGAAGTTCACTTGCTATTTGTATTGCTCGGTATATTGCATTTTCTATCTTTGGTTTGGTTTTTCTTCTTAGCGTGAGTTTAAGATCTTTTTGTATAAGTGAACCTTGAGAGGTAAGAAGCTTTGGTATAGTTTTGGCTGTGGCAAATTTAATACGATTTTCTAAAGAGGGAAAACCAGATTCGGCGAGCATGTTAAAAACTGGAGTAGTGCGATATGCATTTAACGCAATTCGAATTGCGGCATGGTAGGGTGGTTTTATTTTTTTTAAATTGGTCTTGGAGCAGTTGCCATAAATTGGGAGTGCATAGTCAATTTTAGAAAGAATTAGGGCTTGCACTAGATTTAATATCGTGTTGATATGCACAACACTCTTTTTTCCGCAAAAATATTTGATGATATTAAGGCGGAGTATGAGGGAGTTTTTTAGTTTAAGTATATGTGAAGACCATCGATACGATTTATTGATAGTAAGACCCAAGATAGTTAGTTCATTGGTGTTTTCGAGGATGTATGGACCAAAGTTTAAGGTAAAATTTTTACAACTTGTCTTGCGGCACAAATGCAATTGTTTGCTTTTTTCTAAAGATAGCTTCGCTCCAGACGACTCTGCCCAACTTTTCATTTTATTAAGAACTCTTATGAAAGCGTCTTCTATGAGGACGCGGTCTTTTATCTTGGCAATTATTTTGAGATCGTCAGCGTATAGACCATGGTCAAGTAGTTTCTCAGTATTGATGATCGTACTGATATTGTTGAACGCAATTATGAATAGAATCACCGATAGCGGTGATCCCTGAGGAATTCCATTCTCCATTGGATGTATTTGGGAATACTCATTGTTAACCCTGGTTCGGAACTTGCGATTGTTGAGAAAATTTTGTATAAATCTAATCATTTTCGGACCTAGTTGCCATTCTTTTAGCTGATTAAGAATTGTGTGAGCTCCGATCCTTTCAAAGGCTCTTTCAAAATCGATGGCTACTAGAGAGCCATGGTTTCGTGTGGCAAGAATATTTGAGATTGTGTAATCCATATGAAGCAGTGCGTCTAGAGTACCTTTTCTTGGTCTAAATGCCACTTGGGATTTGTTTATTAAATTTTTTTGCTCAAGAAACCAAATCAGTCTTTTTGAAATTATTTTTTCTAGCACTTTGCTCAGGCATGGGAGGAGCGAAATCGGGCAATAGCTCTCTATTTTACTAGGGGGGCGTTTTGGTTTAGGAATTGGTAGGATTGTAGAAGTTTTCCAAATTTGAGGGTGAATCCCAGAAGAAAAAATGTTATTATATAGCATGCATAGTCGAGATTTGGAAGATTCAGGTAGATGTTTTACCATTGGGTAGGATATTCTGTCGAGAGATGGGGTTGTCCCTTTAAGCGAGCACAGTGTAAAGTGAAGTTCGGAAGTTGAGATCGGGAATTCAATTTTTTTCGCACTTGCACATGTTTGAGGAAGGTTGTCAATGATAGTTTGTGCTTCCTGTTTTTCTTCTCTGAATGTGGGGTGATAGTTTGTGTCTTTGGAATAGGTTGCCCAACTTTCAGCAAACAGTTCTGTAATAAGTTTGACCTCGGATACGACGCCACGGTCTGTTTCTATTAATCTTATTGAATGTGGATTATAAGCACTAGACATTTTTCTGATATTACACCATATTTGTTGCGTGGGAGTGTTGGGGTTAATTGTGGAGGTAAATTCTTCATAGGCTTCCGATTTGGACAATTTACATTTTCGTTTGAAAAGAGCTCTCAATTTTTTATAGTTAATGAAATTATCGGATGTAGGATGCCGTTGAAACTCATGAAAAGCTTTCTGTTTCCTATCGCGGAGTGTTTTTAGTTCGTTATTCCACCAAAAAACATTTTGTTTTTTCTTCGGCTTAGTTTGGGGAATCGAGGAGTTAGCAGCATATATCATTGATTTGTGAATGTTCGCAGCTTCCTTATTTACATTGCTGGATACGGGGCGTTTCTCTAGTTGATCAAGAATCAAATGGCTAAAGGCTTCCCAGTTTGCCAATTTCAATTTGAATTTCGGAGTGAACTTATTTTGTTTATTCGAAGTGTACATGTTGGTTACCTGTATAGTTATTGGGAGGTGGTCGCTGGAATATGTGTCCACAAGGGTGTTCCATTTAGACAAAGATGCGAGTTGTGGAGAGCATAGGGTTAAATCAATATGTGTTAAGGACCCATGAGTGGAAATGTGCGTAGGTGATCCGTCGTTTAACAAAATTGCGTTCGACCTTAGAATATAAGATTCAACTTCTTTACCTCTACTGTCATGTTTAGGAGAACCCCATAATGGGTTCCAAGCGTTAAAGTCACCTAGTAGCATAAATTCACCGCTTATATTTTTAGTTAAATCAAGGAGAATATCCGCCGTAACGACATCATTTTCATGCAGGTAGGTATTAATCAATGTAAATTTGTGCTTTAAATTAATCTCTATGGCTAAGACTAGTAAGTTTGAGTTTAAATCAATTATTGTGTGTGGAATGTCTTTCCTAATCAGCAGCGCGATGCCGTTTTTTTTTGTGGTGATATTTTGATGATTTTTGAAGTATGAATTAAATTGTTTGGGGGTGAAAGCACTGCAACCGTAAGGGCAGTGAGTTTCTTGAAGGGCAATAATACCGGGGGAGGTATTATTAATTAAAAGTTCGAGGTCTACATAGTTATTATGGTAACCCTGTAAATTCCATTGAAGAATTTTGAGGCCCATAATGAATGCTAAATGCACTCGATTGAGTTTAAATAAATAAATTCAATGAGTGGAAATCTTTATTTTTTGACGTTTGGATATTTAGATGAGTTAATTAAGTTTAAAGTGTTAAATTGAGTATTTTCTGAGTTAAAATTAGTTGTTGATGTGGAGTTGGTTTGTGTGTTGTTGAGGTTAATGTTTAGATTAGTGCTGTTTGTTTCTATATGAGTGTTATTGGTAGTGATTATGTTTTGTTCTTTATTTGACTGTTGTGTTGGAAGTGGAGTTGTGAGTGTATGTTCAGTTGTATCCATATTTGTTTCGTTTTCTTTAGTATTAGTTTGTCCCGTGCGCTGAAGAGATCTGTCTCTTTTTTTCCTCTGCTCGAGTACTGTTTTCAGATCTTCTTTTGGAATATTGTCGGCTAGGGGTTCTGGGAATTGAAGGGGGTTTTCTTGTATATATTTGCTGGCTGCTTGGTATGTTATTTTTTTTGTTGTTTTGATTTCTAGAATTGGCGTTCTTCTGATTTTTGCTGGACATTTTTTGTGAGTGGCTGTGTGTTCGTGTTGACAGTTGACACATAAGACCTGTTTACATTGCTCCGGCTCGTGGACCGCTGAGCTGCATACATCACAAGTTTGGACAGTTGATTTGCAATGCTTTTTGGTATGACCAAAACGATAACAGTTTTTGCACTGCATCGGTTTCGGTACATATGGTTCAACTTTGGTGTTTAAGAAGCCTATTTTAATTTCAGAAGGGAGTTCGTATAAATTAAATGATAGTATATGAAGAGGAGTGTTGATCACTTTCCCGTCTACGAATTTTGTAATTTTTTTGCATTCGGTAACAAATTGGTCTGCTAGACCTTCAATGATTTCTTTCTCTGATAGGTTTTTCAGTTCAGGGGAAAATATTACTCCACAAGAAGTGTTGAGGGTAGGGTGTAAGGAAACTTCGATTTCACATAAATTTGAAAGGGTTTTCTTTTTGAGAAGTGTGTTTGCTTGGTTATTATTTTTCGTTAAAAGGAGAATATTGCCATCGTTAGTAAAACTCACCTTGAGTGGGTCATTAATAAGCCCTGACATCGCTTTTGTAACGAGAAAAATGTTAAGATGGTTAAGAGGTTTAGTTTGGTCTTTGTTTTTTATAATTAGAAATTTGGGGCATGGAGATTTTTTAGTGGATTCGTAGTGTGTTAAGCCGTTTGGAAAGTCATTATAGTTCTGGGTGTTTGGTTTTTTTCTACGCGGACTCTTGATATCGGGGTCAAGAGAACTCCAAAAATTTTGGCGGGAGCCCCCGCCGGGGTCGTTTGCCATGGTGGCTTTCAGATAAGACGTGTGTAGCTTTTTACTATGTGTTTACAAAATGTATTAGATTTGGTAAGGGGGAAAGGGAAAATATTGTGAAGTATTAAAGGTTACACAAAATCGCGGTTTACTAGCGCACTGTATCAGAAAGAGGACTGTATTCCGCGAGAGCTGGGTATCGACTGAATGAAATGTTTATCTTGGTTTGAAAAAGATTTGCTTTAAGTTTTTAATAGATTTATTTCGGGCGAATTATTATTTTCATTCGTTTTCAATTTTAAATAGGTAATAATGCAGATTTTCGTAGTGTTAACTGACAATTTCGGTTTCAAGGATTAAAAGCACTAAAGTTATTTAAAAGAAATAAAATAGTAAAAAAATTTAGATAAATCAATTTCCTCTAAAAGATTATAATTATTTTATTTAAATCTGTTTAGCAGTTCCAAGGAATCAAAATATAGTAAAATTTACTAAGTAAATAGTACTGAATTCCTTGTAATCCATAAATTTCTTCACAGAAAACTTCAATATTAGATTTTGTTTTTCTTTTCGAAGTTTCTTAAAAGATAATTTGACTTATTTCAAAACAAATTCAAAATTTCAGGTGCAAATTTTTACGGGAAGTATTTTCAGCTTCTGTTTTACATTTTCTGGATATACATACATATACTATATACATAGATAACATTTTTTAGAAACTAGCTTCGTGGTGGAATATGATTTTTCAAAAAGAGAAATTTCAAATTTCTCGATATCCCAGTAAGCGAACAAAAGGCTAGCGTTTAATATATTCGTTAGACCTAAATGTCTCAGTCCGGTAATTTGTGTGCGTGCACGGACATTGTTTTCAAATTGTGCTAGGTTCTGGTCAGTATGGAATTGACTACCTAAGATTCATTGATTGTTCATGTTTTCGGCAGATATTGCTTTTCATTGGCAAATTGTTGTATGTATCATGTTGTGTAAAACCTTTTGAAAATCCGGAAATGGCGATCGTAAAATGAGTAAAAACAAATTTAATTATTTGAACACTTTAACCCTTTAATCAATTTGTCAAAACAGGCTAAGTAAATGACTGCGAATTTGACAATGTAGCCGCGATCATCCTTCAACGTTCTGAGTACGAAAAATCAAGTCAATTGCTGTCCATTTTTATCATACTGCATACTCATCTGAAAAATTTGGCGTAATTAGGAGTATCGGTAATGGAGCTCTTTTAAAAGTCGGTTTTCAAATTCCCAATAACGGAAGTTGTGTTTATTAACCACTTAAATTGAACTGGGCTTCGTCGTTTATTTATCAAAACAGTGTCATCTGTCAAGATTTCCAACATTGCTTTTGCATACCTCATCCTTTTGCCGAAGTCGTTTTGCTGCAATTCTTAAACAATCATTATCTTGTACGGATGAAAATCCAAATCAAAGTCTGAAACTCGCCGAACTGAGCAGTCTAACATTCGTAGAGCCCAAACGTGGAATACAGCCGATCGTCAAGGAATGACTTTAATTGCTTGACGCACTCTTTCAATATTTTCTGGAGTCCTTACCGTTATATCACTTCTACGCGCAGTTTCGGCTCCAATTCAGTGAAAGCTTTTCACACCCACTTTATTAACGTATCAAACCAATTTTAAAATGATTTTGGAATCTTTCTATTAGTTTAATGACCGAACGGAACGTTTCTATGACCGTGCTGTAAATAAACACACACTACGCAATCGACCACGGGTCCAAGGTTACTGAAATGACATCTGGAAAAGAATTGATACTACCCACTGCGTTCAAATCTTCCATACCTCACTGCAGGGCCCTTTACACATTTATAAGAAAATGGTGGGAAAATTTTATATTTTTTTTATTATTACAACTTAAATTGATATTTAGACCAATCGAAAAAGTCGAAAAAAGAGTCAATCTCGGGATAAGAGATAGTAAGCTGAAATTGTAATAACACCTCCTTTTAATTCAAGTCGTTAGCGTTATTGGTTGGTGAGATATTTGGGTTAACCAATATTTTCACTTTTTTATAAATTGCTATTGCAAAAAAAACACCCACTTAATATTTTTGAGAGTCCCTTCTGCATATTTCTGTGTTATTTTCTATAAAGCAAAATTTATTTGAAGGTGATACTCTACTAGTTCTTGAGATATGGACGACGGAAAAAGGTTCCCGAACGTACGGACGATCGAACGTACAAACGTTCTTTCACACGCACACACAGACATCTCTCTTAAAATCTTCTATTTATATTCTAGGGACCTTAAAACGTCGAGAAATCTGAAAATCAATTCTTAACAATTTTATTAGTCTTTTGCATAGGTTTTTTATTTTTTCATCGTTTTAGTTTTTAGTAAAAAAACGTCATTCTTCGTATTATTAAATATTTTTGAAGACACCATAATTATTTATTCGTAAAATCATAATTTTTGTCAGTTATTTGGTTTATGAAAAACCGTCACTACAATTTTTTTTACACTTCAGAATTTCAGAAAGTAGTAAGCTTATAGCAAGCGTCAAACTACGATCAGAGGCTCATCATAAGTGCATGTATTAGTTGTTAGTAAAAGATAATACAATTATAGCCTAACACACGCACAAAATACAAAACATAAGTAACATTTAACTATTACAGAACAAAAAATAAAATGAGAACGTTTACGATAGTGGAGCACTGGTTCTAAACAATGATTTTAATCCCACCTTATTTAAATTTAAATCTATCGATGAGCAGTTTAAGTTATATAAAATGCTCATTCGACTTAAAGCTTCATTCTTCCCATAGTTAGTTCTATGGAAGTCAATATGTATAAAATCAAATGTACGCAGGTGATGAGTTCCGCCTCGGTAATTCAAATGTACACAAGATTTAATAAAAGTCACTTCGTTATTGGTCAGTGGAATATTTTGATATTTTTATCTGTACACAAAATTTACTTCAAGTCGATATCTCTGCTGGATGCTGATATAATACAGGACGAAAAAAGGTATATCGATCGAACGGACGTACAAATGAAAATGAATATTTTGTAAAGCTGTGTTCGCTTACAAAAACTGTGTTCTAAGGTTTGTTTTACAAACAAGTTTAAAAATTAAAAGTCTAAAAGAGAAGACGAATAAGGGCTTATTTAAAAAATATATATATACCGGATACAAAAGTCTTCACTTAAATTTAACAATTCTAAATTTTTCATTCTTGTTTTGACGTTTGTTTGTCTAATGTCCCGAATGAATTTATTTATTACTAGCAGCCCGTCCTGGCTTCGCACGGGTGGACATAAATAGGTACAGATATTTAAGTTATAAGCATGCTAATTAAAATGACCATGAATCACTAAATTAAAAAACATTTTTTTGTCCTATCATTAATACTCTTCGCAGCGTATGCGATGAAAGATACTTTATGGCTAATTTTTGTACACCTTCGGTTGGTTTTAATAGGAATTTCTAAAGATTTCTATAGTAATCTAATACTAAATATAGCCTATGTTACTCAGTGATAATGTAGCTTTCTAATGAAAAAAGAATTATTAAAATCGGTCCAGTAATTTTTGAGTTTATTCGTTACATACAAAAATACAAATCTTTCCTCTTTATAACATTAGTGTAGATTTGATTTTTGTTTCGAGCAATATGAAGATACCATCAACTAAACCAAGGATACTTTTGATGTACCATTCGTCTGTCGAATTTAATCTCATTAAATTCTAAAAAAACATCAACCTACATAATAAGTTCACAAAGCAAAATGTGAAACATTAATCTTTGACAAAAGGCCAAATAAACAAAATAAAAAGACAAAAAGAAAACAGAATAAATAATAACCATTCCCCAAACAATTGAATTCTTTTTCCAAAAATCATTAAATCCAATTTCTTCTCATAATAATCCGATATTCTACATTTAAACTCTCACAAAAATGTACCCCGGTATGTAGGCTATATTAAATACAATAAAAACAAATAGAACCCACCAACAGAGCGTCACAACAACTTCAAAAAGGCGAAAACGATAAGAAACATTTGATGCGGATAATGCGACAAAATCCTTTCGGGTGAAATGAACGCTCCTGCTCCCAGTCGAAACAGCCTGACACGTTGATTCTATCCACATACCTAGACCTACAGAATAGGTACACAAACACACATCCCCAACACAATATTGAAGAACTACCTTCCATTCCAGACCTTTCTCGGATTCGTTTTCGTTGACGATGATGGCGATATGGCGAGACGAACCATGGAACAAGGCTATTTCTCATTCCTTATATTGCAAAGTATCATTTGGAAAGAAAATTGACATGAAGTCTTGGAAATCTTAGAAATCTCTCTTTAAAAAGAATTTTCTATGTTGAAACGTCGCGTCGTCGTTGTAGTAGTATCTTCTCATAGAATATGGATGGTTTTTTTAAGTCCTCTTTCTCCCCCTCTGGTTCCTTTTGAGTGTTGGTTTTCGTTTCGTACCGTTTTTTCTTTTTGGATTTTTTTTCGCTTGTCTATATTATTGCCATCCATAACCCTCTTGAAGTCAAGTGCTCTAAGTCACTTTTGAATGGCTATCTTTTTTTTCTCTTTGCAATTGCCAACATATTTTGCGCCTGATTATGAAAGTTACTTCTTACGATAGAGTGGACCTTGTCAAAATGTACGCCCCAATTTTAACAAAAAAGACGTCCCAACATCTATAACCTATAAGTTGGAGCATGATTTAAGTTTGAAAAGTAAACGCCTTTTCTTTTCTGTTATCCTCTCTGATGGTTGCCAAAATGAATAAAATTGCAATTTTCCTCCCGGATACAGATTCCGGTGCAGGGAATTATTAAACACAAACAAAAAAAAGAACTGCCAAAGACCATGGAAAAGGCAGAATTATGACGAAAATCGTTTCTTTCAAATTCTATAGCTATAGCTACATAGTTCAAACTTAAAGCAGTTAAGCTACATATGTACATAAATATTTCATCGATTGCAAGGGTTGTGTTCTGTGAACAGACAACAATATCCATATTCAAAAATTACTTGACTAAGAAGGGCCCTTTGTGCTATCTTTTAAGAATATCAGGTCTATGGACGGACATCAGAATATTTAAAAACATAAACAAACATCTTCAACAAAATCGGTCATAAATTCCTTAAAAAAAATGAATAAAATAAAGGAATCATTTTACAATCAGCTGAACAGTAGTACATTTTTTCCTTATTTTTGACTTTGGGTCTGACATTATTGTATCTATAATAGGAGCAAAGATAATAAAAATATCGCAGAAACAATAGAGGTGTTTTTTTGGGGTTCCATACTTAGTACAGTGAAAAATTAAAAACAAGATCCGCAATAGTCTAGTTTTTATATTTATTAAAAATATTACATCTTATGTGTATTTCCGTGTATATCAAGTAAATTTACAAAAACAAAACCTCATTGTTATTTAGTTTTACAATCTATCTATTTATCTATATATCTATATCTATATCTATATCTATATCTATATCTATATCTATATCTATATCTATATCTATATCTATATCTATATCTATATCTATATCTATATCTATATCTATATCTATATCTATATCTATATCTATATCTATATCTATATCTATATCTATATCTATATCTATATCTATATCTATATCTATATCTATATCTATATCTATATCTATATCTATATCTATATCTATATCTATATCTATATCTATATCTATATCTATATCTATATCTATATCTATATCTATATCTATATCTATATCTATATCTATATCTATATCTATATCTATATCTATATCTATATCTATATCTATATCTATATCTATATCTATATCTATATCTATATCTATATCTATATCTATATCTATATCTATATCTATATCTATATCTATATCTATATCTATATCTATATCTATATCTATATCTATATCTATATCTATATCTATATCTATATCTATATCTATATCTATATCTATATCTATATCTATATCTATATCTATATCTATATCTATATCTATATCTATATCTATATCTATATCTATATCTATATCTATATCTATATCTATATCTATATCTATATCTATATCTATATCTATATCTATATCTATATCTATATCTATATCTATATCTATATCTATATCTATATCTATATCTATATCTATATCTATATCTATATCTATATCTATATCTATATCTATATCTATATCTATATCTATATCTATATCTATATCTATATCTATATCTATATCTATATCTATATCTATATCTATATCTATATCTATATCTATATCTATATCTATATCTATATCTATATCTATATCTATATCTATATCTATATCTATATCTATATCTATATCTATATCTATATCTATATCTATATCTATATCTATATCTATATCTATATCTATATCTATATCTATATCTATATCTATATCTATATCTATATCTATATCTATATCTATATCTATATCTATATCTATATCTATATCTATATCTATATCTATATCTATATCTATATCTATATCTATATCTATATCTATATCTATATCTATATCTATATCTATATCTATATCTATATCTATATCTATATCTATATCTATATCTATATCTATATCTATATCTATATCTATATCTATATCTATATCTATATCTATATCTATATCTATATCTATATCTATATCTATATCTATATCTATATCTATATCTATATCTATATCTATATCTATATCTATATCTATATCTATATCTATATCTATATCTATATCTATATCTATATCTATATCTATATCTATATCTATATCTATATCTATATCTATATCTATATCTATATCTATATCTATATCTATATCTATATCTATATCTATATCTATATCTATATATCTATATCTATATCTATATCTATATCTATATCTATATCTATATCTATATCTATATCTATATCTATATCTATATCTATATCTATATCTATATCTATATCTATATCTATATCTATATCTATATCTATATCTATATCTATATCTATATCTATATCTATATCTATATCTATATCTATATCTATATCTATATCTATATCTATATCTATATCTATATCTATATCTATATCTATATCTATATCTATATCTATATCTATATCTATATCTATATCTATATCTATATCTATATCTATATCTATATCTATATCTATATCTATATCTATATCTATATCTATATCTATATCTATATCTATATCTATATCTATATCTATATCTATATCTATATCTATATCTATATCTATATCTATATCTATATCTATATCTATATCTATATCTATATCTATATCTATATCTATATCTATATCTATATCTATATCTATATCTATATCTATATCTATATCTATATCTATATCTATATCTATATCTATATCTATATCTATATCTATATCTATATCTATATCTATATCTATATCTATATCTATATCTATATCTATATCTATATCTATATCTATATCTATATCTATATCTATATCTATATCTATATCTATATCTATATCTATATCTATATCTATATCTATATCTATATCTATATCTATATCTATATCTATATCTATATCTATATCTATATCTATATCTATATCTATATCTATATCTATATCTATATCTATATCTATATCTATATCTATATCTATATCTATATCTATATCTATATCTATATCTATATCTATATCTATATCTATATCTATATCTATATCTATATCTATATCTATATCTATATCTATATCTATATCTATATCTATATCTATATCTATATCTATATCTATATCTATATCTATATCTATATCTATATCTATATCTATATCTATATCTATATCTATATCTATATCTATATCTATATCTATATCTATATCTATATCTATATCTATATCTATATCTATATCTATATCTATATCTATATCTATATCTATATCTATATCTATATCTATATCTATATCTATATCTATATCTATATCTATATCTATATCTATATCTATATCTATATCTATATCTATATCTATATCTATATCTATATCTATATCTATATCTATATCTATATCTATATCTATATCTATATCTATATCTATATCTATATCTATATCTATATCTATATCTATATCTATATCTATATCTATATCTATATCTATATCTATATCTATATCTATATCTATATCTATATCTATATCTATATCTATATCTATATCTATATCTATATCTATATCTATATCTATATCTATATCTATATCTATATCTATATCTATATCTATATCTATATCTATATCTATATCTATATCTATATCTATATCTATATCTATATCTATATCTATATCTATATCTATATCTATATCTATATCTATATCTATATCTATATCTATATCTATATCTATATCTATATCTATATCTATATCTATATCTATATCTATATCTATATCTATATCTATATCTATATCTATATCTATATCTATATCTATATCTATATCTATATCTATATCTATATCTATATCTATATCTATATCTATATCTATATCTATATCTATATCTATATCTATATCTATATCTATATCTATATCTATATCTATATCTATATCTATATCTATATCTATATCTATATCTATATCTATATCTATATCTATATCTATATCTATATCTATATCTATATCTATATCTATATCTATATCTATATCTATATCTATATCTATATCTATATCTATATCTATATCTATATCTATATCTATATCTATATCTATATCTATATCTATATCTATATCTATATCTATATCTATATCTATATCTATATCTATATCTATATCTATATCTATATCTATATCTATATCTATATCTATATCTATATCTATATCTATATCTATATCTATATCTATATCTATATCTATATCTATATCTATATCTATATCTATATCTATATCTATATCTATATCTATATCTATATCTATATCTATATCTATATCTATATCTATATCTATATCTATATCTATATCTATATCTATATCTATATCTATATCTATATCTATATCTATATCTATATCTATATCTATATCTATATCTATATCTATATCTATATCTATATCTATATCTATATCTATATCTATATCTATATCTATATCTATATCTATATCTATATCTATATCTATATCTATATCTATATCTATATCTATATCTATATCTATATCTATATCTATATCTATATCTATATCTATATCTATATCTATATCTATATCTATATCTATATCTATATCTATATCTATATCTATATCTATATCTATATCTATATCTATATCTATATCTATATCTATATCTATATCTATATCTATATCTATATCTATATCTATATCTATATCTATATCTATATCTATATCTATATCTATATCTATATCTATATCTATATCTATATCTATATCTATATCTATATCTATATCTATATCTATATCTATATCTATATCTATATCTATATCTATATCTATATCTATATCTATATCTATATCTATATCTATATCTATATCTATATCTATATCTATATCTATATCTATATCTATATCTATATCTATATCTATATCTATATCTATATCTATATCTATATCTATATCTATATCTATATCTATATCTATATCTATATCTATATCTATATCTATATCTATATCTATATCTATATCTATATCTATATCTATATCTATATCTATATCTATATCTATATCTATATCTATATCTATATCTATATCTATATCTATATCTATATCTATATCTATATCTATATCTATATCTATATCTATATCTATATCTATATCTATATCTATATCTATATCTATATCTATATCTATATCTATATCTATATCTATATCTATATCTATATCTATATCTATATCTATATCTATATCTATATCTATATCTATATCTATATCTATATCTATATCTATATCTATATCTATATCTATATCTATATCTATATCTATATCTATATCTATATCTATATCTATATCTATATCTATATCTATATCTATATCTATATCTATATCTATATCTATATCTATATCTATATCTATATCTATATCTATATCTATATCTATATCTATATCTATATCTATATCTATATCTATATCTATATCTATATCTATATCTATATCTATATCTATATCTATATCTATATCTATATCTATATCTATATCTATATCTATATCTATATCTATATCTATATCTATATCTATATCTATATCTATATCTATATCTATATCTATATCTATATCTATATCTATATCTATATCTATATCTATATCTATATCTATATCTATATCTATATCTATATCTATATCTATATCTATATCTATATCTATATCTATATCTATATCTATATCTATATCTATATCTATATCTATATCTATATCTATATCTATATCTATATCTATATCTATATCTATATCTATATCTATATCTATATCTATATCTATATCTATATCTATATCTATATCTATATCTATATCTATATCTATATCTATATCTATATCTATATCTATATCTATATCTATATCTATATCTATATCTATATCTATATCTATATCTATATCTATATCTATATCTATATCTATATCTATATCTATATCTATATCTATATCTATATCTATATCGATATCTATATCTATATCTATATCTATATCTATATCTATATCTATATCTATATCTATATCTATATCTATATCTATATCTATATCTATATCTATATCTATATCTATATCTATATCTATATCTATATCTATATCTATATCTATATCTATATCTATATCTATATCTATATCTATATCTATATCTATATCTATATCTATATCTATATCTATATCTATATCTATATCTATATCTATATCTATATCTATATCTATATCTATATC
Source organism: Eupeodes latifasciatus (assembly GCA_920104205.1). NCBI lineage: Eukaryota > Metazoa > Arthropoda > Insecta > Diptera > Syrphidae > Eupeodes > Eupeodes latifasciatus. Next base: position 203,017,569 of record OV049924.1, on the reverse strand, counting down.
TATATCTATATCTATATCTATATCTATATCTATATCTATATCTATATCTATATCTATATCTATATCTATATCTATATCTATATCTATATCTATATCTATATCTATATCTATATCTATATCTATATCTATATCTATATCTATATCTATATCTATATCTATATCTATATCTATATCTATATCTATATCTATATCTATATCTATATCTATATCTATATCTATATCTATATCTATATCTATATCTATATCTATATCTATATCTATATCTATATCTATATCTATATCTATATCTATATCTATATCTATATCTATATCTATATCTATATCTATATCTATATCTATATCTATATCTATATCTATATCTATATCTATATCTATATCTATATCTATATCTATATCTATATCTATATCTATATCTATATCTATATCTATATCTATATCTATATCTATATCTATATCTATATCTATATCTATATCTATATCTATATCTATATCTATATCTATATCTATATCTATATCTATATCTATATCTATATCTATATCTATATCTATATCTATATCTATATCTATATCTATATCTATATCTATATCTATATCTATATCTATATCTATATCTATATCTATATCTATATCTATATCTATATCTATATCTATATCTATATCTATATCTATATCTATATCTATATCTATATCTATATCTATATCTATATCTATATCTATATCTATATCTATATCTATATCTATATCTATATCTATATCTATATCTATATCTATATCTATATCTATATCTATATCTATATCTATATCTATATCTATATCTATATCTATATCTATATCTATATCTATATCTATATCTATATCTATATCTATATCTATATCTATATCTATATCTATATCTATATCTATATCTATATCTATATCTATATCTATATCTATATCTATATCTATATCTATATCTATATCTATATCTATATCTATATCTATATCTATATCTATATCTATATCTATATCTATATCTATATCTATATCTATATCTATATCTATATCTATATCTATATCTATATCTATATCTATATCTATATCTATATCTATATCTATATCTATATCTATATCTATATCTATATCTATATCTATATCTATATCTATATCTATATCTATATCTATATCTATATCTATATCTATATCTATATCTATATCTATATCTATATCTATATCTATATCTATATCTATATCTATATCTATATCTATATCTATATCTATATCTATATCTATATCTATATCTATATCTATATCTATATCTATATCTATATCTATATCTATATCTATATCTATATCTATATCTATATCTATATCTATATCTATATCTATATCTATATCTATATCTATATCTATATCTATATCTATATCTATATCTATATCTATATCTATATCTATATCTATATCTATATCTATATCTATATCTATATCTATATCTATATCTATATCTATATCTATATCTATATCTATATCTATATCTATATCTATATCTATATCTATATCTATATCTATATCTATATCTATATCTATATCTATATCTATATCTATATCTATATCTATATCTATATCTATATCTATATCTATATCTATATCTATATCTATATCTATATCTATATCTATATCTATATCTATATCTATATCTATATCTATATCTATATCTATATCTATATCTATATCTATATCTATATCTATATCTATATCTATATCTATATCTATATCTATATCTATATCTATATCTATATCTATATCTATATCTATATCTATATCTATATCTATATCTATATCTATATCTATATCTATATCTATATCTATATCTATATCTATATCTATATCTATATCTATATCTATATCTATATCTATATCTATATCTATATCTATATCTATATCTATATCTATATCTATATCTATATCTATATCTATATCTATATCTATATCTATATCTATATCTATATCTATATCTATATCTATATCTATATCTATATCTATATCTATATCTATATCTATATCTATATCTATATCTATATCTATATCTATATCTATATCTATATCTATATCTATATCTATATCTATATCTATATCTATATCTATATCTATATCTATATCTATATCTATATCTATATCTATATCTATATCTATATCTATATCTATATCTATATCTATATCTATATCTATATCTATATCTATATCTATATCTATATCTATATCTATATCTATATCTATATCTATATCTATATCTATATCTATATCTATATCTATATCTATATCTATATCTATATCTATATCTATATCTATATCTATATCTATATCTATATCTATATCTATATCTATATCTATATCTATATCTATATCTATATCTATATCTATATCTATATCTATATCTATATCTATATCTATATCTATATCTATATCTATATCTATATCTATATCTATATCTATATCTATATCTATATCTATATCTATATCTATATCTATATCTATATCTATATCTATATCTATATCTATATCTATATCTATATCTATATCTATATCTATATCTATATCTATATCTATATCTATATCTATATCTATATCTATATCTATATCTATATCTATATCTATATCTATATCTATATCTATATCTATATCTATATCTATATCTATATCTATATCTATATCTATATCTATATCTATATCTATATCTATATCTATATCTATATCTATATCTATATCTATATCTATATCTATATCTATATCTATATCTATATCTATATCTATATCTATATCTATATCTATATCTATATCTATATCTATATCTATATCTATATCTATATCTATATCTATATCTATATCTATATCTATATCTATATCTATATCTATATCTATATCTATATCTATATCTATATCTATATCTATATCTATATCTATATCTATATCTATATCTATATCTATATCTATATCTATATCTATATCTATATCTATATCTATATCTATATCTATATCTATATCTATATCTATATCTATATCTATATCTATATCTATATCTATATCTATATCTATATCTATATCTATATCTATATCTATATCTATATCTATATCTATATCTATATCTATATCTATATCTATATCTATATCTATATCTATATCTATATCTATATCTATATCTATATCTATATCTATATCTATATCTATATCTATATCTATATCTATATCTATATCTATATCTATATCTATATCTATATCTATATCTATATCTATATCTATATCTATATCTATATCTATATCTATATCTATATCTATATCTATATCTATATCTATATCTATATCTATATCTATATCTATATCTATATCTATATCTATATCTATATCTATATCTATATCTATATCTATATCTATATCTATATCTATATCTATATCTATATCTATATCTATATCTATATCTATATCTATATCTATATCTATATCTATATCTATATCTATATCTATATCTATATCTATATCTATATCTATATCTATATCTATATCTATATCTATATCTATATCTATATCTATATCTATATCTATATCTATATCTATATCTATATCTATATCTATATCTATATCTATATCTATATCTATATCTATATCTATATCTATATCTATATCTATATCTATATCTATATCTATATCTATATCTATATCTATATCTATATCTATATCTATATCTATATCTATATCTATATCTATATCTATATCTATATCTATATCTATATCTATATCTATATCTATATCTATATCTATATCTATATCTATATCTATATCTATATCTATATCTATATCTATATCTATATCTATATCTATATCTATATCTATATCTATATCTATATCTATATCTATATCTATATCTATATCTATATCTATATCTATATCTATATCTATATCTATATCTATATCTATATCTATATCTATATCTATATCTATATCTATATCTATATCTATATCTATATCTATATCTATATCTATATCTATATCTATATCTATATCTATATCTATATCTATATCTATATCTATATCTATATCTATATCTATATCTATATCTATATCTATATCTATATCTATATCTATATCTATATCTATATCTATATCTATATCTATATCTATATCTATATCTATATCTATATCTATATCTATATCTATATCTATATCTATATCTATATCTATATCTATATCTATATCTATATCTATATCTATATCTATATCTATATCTATATCTATATCTATATCTATATCTATATCTATATCTATATCTATATCTATATCTATATCTATATCTATATCTATATCTATATCTATATCTATATCTATATCTATATCTATATCTATATCTATATCTATATCTATATCTATATCTATATCTATATCTATATCTATATCTATATCTATATCTATATCTATATCTATATCTATATCTATATCTATATCTATATCTATATCTATATCTATATCTATATCTATATCTATATCTATATCTATATCTATATCTATATCTATATCTATATCTATATCTATATCTATATCTATATCTATATCTATATCTATATCTATATCTATATCTATATCTATATCTATATCTATATCTATATCTATATCTATATCTATATCTATATCTATATCTATATCTATATCTATATCTATATCTATATCTATATCTATATCTATATCTATATCTATATCTATATCTATATCTATATCTATATCTATATCTATATCTATATCTATATCTATATCTATATCTATATCTATATCTATATCTATATCTATATCTATATCTATATCTATATCTATATCTATATCTATATCTATATCTATATCTATATCTATATCTATATCTATATCTATATCTATATCTATATCTATATCTATATCTATATCTATATCTATATCTATATCTATATCTATATCTATATCTATATCTATATCTATATCTATATCTATATCTATATCTATATCTATATCTATATCTATATCTATATCTATATCTATATCTATATCTATATCTATATCTATATCTATATCTATATCTATATCTATATCTATATCTATATCTATATCTATATCTATATCTATATCTATATCTATATCTATATCTATATCTATATCTATATCTATATCTATATCTATATCTATATCTATATCTATATCTATATCTATATCTATATCTATATCTATATCTATATCTATATCTATATCTATATCTATATCTATATCTATATCTATATCTATATCTATATCTATATCTATATCTATATCTATATCTATATCTATATCTATATCTATATCTATATCTATATCTATATCTATATCTATATCTATATCTATATCTATATCTATATCTATATCTATATCTATATCTATATCTATATCTATATCTATATCTATATCTATATCTATATCTATATCTATATCTATATCTATATCTATATCTATATCTATATCTATATCTATATCTATATCTATATCTATATCTATATCTATATCTATATCTATATCTATATCTATATCTATATCTATATCTATATCTATATCTATATCTATATCTATATCTATATCTATATCTATATCTATATCTATATCTATATCTATATCTATATCTATATCTATATCTATATCTATATCTATATCTATATCTATATCTATATCTATATCTATATCTATATCTATATCTATATCTATATCTATATCTATATCTATATCTATATCTATATCTATATCTATATCTATATCTATATCTATATCTATATCTATATCTATATCTATATCTATATCTATATCTATATCTATATCTATATCTATATCTATATCTATATCTATATCTATATCTATATCTATATCTATATCTATATCTATATCTATATCTATATCTATATCTATATCTATATCTATATCTATATCTATATCTATATCTATATCTATATCTATATCTATATCTATATCTATATCTATATCTATATCTATATCTATATCTATATCTATATCTATATCTATATCTATATCTATATCTATATCTATATCTATATCTATATCTATATCTATATCTATATCTATATCTATATCTATATCTATATCTATATCTATATCTATATCTATATCTATATCTATATCTATATCTATATCTATATCTATATCTATATCTATATCTATATCTATATCTATATCTATATCTATATCTATATCTATATCTATATCTATATCTATATCTATATCTATATCTATATCTATATCTATATCTATATCTATATCTATATCTATATCTATATCTATATCTATATCTATATCTATATCTATATCTATATCTATATCTATATCTATATCTATATCTATATCTATATCTATATCTATATCTATATCTATATCTATATCTATATCTATATCTATATCTATATCTATATCTATATCTATATCTATATCTATATCTATATCTATATCTATATCTATATCTATATCTATATCTATATCTATATCTATATCTATATCTATATCTATATCTATATCTATATCTATATCTATATCTATATCTATATCTATATCTATATCTATATCTATATCTATATCTATATCTATATCTATATCTATATCTATATCTATATCTATATCTATATCTATATCTATATCTATATCTATATCTATATCTATATCTATATCTATATCTATATCTATATCTATATCTATATCTATATCTATATCTATATCTATATCTATATCTATATCTATATCTATATCTATATCTATATCTATATCTATATCTATATCTATATCTATATCTATATCTATATCTATATCTATATCTATATCTATATCTATATCTATATCTATATCTATATCTATATCTATATCTATATCTATATCTATATCTATATCTATATCTATATCTATATCTATATCTATATCTATATCTATATCTATATCTATATCTATATCTATATCTATATTCTATATCTATATCTATATCTATATCTATATCTATATCTATATCTATATCTATATCTATATCTATATCTTCTATTCTATATCTATATCTATATCTATACTATATCT